>OZ024743.1:362742527-362750027 GCA_964016885.1 Eledone cirrhosa | reverse complement strand
CTTGTCACATTTTAAATTTCTTTACTTGTACTTTCACTCGTGTAGGACATCTCGTATTTTTTTTAAAACTCATTTTATTATATATATATATATATATATATATATATATATAATATGAAATCAGTAAAATCGAATCTCTGGCGGTTTGCAAGTAAATTCGGCCTACTTATATGAAATGATGAGTTAGCAAAGCACTCGATAAGATAGGACCTCAGAGTAATAACATACGTTTAAATAGCTTGACAAATCGAACATTGTGGTAAGCGAAAGTACACCTGCGTACACAGGTGTACTTTTCTCAACCTGATTAGTTCTATCGTTGCTTTGGTATGTATTGTGTGTTGGTTTCGCCTACCACAATGTTCGATTTGTCAAGCTATTTAAACGTATATATATATATATATATATATATATATATATATATATATATATATATATATATTCATTTGGGTCACAGAGTCAGGTTCGATCTATAATAGGTTTTACCTCGAGCTGATCGATAGTGAAACATATGTAATAGGTTATTAAATATGTCATGATGCAACGCTGAATCCTTGTTCCTTATCCTTATAGTATTATACTCTGCTCTGTGCGAGCATCGAGTGCTCAACCGGCATACCGCCTACGGACGCATTTTTCATGCAACTATACAACTATATATATATATATATAACAAAGGTAGAACTTTACAAACAATACTCGAAGGAAGAGAATTATAATGATATGTAATTGCCACATCTATGGGTTTCTTAATGAAAAAAGTTGATTTTTCCAATGATAAACTTGTTTGTACACACACACACACACACACATATATATATAGAGAGAGAGAGCGAGAGACAGTAAGATGGATCTATAACAAATATATATAGTCTCGTACAACTTCGTATTTATCGATGTTGTGGCTATAAACTATGGCCACATACACTTGGTCGATTGGTTCATGATGTCACAATTTTATAACTTTGTTAACTTTGGATGGAAAATGTATATGACATCTCTGCATGCTTACGTACGTGACTTGTATAGCCAGCTTTTGACAGGTATATTCGGCTACATATTTTGCATAAAAACTGAGGTAGAGAGGTCACCACATGCTGGCCTTTATTAGCTGCACGCTCATGCTAGCACATTTTGTAGCAGATATCTTGAAAATGTTTTACACCATTAGATATACTGGTGCACCATTGTTTCTATCTCATTCCATGCCCTTCCAGCGGGATGGGGAAATTTTGCATTACGTTAAGGAATGTTTGACGCAATGCTTGAAACGCAGTTTTGGTTTGTGCTATGTTCTTACACGAAGAATTAACTCACCATAAAGGACTTGCTTTGGGATTCTGCTGTCGTTAGATCTAACAATATGGCCTACCCATCGGTGTCGGTCTTTTGGATGTGAGTTTCAATGCTGACTGCACCTGCATTTTGTAATATTTCAATGTCTGCTGTGTGTGTATTACAGTGAACTCCGAGAATGTCACGTAGACAACGCTAGTGAAACTGTTCGAGGAATTTAATGTGCCTGCGATAATCAACACAGGCCTCAAAGGACTACGAACCTGAAGGAGCTAACAACCTCCTTGCAGCTGAACGCTGAGAAGAGCCCGTTACGAGTCAACACAAAAACTAAAATCGCTCTGTATGCAAATGAGGTTAGCCAGCCGATGCATACTTTAGAAAATACTATATATTTTCAACAGTTCAATCGAGTAGCAGAGATGTATACAGTCCTGATCAAGGGTAATGACCCAGAAACATGTTAATTGTTCCTCAATGCTACTATGGAACAAACGGATGGAGCTTAGTAAGGCTGTTTGCTTGCAAACGAATCGAATATTATTATTATTCGATACAACCCATACTTACATTTATGTAATTTGCTATGCTAGAGCGAGAAATTCAATTGTAATTTTGTTTAAATATATATATATATATAGTAATAGGCCAACCTCTTGGTCGTTAATTACCTCGACGTTACCCTCAATTTATCGAATGGCTTGTATTACCCGTATAGAAAGCCGAATGATACGCTTAATTACATAAGTAAGCATTCCAACCATCCTGCCAGCATAATCAAGAACCTGGTAAGAAACGTTTCGTTGAGGCTTTCCCGCCTATCTACTAACGAGCATATTTTCAACGACCATTCCACATATTACAATGAACTCTTGCTCGGAGTGGATTTGTCGATAAGGTAGCATATACAGAGTACGAGAATAGACCTAGAAGTAATAGATCCCGTCGCATTATATGGTATAACGCACCATATAATATGAAGGTGGCAACACCATTAGCTAAGATCTTTCTATCCCTTATTACGAAGCATTTTCCCCCTACACATAAATATAGTAAAGTGTTTAATAGAAATACTATTAAAATTTCTTACTCTACGACTCCTAACCTTGCACATAACATCACAGCTTCAAATTTAGCTAAACTACCTAGCCGTAGGAACACGTGCAACCCTGTAGTTAGTACTAACTGTAATTGTAGGAATCGGGTTGATTGCCCCCTATCTGGGAAATGCCTCTCTAGTAACATTGTCTACAAATGTAAGGTTTAAACACCCACGTCCCGTAGGGCCTACATAGGGTTAACCGCCAATAGATTCAAGCAGCGTCTTTACATGCATACCCATTCTTTTCGTTACCCTCTAAGAAGAAATATGACGTCACTTTCAGCTTATATCTGGAGTCTAAAAGACAACCACACCCAATATAAGTTACACTGGGAGATCCTAGCTAGGGCTAGATCGTATAACGGAAATAAAAGACCATGTGACCTCTGCGCCGCTGAGGCCCTGGAAATACTCTACGCCACAGACCACATCTTAAACACAAAATCTGAGGCAATTTCGGCTTGTAAACATAAATTTCACAAAACCTTCCTGTATTACAGCCCCACATTATACCCTAACGGATAGTACGATCTATACGCGGATATTTTACGTCTTGATGTGGTAGTTAAGTATATGTTATGTTTATACCATTACTTATTTACATAGGTAAGTATATATTACCTGTATGTTTTGTTAAGGTACGTATACTTTCTCGTACGTATATGTGTTATGGCGTATATTTTATATATTCTGGTACATATGCTTTTGGTTATGTGTATACGTGAGTTTTGCGTCTTTGCGAGTATGCGGGTTCGTACGTATGTAGGGTGTGTGTATATGTGTACTTCGTGTTTTGGTTGACGTACGTCTCCGAACATTTGTGTATTTACATGTAGGTATGTGTGTGCGCTTGTTATATACGTATTTATTTATTTATATACGTTTATTTAATTATTTGTATACACGCACACACACACATATTTATATGTGCGTGTATTTGTATACCTGTGGCGAGTGTTGTTGCGTATGCTTGTGTATGTACGTATTTGGATGCGTGTATGTATTTATTTAATTTCAATTACCTCTGTATTTTATTTACTTTATTCTTAACTCTGAAGCGGAGAATCATTCGGTTTCCTAGTTAGAATTTTAGTCTACGACTTCAGTTATACCATTTACGTGGTTTTGTCTTTGCGTGCAATTGTTCTCCACGCTCTACATATGACGTATTATCTTCGTTTTTTCCGTTCATTGCCAGAGAACATTAGTCTACGACTTCTTTTATACCATAAACGTGGTTCTGTCTTTGCGTGTAATTGTTTTTCACCGCTCCTATTAATGACGTATTATATTCGTTTTTTTCCCGTTCTTTGCCAGGGAACGTTTCCACGAACCAAAGTATCGTCTTCCTGTCTTCCTCCGGTTGCAACGTTTTTTGAAATATCCACTTCTGCGTTTACAGATTGACTTTTTCAGTTTCAGAAGATCCCGTTAAGGGTGAAAGCAGCGATTCTTTGCTTAAACTTTAATCTGTTATTTTAATATATATATATATATATATATATATATATATATATATATATATATATATATATATATATATATAAAGTAAACAGAAATAACAACACAATCGGTACAGTATATGGGAGGAATATATTAGGTTAACGCTTGAAATAGCAGGAAGAGGGTCTTAACGTTTCGGACGCTAGTCCTTCATCAGAAGAAAGAATAAGAAATTAGATAGATTGAAGGGAAGGGTGGGGTGGAATTGCAAAAAAAATGTCTGTAGATAAAAATAATAGGTCCATTCATGTTGCCATCTCTTGGAAAGACAAGTAAAAGGAAGGACATTTAATAATATTTTTGGTTTAAATTGGATATAGGTTAGAGACGAAAGAGTGTTTTAGCTTTGTCACGAAAGGCATTTTGCGATTTTATGTTTCACTGTTTTGTATAATGTTTTTAGATAATCCCACTTAGTGTGAAAGCAAAAATTATATGCTTAAACTTTTAATCTGTGCTAATTCTTAACAGTTGACAGATTGTTCTATTTTTCGCAAATCTTGCTACCAGACTTGACTTGTTTGCCACTTTGACAGCTATATATGAACTTCTCATTCCCACATCATTTGTATATATTTAGATATAACTTCGGAACGAAATAATTTTTGTGAAGGTTAGGCTTTACAGATGAAAATATAATGTCGAGAAATACTTGAAATCAGAATGGAATAGTACGAAATAGCCTGAAATTATAGCAGCATAACTCTATATGAAATTGTAGAAACTGAATTTCATTGCGGCGATAAAACAGAAAGTTCATATAAGATATTGAGCGAAATACAAAATCTACCAGAAGACATTTATATAAAAGTGTATATAGAAATAAAAAATTAACATTTCTGTCTGGAATATAAATATTTGTTTACATTTTCGCATATATCGTTACATGTTCAATGGTATTGCATACAATGTTTAAATATAATTCAAATATTGTATGCAGCCGTCGAACCGTTTGATTTGAAAAATGGAGTAAAGTGAAAAGAGAGTAAAGTGAATTTGAAGCGTCAACTCCTTGTTTTTTTTCAATACCGGACTTACAGTTTTCCAGGATTTTAAGACTCATTTTCTTAAAAGGATGGAGGTGATTTATCTCCTCATGAAAGTGACAGGTAAATGACTGGGCATTCCATACATACGTATACTCGCACCTTTATCGTAATCTCAGGCAGAATCAGTGCGTCAAATTGGAACAAGCTGATCCTTTGAATTACATTTTTGCACACTTTCCTCCTCCTCCCCCTCCTTCTTCTTCTTGTTCTTGTTCTTGTTCTTCTTGGTCTTCTTCTTCTTCTTCACACACACACATACATACATAGACACGCGCGCGCGCGCGCAAACGAAGTCCTTTCCTACACTGATCAAAAACTCTTCCCTTCGCAAACCCGCAGCCGTCACCACATCCGCATTGCAAACCCATCCCCCACCCACTTTCAAAATGCCAATCAGTATCCCATCTCGAACGCTGCTGAACAGCGCTCCAATACCCGATTGCCTGCCACCACATTCACCCTCACAGGGAGCTATCTGCAGCCCATGCACCACAATCAACACGTGGAAGAGAGGCCGGAATTATTCAGCATGTGATAGTTTCCATCATCTATCTTGTTTTGGCCTGACACGTCAAGCCTTGGACTCTCAATTCGAAGATACAGAAGATGCAGTCCCACATCACACTCCCAGATGACACTGCATGTCTGTCTGACGCCCAATTTTCACTAGTCAACATCGCTCGGCTCAGACGACTTCGCAACATCCCACTCATGATCCCGAACACAGCTCGGCCTCAGTCTGCAAAAATTTGGTCTCCGATCGGCACAGCGATTGGGAATGATTGTTTTATTTCGCTCCACTCACCCTCAACCTTGTTAACTCTGGTGCCGAACGTGGCGGCTTCTCGACAGCAGCTCTGGTCAAGGCCAACATTTCGACTTTCAGGCAGATGCCCATTCGCAGTGTGCCTGAACAGGCCACATTCACTCATTAGGGTGCCCGCAGTCCCCCACCCTTCATGCTAGCTCAAAGCTTTTAAGCGACATCGTAAACACCAAACTTATCGAGGGTAATATCTCGGCTGCCGTCAGAGTAGTTGCCTTTGATAACACCGTCCTCTACCCACCGACCTAAGATACATACACCCACCTGACCCTCAACCACTTTGCGTGGCTTCCGAGAGGAACATCATCTTTGCTTTCAGGTCTTTCCCAGCCTGCAGCAGCGGAGGCACCGACGATCTCCGACCCGGTTACCTCATATGCAGTCTGCCCGCTCACTGCCGAAGCCGGTCTCCGCTGCTTAATACCATTGTGGCTCTCGCCAACAGGTTAATTCACAGCACCCTAGACACTTGTTCCCGAGGCCTCATCTTTTCGGTCCGCTTCACTGCTCTCAGGAAGAAAGACGGTGGAATACGCTCCATCACGGTAGGAAACATATTCCGGGGGTTCGCTGCCAAGATCATTTGCATGATTGTTGTATATGAGCTAGGCGAAAGACACAGCCCAATGCAGCTGGAGGTTGGCGTGGCCAGCGTGCGAGGGACTGCCCTAGCCGCTAAACAATTTTCCTCCCGAGTCAGTGCCGAGTGATCCCAGGCATCTCATCGTCAAGCTCGACATGAGAAACGCCTTCAACTGTCTTCACCACGACCACAATCTCGCGGCTTGCCTAAGACGTGCTCCGTTATCCTACCTACAGACCTACCTGTTATACGGGTCTCCGAGTATGCTCCTCACTGCGGACAAGATAATACCATTCTAAACCGCCATCCAACAGGGATATTCATTGGGTCCCTTCTCTTCGCTCTCGGGATCGACAGCGTTGCACGGAGCATCATCACTCCTCTTAACCTCTGATACCTGGACGATGCGACGATAGGCGTACCCACAGAGAGTGTCTATCGGGATCTCCAATCAGTAGTTCTCGCTCTGGCCAGGTTCGGTATCAATATCAACTCGTTCAAGTCGGAAGCCGTGAACGTCAATTACGATGCAGAGGGCTTCGCAGCCTCCGTCTCGTATCATCACTCCATCAGTTGTAGGTGAGCCCTAAGAAAGACGTCTTTATCGTCGGTTCGTCGATCCTCTCGCGTGCTATTACCTCTATCCTCAGATTCAGACAACGCTAGCTAGAAACCCTGATGAATAGATTGAGCCTGATTGATGTCCACTCGGCACTCCTCACCATGCCGAAACTGTTATACAACTTCCACAGTAACCCCTGCAAACAATCAAGCATCTCTCCTCCCAGATCTCAATGTCTGCATCCGACGGGCTGCTGAGGAGATATGCAACGCCTGGTTTGATGACACCAGATGGCAGTAGGTCACCTTACCCTTCCAATATGCCGACCTCAGTTTCCGGTCTGTTGTGTCACTGGCCTCGCCTGTTTTCCTTTCGTCGGTGACCTCTTGCCATGTGCCCATCAACAGGGTTCTCCATAACATAACTGATCTTTGTGGGATTGAGAAGCACGAAGCGGCCTACAAGTCATGGAACCAGCTAACCTCCGTTCTGTGAACGTTTATTCTCATCTCCCTTCCTTGAACGTCCAGTACCCCCCCCCCCACCCCACACACACACAAATAGGACATCATCTTTTGC
>OZ024743.1:362705027-362735027 GCA_964016885.1 Eledone cirrhosa | reverse complement strand
GACAGCTTTGGGGCAAGCAGAATTTTGACTGCTTACTAAATCGTAGACACATAAAAATATAACACACACACACTCACACATACACACATACACACAAACACACACAAACACACGACAGCTTTGGAGCAAGCAGAATTTTGACTGCTTACTAAATCGTAGACGTATAAAAAGATAACACACACACACACACATACACACAAACACACATACACACACACACACGACAGCTTTGGAGCAAGCAGAATTTTGACTGCTTACTAAATCGTAGACATATAAAAAGATAACACACACACACACACATACACACAAACACACATACACACACACACACGACAGCTTTGGAACAAGCAGAATTTTGACTGCTTACTAAATCGTAGACATAAAAAGATAACACACACACACACACATACACACAAACACACATACACACACACACACGACAGCTTTGGAGCAAGCAGAATTTTGACTGCTTACTAAATCGTAGACATATAAAAAGATAACACACACACACACACATACACACAAACACACATACACACACACACACGACAGCTTTGGAACAAGCAGAATTTTGACTGCTTACTAAATCGTAGACACATAAAAAGATAACACACACACACGCACACATACACATAAACACACACTCACACAAACACACGACAGCTTTGGAGCAAGCAGAATTTTGACTGCTTACTAAATCGTAGACATATAAAAAGATAACACACACACATACACACAAACACACATACACACACACACACGACAGCTTTGGAGCAAGCAGAATTTTGACTGCTTACTAAATCGTAGACACATAAAAAGATAACACACACACACACACACTCACACAAACACACGACAGCTTTGGAGCAAGCAGAATTTTGACTGCTTACTAAATCGTAGACACATAAAAAGATAACACACACACACGCACACATACACATAAACACACACTCACACAAACACACAACAGCTTTGGAGCAAGTAGAATTTTGACTGCTTACTAAATCATAGACATATAAAAAGATAACACACACACACACACATACACACAAACACACACACACACACACGACAGCTTTGGAGCAAGCAGAATTTTGACTGCTTACTAAATCGTAGACACATAAAAAGATAACACACACACACACACACTCACACAAACACACGACAGCTTTGGAGCAAGCAGAATTTTGACTGCTTACTAAATCGTAGACATATAAAAAGATAACACACACAGACACACACACACATACACAAACACACGACAGCTTTGGGGCAAGCAGAATTTTGACTGCTTACTAAATCGTAGACACATAAAAATATAACACACACACACACACACATACACACAAACACACATACACACACACACACGACAGCTTTGGAGCAAGCAGAATTTTGACTGCTTACTAAATCGTAGACATATAAAAAGATAACACACACAGACACACACACACATACACACACACACACGACAGCTTTGGGGCAAGCAGAATTTTGACTGCTTACTAAATCGTAGACACATAAAAAGATAACACACACACACGCACACATACACATAAACACACACTCACACAAACACACGACAGCTTTGGAGCAAGTAGAATTTTGACTGCTTACTAAATCATAGACATATAAAAAGATAACACACACACACACACATACACACAAACACACACACACTCACACGACAGCTTTGGAGCAAGCAGAATTTTGACTGCTTACTAAATCGTAGACACATAAAAAGATAACACACACACACACACAAACACACGACAGCTTTGGAGCAAGCAGAATTTTGACTGCTTACTAAATCGTAGACACATAAAAATATAACACACACACACACACACATACACACAAACACACATACACACACACACACACGACAGCTTTGGAGCAAGCAGAATTTTGACTGCTTACTAAATCGTAGACATATAAAAAGATAACACACACAGACACACACACACACACATACACACGACAGCTTTGGGGCAAGCAGAATTTTGACTGCTTACTAAATCGTAGACACATAAAAATATAACACACACACATACACACATACACACAAACACACATACACACACACACACACGACAGCTTTGGAGCAAGCAGAATTTTGACTGCTTACTAAATCGTAGACATATAAAAAGATAACACACACAGACACACATACACATACACAAACACACGACAGCTTTGGGGCAAGCAGAATTTTGACTGCTTACTAAATCGTAGACACATAAAAATATAACACACACACACTCACACATACACACATACACACAAACACACACAAACACACGACAGCTTTGGAGCAAGCAGAATTTTGACTGCTTACTAAATCGTAGACGTATAAAAAGATAACACACACACACACACATACACACAAACACACATACACACACACACACGACAGCTTTGGAGCAAGCAGAATTTTGACTGCTTACTAAATCGTAGACATATAAAAAGATAACACACACACACACACATACACACAAACACACATACACACACACACACGACAGCTTTGGAACAAGCAGAATTTTGACTGCTTACTAAATCGTAGACATAAAAAGATAACACACACACACACACATACACACAAACACACATACACACACACACACGACAGCTTTGGAGCAAGCAGAATTTTGACTGCTTACTAAATCGTAGACATATAAAAAGATAACACACACACACACACATACACACAAACACACATACACACACACACACGACAGCTTTGGAACAAGCAGAATTTTGACTGCTTACTAAATCGTAGACACATAAAAAGATAACACACACACACGCACACATACACATAAACACACACTCACACAAACACACGACAGCTTTGGAGCAAGCAGAATTTTGACTGCTTACTAAATCGTAGACATATAAAAAGATAACACACACACATACACACAAACACACATACACACACACACACGACAGCTTTGGAGCAAGCAGAATTTTGACTGCTTACTAAATCGTAGACACAAATAAAGATAACACACACACACACACTAGATAACACTACATGCGGTTTTGACCGGGAGAGTCATTTAGAGGGAATTGGGGGGGGGGGGGGGGGTAAGGCTGCACACCCCCACTTTCCGTCATGGCGATTGGACTGCATACCCTGCTTTCCAGGTTACTCTTCGCCACTGATCTGGTCCAACGCTCTACCAATTCCACCATTCAACTCTCATGGACTGGTACTTCATTTATCACCACAAAAGGTTGAAATATAAAGTTGACGGCGGAATTTGAGCATCAGAGGACAGAAAACTAGATCAAATCTCATAAGTCATTTATTGCAATCTTCTAACGAAGCTGCTAATTCGCAAAACAACAGAGTGCGTAGTCTATCAGATTAACTCCAGTGCTTCCCCAATTCTTTGCTTTATCGACCGAAGAAGGACGGAGAACAAAGTTGATCAGCTTGGGATTTGAACAACGAGTATTGTTTTGTTCTTTTTACTAGTGAAAAAATCTCAACATTTAAGTAAATTTTAGTAAAATAGATGTATACTCTAAGTAGGGTGAATTGGTATTAATAATAGATTCTTCATCGATTTCGACCATGCACATCCAGTTGTTCGATAAATAGAACGTAATACTCGTGAATCAACGTGTAAATGATTGAGTATTACTCAGAAACATATACTTTTCACATAATTCCCAAGCCGAAACAATGTAACGCGTGACAAGGTTGAACCTTTAAATTACGTATACAATCAATCCGTCTAGCTTCTACTCAGTTTCTACCTATCCAATTTCACTCACAAGGTTTGGATCGAACTAAGGCTATTGTAGAATCAAATATGTAGCCCAATGACCGTAACGCAAACATCTTAAACATTTAGCCATGGTTTACCTGATACATGATATACATTTCAATACATGATCATCTCTAGTTCTACAACACTTGTTCTAACAGGTTACTTCTCTCGTACATTCCCTACCTACTCACTCTCTATATCTCTCTCGCCTGGTTTATTTATTCCTTTTACTCTCTATCATTCGCTTTCCTTCTCCTTCCCCATGTCTCACACTTTCTCTTCATTTCTCACCAATTCTCTCACGCTGTCACTTCCTAGCCCTACCACTACCTTTCTCGTTGAGTCACATATATTCGTTTACACAAGTGGGTTACAAATAGGTGATTGTGTCATCTGGCCATTTATACCTTCAGATAACAATATAGAAGATAATGATAATGACTGTCACGTATAAGTACTAGATAAGATAAGTCGGTAAATGTCAAAAGTTTTTTTGTGTCAGGTTGTAGCTGGGTGGAAAGTGAGTCATAGATCGCAAACTGAATGGAATTATTCATTTCAACCTTGATAAACTACAATGTAAAAAAAAAAAAAAAGAAATAAAAAAAAATTATATTATTAGTAACACTTGGCTAGCGAGTCTAATTTCAAATTAGAAGGATGGTGGTTCGAAAAACGTCTGAGCCAAAATGTCATAATAAGTAGTTAACAATTATAATTTCTTACATATTTATAATAATAATTGTTTCTACTTTAGGCACAAGGCCAGCAATTACCCAGTGCATTACTGGTACTTTATTTTATCGACCCCGTAAGGATGAAAGGCAAAGTCAACCTCGGCGGGATTTGAACTCAGATCGTAAAGGGACGTAACTATGCTGGAAAGCATGGCGTCCGACCCTCTATCGATACTGCCAATCCACCAATAATAATTTCCTTCATTTTGGAACCTGGGGTCATTCATACAATACATGAGTTGTAAAACGATTAGAAAAATGCACAGAGATGTAAACAAAATTATATTTTAAAAGACCCATGGTCGGTGAAAGTATACTTTACAATATTTTAGGACAAGTTAAGAGTTTTAAAATTACACAATCATTTATTAAAAAAAAAACTAGCTGAGGTACCCGGCTTCGCCCAGGAGAGCAGTTAAATGAAGACGGATAAAAGAGAAAAAGACTATTGAATGTGTTGTTTGGTGTATCATAATGCGTGTGTGTGAGAAAGACATAAAAAAAAAACAATCATAAAACCTTCTTATTAGGCTGGGGGAGTAAACTGCCGATTAAATGGTAGCATTGGTCTTGGATTTTTAATGTTGTGAAGTAAACATAGTCAGTATGATCTTTTTCAGCAATATACCGCATAACATTGCTTCTGAAGTGTTGCTTCGTTAGTACGGTCTGTAAGTAGTATATGGATAAAAGCTGGAGAGTAGATTGATTTCAAATAGTATCTATTTTTCTTTGTTCTGTAAAATCAAAGACTGTAAAACGATATTATAAAAGCTAACACAATATCAAAAGTATCAAAACCTTTTGATACTTTTGTGGGACGTCTCTCTCGCTCTCTCTGAATATCGAATTTAATCGTATTTCTCTCTGTATAACGGCCTATTTCTCTATTTCTGCCTCTCCCTCTGTGTGTCTCTCTCTTTAGATATGTGTGTATGTATTTGTGTGACTGTGTGTGTATGTGTGTGTGTGTAGTTTTCGTGAGATTCGACCAACCAGCCAACCAATAAACATCTTTCTTTTATATTATATATAAATATAGATGAAGATAGAATTAAAAGTAAAAAGAAACAAACATTGTAACCCACCCACACACGAGTGCGAAACATTCATCCGTGTGAGTTCAGGGCTTCCAACATATCTGATCAACCTCTTCCAATATTTCTTTTCATTCCAGAAGAGTTCGTGGGTAGTCTTTGTGTCGGACGGGCAAGAAAGGACCAGGTGATCGTTTACGCAGTATTCTTCGTAAAATGTGTGTTTTGTTTGTTTGTATTTGTATCTTGTATTTCATATGGACCACATAACCAGCAATCATTTCCACGCCAATCTGCACTGAAATAATCATGTACTTGTTTTGGGTTATCCATCAGTACTTCCTTCGTTATGCGTATGAAGAAGGGTCGACTCCTTCTCACACACTTAGCTTGCCTTCTCTTTGAGTGTTGGGGGAGGGGGTCTTTCTTCTCAGAGTCTTTGGCAAGCTCCCATACTTGCTCATTTCCATCTACACCCGATTGTAGTTGAAATGTCTGGAGAAGAGCAACCCCTATGCTCTCCTGTAGCGGTGATGTCTGGAGAACAGCAACCCCTGGACCCTGCTGTAGCTGTTGATATTTGTGCTGTTGTATTCTTTGTTTTGCTTTTAGTTTCTTCATTTGTTATACACAAATGACACATAACACTACGGGGCACATGGAATAGCACTGCGGTAATATCTTTTGGGAAGGTGTGTGTCGCATTATGTCGATTGCCCTTTTGTCTCATCCTTAGTTTTAAACACGAGAATGTAGCCTATCTAGCCTGATAAAGGAAATCTCGTTTAACGTATCGGCCACGTCAAAACCCAACTCTTCTAATTCTTTTTTTGGGGGGATACATATAAACTCCCTGTAATTTTGGAATCTACAGTTTACAGGTTACTTTCATTCTTGCACTTGGTTGATAGCTTCAGGCAAAGACGTGCTTTATTTGGTTATATAATATTGTCAAACAGTTGTCCAATCCAATAAATCATTTATATCAATGTTTCAAACATTTACAAAAGACCGATTTCCATTTGTATTGCTGCTGACATTAGATTTATTATCGTCTGGCAAAATTTATGCATTTGTGTGTATGTGTGTGTGAGGGGTGGGGGGCTATTGTAGCTGTTGTCAAACGTGTCGTTTGATTGTTTGCACAAGTTTATAAAAATGTCATCATTCTCTGTTCCTATGGAATGTTCATGCCAACTTTCTTTTCACTTGCTTGAATTCCCTGAATTTGTGTTGGCCTTCATTTAAGTTTACGTGGGTGTTCTGCGAAAGTCTTTTGTGCGCGTGTGTAGCTGAATAAGGATGAGAAATTTGTCTAAGACAGGTCTTTTTGTCTACACTTTACAGGAATCTTTATGCATGTCTGTGTGTCAGTCTGTATGCGCCTGTGTGTATGTATGAATGTATGTATGCATTTTCCTCTTTTGTGACGCGAGAGACTTCTAGTCTTCATTAAGACATCTTTCTAGGGGAAGGTCACCGAAGACAGGTTGAGACCCTACCCTCTCTATGATGTATAGCATGGGGTGGAGGTAGTCGTATATGGACCTGATCGGGATTACGCAAGTTTGCGCCTCCCCTACCAAATCCTCTACGACAAGTGCACACCTTGCTAACACCTTAGCCAAAATCTTTACTCTGTATCAGCAGAGTTATGGGCCTGAAGTTGTCTAACGAGTCCCTCTTGTTTTCGTCTTTCCTCATCAGCGTCACTATGCCCCGGCTTACAGATCTGGAAAAACTCCTGTTCTGCTGCCAGTTGCAGTAGAACGCTTCGAGAAGATCGGAGAACAAGTCTAGCATGTCTTGTAGGGTAGACCATCCAAACCGGGTGACTTGCATCTCGTGTAGCCGACTAGGGAATCTGTCTCCGTCTCCCCACTCTCTCCGAACAGCCGAACAAAGTGCTGGTGAAAAGCCTCACACAACTACCTGGAATCGCTCAGCTCATGTCCGTCTCGGTACGTTAAAGACGGAATTGTGGTTTTGTTACCATTCTGCGCATCTGCCACGTGGCCCTATCGAACAGATTTCGTTTCTTAGAGCACGCACCTTAGTTCTGACAATGTAACCTTCGTGTTTTGTATCGAAGAAATGGTCCAATGCCGTTCTTTTGCTAGTGCTATTGAGTCATCTTTCAGAAATAAGGTTTTTTTGAAAATGAAATACAAAAAGACAAGAGCCTTGTAGAGAAGACAAGCCCTATTGTCAGCCTTAAGACCCCCCCCCCCCCTCGAAACAATCCAAAATACGATACGTCTCACAGTGTCATATCGTATTATTGGGTTGAAAAGAGGAGAGTAGAGGGAGCCACATAGGCTTAAATTCAGACGGCTTTATTTCGGTATGGAACCAAAAAACTCTCATTCAAAGAGGCAGGGTTTGGGCACGGTTGAGGTAAGATTTGCTACAGAGGAAGAAGCAAGATCTCACTCCATACAGCCTCTACAGAGTGACAAGATCCTGCTCGTTCCATCCTGTTACGGAATGGGACTAGTAGGGATCAGAATTTCGCAAATTCCACCGGAAATAGCCATTCCGTGGCTAATAGCAGCAGTCACGGTAGGCATTGAGGAAAATTCGAAAATCCTCGAGGGCTACCTGATTAACAAAGAGAATTGGTCGGGAATGGAGTTCGTAATCTTTATGCTAACAACGCAAAAGAATGTAAAAGCCACACCCGGTCAAACACATCTTCCAGGTGGTATCATTTTCCAGTCCGAGTTGAAGTGAGGAAATCCAAATGTCATTAAAAGGAAAGGAAAAAAACTCCGCTTCAGCCAACACCAAATACCTCACTACCAACAACTACCATGAAAACCCAGACATCACCAAGAATAGCCATAAAATCAAACAAAACCGCAACACCAGCACCGGCAAGACCTACACCATCAAACATAGCACCAACAGAACCAACACCATCAGCAACAACAACACAAACGTCATCGAGGACATACCACTCCGCGACGTCACACTGTCACCGTTAAATTCTGACGAGGCCGACTAATGGCAAAAAGAGAAAGAGAAAAAAAAATCACCGTCTTCGCCCTCAAAAAAGAGGGTGAAAGAGACAAAAAAAAATATTAGAAATACTTACACCTACATACCAACTACCACTACCATCACAAGCTCCTACACTCCAATCTCACTACCACAACAGTCACAACACAGATTAACAACACCCAAAACAAAAACCCACAACCAACCGTAAGGACGGAACAGCCGTCTTTCCCCCAAAACATCTAATGTAAGAGGCCTTTCCCACTTTCTCCTTCTCTTAATCGACCATGGACTCACTCAAGATAGGCAGTGTGAATGCATGGCTTGGGGTCGTCTGGGAAGCAGGATCACCTGCACAACGGTCTCAGTTCACTGGACATAGATGTGGTGGCCAGTAGAGAGACAAGAGTTTCTGACGTACGAACCCTCGTATCCATTTTCGGTGGCTACGAGTTGTACGCATCTCCGAGCCGTCAAGCAATATGGAAGCGTGTTGTTACAAAAAAGCCTGGATCTCGTAATCCTGGAACCAGAAGGTAAGTCGAGTGTACTGGACGTGACTAGCAATGACAGGACGAACTGATTTCTTCCAACGCCTGGAAAACTTTCTAGGAACATCTCGCTCTGGATACTGGATACTGGAACGGTATCTTAGATGCACGCTGGAACTGTGTGAGACCAGCGGATAGTGGAGGAGGGTGTAAAAGCCTCACAAACCTGCTCAGACGTATCCAACTGTCTGATAGGTACAGACAGGATTTCCCGAATGCGCTATTGTGGACATGAACTAACCACATCAGGTCATCCAGATCGTACCTAGATAGGGTATACTGTAGGCAAGTAGACAAGAATAGCATAAGTTGTCCACATTTTAAAATAGTCGAATACACAGACCACCCATTTGTGATATGTGTAGTAGATCTAGAAAGGCTCCATAGGCAAGGACCCTGTTACTGAAAGCGGAATGCCTCATTCCCAACGCGCAAAGCCTACAGAGACTGGATTTGTGAGTTAGTTAAGCGGGCGTTGCCGGGAGCGATCGTCAACAAGTGGTTTTGAAAAGGGCGATGAGAGTAGAACTGATAAGGTTTAGCAAAGCCGTAGCAATAGAGGGAGAACTAGATAAAAAACTACAAGAGGCAATTAGCAAAGCCATTGCAACCGACATTCTTGTGGCGAGATTGGCCCTGGACCAATTCTTCAATGCTAAGAATGAAGGCTGCGTGATTAGAGCTAAGGTAGTGCTCTTAGAGACAAGGAGACGAAGGCTGTTCAATGGGCTCGAATGGCAGAGGTGCGAGTGGCAACAAAGCCACAATCGGACGGGTGCATTTTACTCGATCCCGGGAAGATGTGTGCGGCCTTTCAGCAACACTTCGCCCAAATGTTCGGAAGTAGCGGCGGGCCGAATCGTGAAATGGACTTCGCGGCCTATCTCAACGGACTCCGAGTGTTGCGAAAAGCCAATAACAGCCGCTGAAATAGAAGAGACAATGACCGGCTCCAAAAGGGGTAGATCGCCCGGTTTGGTTGGTCTGCCTACGAGCTTTACATTCAAGTGCCAGACTTTTTAGGCGATATCTTGGCAGAGGTCTACTGCAACTTTCAGGAGAACGGGAGAATTCCCAGTTCTCTGAGTCAATAAACAGTGGAACTGCTAAGAAAGGACCCGAAGAAAGGGGATTTTATCGATAATTTTAGGCCAATAACTTTACTAAATCCAGAGTTCAAAATTTTGGCCATGATGTTACCGACAAGCTTGGCGCTAGTCGTGGTCTGGTAGAGGAGGCGCAGAAATGTGCCATTCCCAAGAGATCCATCCATTACAACCTCCACCTTATGTGATACATCATAGAGAGGGTGGCTAAGGAACCTGACACAGGTGAGGCTCTGATCAACTTACATCGACCATCGGTACCTGGTGACGGTCCTCAAAGCAGCAGGCTTTGGGCCCGTTTTCAGAGGATAGACATCTGCTATGCACATCTACATCTGCTACCGTTCAACATCATGCACTCGGTACGCCATGGCTGTCCCTACTCATCCTTATATCTATTGACTCTCGAGCCACTACTTCACAAATTAGAGATGTTGAGGGATATCCAATACAAACTAGAACATGGGAGATCTGTATCAACTTATGTTGACGATGTCACCGTTCTAACGTCAAGCACCAAACATATCGAGGTGATCAGCACTGATCTGAAGGAATACGAAGCGCTGACACGAGCGAAAATTAACAAGGAAAAGTAGGTGGGCCTGTAACTCGGCACCTGGAGAGGCAGTTCCATGCCGGCCAACAGCGTCGTCAGACAGCCCGATTAAATTGCTAGGGGTCTGGTTTGGACCAGAACTTCAGATGGACAAAACCTGGGATGAGGTGACGTACTGAGTGGTCAAACACACCCAGAAAAGAGCCGAGAGAAAGCTGTCCATGAAAGGTAGGGTAGAGGTGGTGAACGCGTACATCCCGTCCGACCATTATTACCGCCTGACTGTCGTGTCTTGTCCTAAACCCCATATGACTGCACAAGAGCATTTGCTCTTTCGCTTCTTGCAGAAAGGACGCGTTCTGGTGGTCAAGCGGTCCATCTGCTGTCAACACCCGCTGCATGAAGGACTGGGTATGCCGTGGCCGATGATGCGCAGACATATATTTTAACCCTCCTTTTTCTATATTATCACCCATCCCTTTCTCTATATTATAAACCCCTCTCTTTAAATATAGTATAAACCCCCCTCTCTATATATATTATAACCCCCTGTCTCTCTCTATATATAATAACGTATCTCTTTCTCTATATTATACCCCCCCCCCTCTTTAAATATATTATAACCCCCCTCTCCCTCTCCTTTCCAAACGTTGCAGCGCTCTTTGATTTTCTTTCACCGTAGATTTTCGTAGATTGTTTACCACCCCACATCCATTGTTTTAGTACGTCTCATGGACGTCATTCGACTTTCATTTTAATATCATTGGAGGGCGGTGTATTGGCAGTATCAGTAGAGGGTCGGACGCCATGCTTTGCAGCATAGAGTTACGGCCTTTTATTATCTGGGTTCAAATCCCGCCGAGGTTAACTTTGCCTTTCATCCCTAAGGGGTCGATAAAATAAAGTACCAGTCACGCACTGGGTCGATTTAATCGACTTTACCCTCCCCCAAAATTACTGGCCTTGTGCTTATATAAGAAACCATTATTATTAATATCATTTTTCTTCATTAACTTCACCATAATTATAAACCAGCTTCATAACCATTATTATATTGGCAGTATCGGTAGAGAGTCGGACGCCATGCTTTCTAGCATAGTTACGTCCCTTTACAGTCTGAGTTCAAATCCCGCCGAGGTTAACTTTGCCTTTCATCCTTACGGGGTCGATAAAATAAAGTACCAGTAATGTACTGGATAATTGCTGGCCTTGTGCCTAAAGTAGAAACAATTATTATTAATATTATTGCAACAATTGTTCTACTGCATTATATTCTGTAGTTTGGCAGTATCGGTAGAGGGTCGGACGCCATGCTTTGCAGCATAGAGTTACGGTCCTTTACGGTTTGAGTTCAAATCTCGCCGAAGTTAACTTTGCCTTATATCCTTACGTGGTCGATAAAATAAAGCACCAGTAATGTACTGGGGTCGATTTAATCGACTTTCCCCTCTCCCCAAATTACTGGTCTTGTGCCAAAAGTAGAAATCATTATTATCATACACAGCGGTGAATTGGCAGTATCGGTAGAGGGTCTGACGCCATGCTTTGACGCAAAGAGTTACGGCCCTTTCCATTCTGAGTTCAAATCCCGCCGAGGTTAACTTTGCCTTTCATCCTTCGAGGTCGATAAAATAAAGTACCAGTAATACACTGGGTAATTGCTGGCCTTGTGCCAAAAGTAGAAACAATTATTATCATACACAAAAAAGATTTTCTTTAGAATTACACCCCGTCCTCCTGCCTAGTCAAATAAACCCTTACTCCCTCCTTTCCATTCTCATATATCACTAGTCTTCTCCTCCTCCCTTCTTCCTTCTCTTCTCTACCTTTTTCCCCGCTTCATCTCCTTTGGCTCTTCCACTTCTATTTCATCCACTTCCTCCCATCTCCCCTCTCCTCCCACCCCTTCCACCTTTCTTTCTTCCCATTCACCACCACCAGATACCTATATCATTAGAAAGGGCCTTTTGCCCACTTCAACTACCACACGACAGACATCTATTAATAACCAGAATTGACCAACTTTATCTGACATTCCTGATGATTTCATACGAATGAAACAGTTCTAGTCATGTACAAGTCATTTCTATATATAATAAAGATACCTATACGTTACCAACTTTAACTGTGGTTACACCCACACAACACCCCCCAGGACCTATATATATATATATATATATATATATATATATATATATATATACGATATTAATAAATAGAAACTATATTTATAAAACCATATTTATTTCATTATACATATTTCAAGGATACCAAATTAAATTATGGTATGCCTTCATCAGACAAAATACAATATATAACAGTTTTACAAATAAGCTTTGACGTACCCTATTAAAATGCAACCATTGTTTTTGGAAGTCATCCGGATAGTGATTTGTTTATATTACTTTAATAAGTCATAGTGTTAAGTGCTTTATATTAGTTATAAAAATATTTACTTGTTGTATCCCAACAATTTTAAATAGAACTTTTGCATATATATATATATATATATATATATATATATATATATATATATATATATATATATATAAATCATAAATTATGTCCTTAGAATTATTAGATAAAATATATACAATTTCCTCTCCCAATTAGCATAATTATATATATATATATAAAATTGGTGTTCGATCTATAAAGCGTCCGTATGCGGTAGGCCGTATGATATATATATATACACACACACACTCAACACCCATATACACAGCTATATATATAATCATAAGCATCAATACACATATATACAGTATATTTATATATAAGAACATTGAAAGAAATCAGGAAATTGAAAATTTCACTTATCTTCGCTCTGTAATAAATAGGGAATAAATTCTGACTATGGAAACAGTAGTTGGAATCAAGAGGACTGAGTGTGAACCTAACTAAGACAAAAGTGTTGATAAGTAGAAAAGAGGAAATGACTATGTTCGATATGTAGGCAAGGAGTTGGCATAAATTCTATAAAATGTACACAATGCAGATCTTGGGTACACAAGAGGGAAAACTGCATATGCAGTAGATGTTTAGGGAAATTTGACAGTAGAAGTCGCAGTGATAGACATATTTTTCAAATGCAGGTAGGATCTATAGAAGTGGTTGATAGCTTCCGATACCTAGGTGATCAGATTAGCAAGGGAGGATGGTGCTCCGAGGCCATAGTATCTAGAATAAGGACGAGTTGGAAGAAGTTTAGGGAGCTGCTTCCTCTGTTGACAAAGAAGGGTTTCTCCCTGCGAACGAAAGGTCGGTTATATGAAGCCTGTGTGAGATGCGCGATGCTGCATGGTAGTGAGACATGGGCAGCAACTGCGAAGGATATGCGACGGCTGGAGAGAATTGAAGCAAGCATGCTGCGTTGGATGTGCAATGTCAATGTGCGTGAACGACCAAGCATAGATGAGTTGAGAGAGAAACTGTGTATAAGAGGGATAAGTTGTAGTGTGCGGGAGAGAAGACTGCGTTGGTATGGACATGTGATGTGCATGGAGGGTGACTGGTGGGTAAAGAAGTGCCAAGAAATCCCAGTAGAAGGAAGACGCAGTAGAGGAAGACCACGAAAAACATGGGCGGAGGTGGTGAGAGCTGATCTCAGATCGCTGAAACTCACGGAGGAGATGACGAAGGACCGTGACAAGTGGAGAGATGGTGTGCTGAATAGGACCCGTGCCACCCTTCCATGCAGGGAAAAGCGGACGTAAAATGATGAGGATGACGATGATGATATATATATATATATGTGTGTGTGTGTGTGTGTGTGTGTGTGTGTGTGTGTGTGTAAAAGGTAAACAGAAATAACAATACAATCAGTACAGTATATGGGAGGAATATGTTAAGTTAACGCTTGAAATAGCAGGAAGATTGTCTTAACGTTTCGGACGCTAGTCCTTCATCATAAGAAAGAATGAGAAATTAGAAAGATTGAAGGGACGGGCGAACCATAATCTGAAAAATGTTGTTAGAGAAAAATAACAGGTCCATTCATGTTGCCATCTCTTGGAAAACTGTTGATGCTGGCGTTTTGTGTATGATATACTTTTTTAGAAAAGTGGATGATGGAGCGCGTCTATCTGAAATGGAAAAAAAAGTACGTTTTGAATATACAGCTATGCGTGTGCGTGTGCCAATGTGTGTCTGTGTGCGTGTGTTATACGTCCGTACGAAGCTAAGAGGATATGTGTGTGTATATGTAAGTAAAAGTGTGTGTGTGTGTCTGTGTATACAGAGCTGTGAAGGGAAAAGTAGTGTGTGCGTATTTTGTTAGTCTGTATCAGCTGTAAGTGTATATGTTTCTCACTATAAGAGAGCCATGGGAATCTAAGGGTGAATGTACAAGCACGTGTGTGACGGGGTATTCAAGAAATTTGGGAGGGGAGTTGAGTCCATGAGGGAAACAGGACCCAAGGCGGTAAATCTGACTCTGGTGCGCGAGGCCTAGTGAGTAAAGTCCAAGTTGCAGCTACGGCTAGTATCTCTCGGAAGAACAATCCCCAGAAGATTGCACGAGCACTCGATAAGATGATATCGATAAATCGATAAGTTAAATCTCAGAGAAATAAACATACGTTAAAGGTGTGACAAATTGAAAATTGTGACTAGGTAAAGAATGCCTCGACAGCCACTACAACAACAAAAATACAAATACGAACCTGGACCTGATCGATGCATATTATAAGATATTTTCGATTGTTTTCTCTGAATCTTAAGTCAACAATCCAATTTGCGCAATATGCAAATCAGTACTGTGTCAAAGATCGGACGCAGATTCACTTTTTCAACAGGCATTTAGTTCTGTATACCGACAGCTCGGTGCGATGTGACCACTGCGAATAACTATAGTATCAGCTACACGTGTGTGTGCGTCTACGAAGCTTGCTGAAGAGAATCCGTGCACCTCCGGCTGCTACTTACTCGTTCAATGGTATTATAAGATTTGTATGCAAGAAATACAAGTTATATGTAATAGGCAGCGCGTGGATAATGATAGTTTATATCATAAACCCGGACTATCGAGAGTTTCTATACTATATTCGGCTCTTAACAGTTACAACTGCAACTGCCATTCACAGTAGTTATGCAATATCTGCAGACATTACACAACTGGGCACTGTGGTACGTCATCGGCGGTTTATCACCCATCTCAAACGGAAAAGATTGTCTAAAGAAGAAGACCAAGACCAGTCGCTGCATCACTAAGTGTAGCAGTCTCAGACTTATAAGAACAATGACGTCCCAAACGTTAAATCTGACCGATGTGAGGAAATATGGTGACGAGAAATTAAAACAAACAAACAGAATTCAGCCCATCAGCTCTTAACCAGTCTAACAGAGTAAAAAACAGACACACACTGACACACTCAGACATACTCACAGACATATGTGCATATAATATAATATAATATAATATGATTGTTTCTACTTTTGGCACAAGCCCGTCAATTATCCTAGTGCATTACTGGTACTTTATTTTATCGACCCCGTAAGGATGAAAGGCAAAGTTAACCTCGGTGGGGTTTATACTCAGATCATAAAAGGCCAGCTTGTTTTTTTGAAACAGCGAGCGAGTTTGAAATTAGAAATAAAAGCTTTCGCCGTATTTTATGACTAAAGACATTTTAGCCTGATAGTGGAGTTTAGAACCCTCAAAGAAATGGAAAAAGATGAGTATTGACGTCAATACTCATCTTTTTCCATTTCTTAGAGGGGTCTAAGCCCCACTATCAGGCTAAATTTTCTTTAATCATAAAATGCGACGACAGCTTTTATTTCTAATTATAATATATATATATATACATATATACATATATACATATATATATTTTTTTGCAAGAGATGTCAACATGAATGGACCTGTTATTTTTATCTAAAGACATTTTTTCCAATTTCATCCCGCCCGTCCTCACGATCTATCTTATTTCTCATTCTTTCTTCTGATGAAGGACTAGCGTTCGAAACGTTAAGACCCTCTTCCCGCTATGCCAAGCGTTAGCCTAATATATCCCTTCCATATACTGTACCGATTGTGTTGTTATTTCTGATTACCTTTTACATATATATATATATATATATATATAGTTATACTTGGGGAGGGTCATATTTGTGTAATATTGCCAGAATTAATAACAGAACACACTCACTGTTTTGTTGGTTTTCGCTTTTCGCTTCTGTGTCTTTTATATCGGTTAATTTAATTTATTCGGTTTTCAATGTTGCCATTGACTGACCAACGGTCAAAAATACAGATACAATATAGACACAAACACATATATATAGTCTATCAAAGTTCTTTCGTTGCACATTTGCAACATCGTCAGTGGTGCTATTGTTTCCTCCCATTGTATTGTATTTTCTTTATTTAATAAAGATGGCGTAGAAAATACAATGCAACGGGGGGAAACAATAGCACCACTGACGATGTTGCAGATGTGCAACGAAAGAACTTTGATAGACTATATATATGTGTTTGTGACTATATTGTATCTGTATTTTTGACCGTTGGTCAGTCAATGGCAACATTAAGGACCGAATAAATTAAATTAACCGATATAAAAGACACAGAAGCGAAAAGTGAAAACCAACCAAACAGTAAGTGTGTTCTGTTATTAATTCTGGCAATATTACACAAATATGCCCCCCCCCCCACAGTATAACAATATTTGTTTCGACACACGATTTCATATAAAAAACCTCGCAAAACTATATATATATATATATATATATATATATATATATATATATATATATATATATATATATATATATATATATATATTATATATATATATATATATATATATATATATATATATATATATATATATATATATATAAACAATTAAGTTAAAAATGTACATCCATATATGTATACTGAAATACTAGTATGCATATGAATACACACACGTATACATATATAGATGTACCAAGTCTTTCACTGGTTACTTTACTGTGAGTATCCAGCTATTCTGTATGTAAACACACAGACAAACCGGTTTTTAGAGTCATACTGGTTTTTGAGGAAACACCTTTCCTCTATTCTCCAGAAAGCCAGACAAGGAATATTGAACTAGTTTCGTTGTTGTTACAACTCATCAGCAATATTTACCTATCTACCGGCCTTTCTGGAGAATCGTAAAAGCACATATCGTTATATGCTTTTTCTATGAAAATTAGTAGTGGGCAGACTAATTTGCATAGAGTGTGAGTACGTACCGGTTCAACGGAGACGATAAAAACAAATAACGAAACGAAATTAAATTTCGTTTCGTTTGTAACTCACTTTTGTATGACTGACGCTTGTACATTTTTAACTTAATTGTTTAAGCGTCAGTCATACAAAAGTGAGTTACAAACGAAACGAAATTTAATTTCGTTTCGTTATTTGTTTTTATCGTCTCCGTTGAACCGGTACGTACTCACACTCTATGCAAATTAGTCTGCCCACTACTAATTTTCATAGAAAAAGCATATAACGATATGTGCTTTTACGATTCTCCAGAAAGGCCGGTAGATAGGTAAATATTGCTGATGAGTTGTAACAACAACGAAACTAGTTCAATATTCCTTGTCTGGCTTTCTGGAGAATAGAGGAAAGGTGTTTCCTCAAAAACCAGTATGACTCTAAAAACCGGTTTGTCTGTGTGTTTACATACAGAATAGCTGGATACTCACAGTAAAGTAACCAGTGAAAGACTTGGTACATCTATATATGTATACGTGTGTGTATTCATATGCATACTAGTATTTCAGTATACATATATGGATGTACATTTTTAACTTAATTGTTTAAGCGTCAGTCATACAAAAGTGAGTTACAAACGAAACGAAATTTAATTTCGTTTCGTTATTTGTTTTTATATATATATATATATATTTATATATATATATATATATATATAAATTTCAAATTTTTTTAAATTATCTATTATCTTCCAACGGCTTTTTAACTTCTCTCTGTGAGACAATATATATTTTTCTCACTTGTAAAGGCTATCTCTCTCTCGCTATCACCCATCTCTCCTCCTCTCTCATCCTTCCTTCTTATACTCCTCCCCCACCATTCTTACTCTCATCTCCTCTTTCTCTCCCTTTCCACCCCCCTCACTTTTTCCCAATATCACACATCAATCTTAAATTATTTTTCATATGTTGATTTAAAACTTCACTATTCACAAATGTTTTTTAACCTTCATATCATGTATCCCTATTTTATCTGATGAAAATGCAGATATCATCTCATGATGATATTTGTTTTTGAAATGCGCATAATAAAATACTTGGAACTCTTTTAACCATCTTTTGATCTTATATTATATATATATATATATATTTAAAAGTATAAATTAAAGTGTAAATACATACCTCGATAACTATCTAACACACACGTACAAATCCAAAAAGATTTGTTTCGCCAAATAAGTTGTTGACGGAAATGATTAGCCCATGGTTCATCAGCGTGTGTAAGGCTATACATTTCAGACAACTCTAAGAGAATCTAAAGCGAACGTCCAGCCAGACGTGGGCGAGAGAATTCACAGCGTGACTAGGGCAGTAACCAGTGGCCTCTGAGGGATATAGATTCCATACACTGGTGGTTTTTCCCTGTTTGACTGATGGCGCACTATCTCTCTCTCTAGTCTGTTATCTTTTCAACATATTGTATTATAAAGAGCTCAGGATTCCTCCTCCTTTGAGCACATTACTGACAGGGAATAGCGAGAGTCTATGGCTCCGTTAATTTATCGTGATATTTCGCTCCTTATAACAGTCTTTCCTCTCTCTCTGTTTGGTTGAAAACACTGAGTGGTTTGGGCTGCCCTTTCTAGCAGCTCGTCCGTCAGAGGCCACTGGTTACTGCCCTAGGCACGCTGTGAATTCTCTCTCCCACGTGTGGCTGGACGGTCGCTTTAGATTCTCTTAGAGTTGTCTGAAATGCATAGCCTTACACGCTGATGAACCATGGGCTAATCATTTCTGTCAACAACTTATATATATATATATATAAATATATATATATATATAAATATATATATATAAATATATATATATAAATGTGTGTGTATATATATATATTTGGGAGCCCCTACATGGACACACTAGAAGAGGAAGACCAAGGTTAACATATGTTGATGCCCTAAGGACAGACACTGGTCTGTTGGAGATGCAGGATATGGCAGCGATAATGAGGGACAGAGACCGCTGGAGAGAACTCGTCCATGGATCTCGGGAATTTTACCCGCCTTAGATAGATATATATATATAATCAAGGTCTAGCAAATAGAGAAAAAGTTTTAAAATAAATAAAAAAAAATTCGCTGTACTTAGTATATGTGCTTTTACCGCGGTTTCAAGCTCGGAAAATCCAAGCGGACTTCCATTGAGAAGGGAGCTATCTTCAGAAGGCTCTTCTCCCTCGGAGAATATAAAATTCCCGAGTTCAAATCACAAACTGACGCCATACAAAACCATTCCCAAATGAGAGCGAATGATGAAAGAAATAATTCTGCCTGGTGCCGTGTGCAAAGACAAAAGGCAGGGTGGACAGGTCAATGTCCTGCCACTAGAAATAGCAGCAGTCCAAACGGCCAAGCTCTTAGGGGGGAGATCAATAATAATAAAGTATGAATTCCTACGTGTAAAAAATATATATAGGGAAACAAGTATTATCCAACCGTATGCCAATGTGGTTCTATGGCGGGTTAATAAATTAACAAGCCAGAACATATAAAATCAAGGTCTAGCAAATAGAGAAAAAGTTTTTAAATAAATTTAAAAAAATTCACTGTACTTACTATATGTGCCTTTACCGCGGTTTCAAGCTCCAGAATAAACGGAAAATCGTTTATTAATTTATTAACCCGCCATAGAACCACATTGGCATACGGTTGGATAATACTTGTTTCCCTATATGTATATTTTACACGTAGGAATTCATACTTTAATTATATATATATATATATATATATATATATATATATATATATATATATATTAGAATTGGTGCTCTGAAATAGCGATGTATATAGCACTACACTATTGAAATAGCGATATATATTAGCACTACACTGTTGAAAAAAGAAGTAAGTGACATAATCACTACTTTAAAACATTAGCGCAAGGTCTTCAAAATGCTTTTAATTAAGCATACAGTGTATTACCAAATACACTATAAATATATTCATATATATATATATATATGCATACATATAATTTTGCTCCATAAGTTACGTTGATTTTCTCTTGTTTGCATAAGGTTCATTGTTATAATTTGTGTTACATACTGCTAATTGGGCGTCATACAATATCCACAGAAAAGGCGACTCCATAATATTTAGGCTTTTGGCCAAAATATTTGAACCATTTACTCATTTTCACGCCTATAGGCGTTTTAAAATAATGGAGGCGACTCGTCCTTTCTCTTCCAGTCGACTGTCACGTGGTAGCGACTAGCATTCTTGTCTAAAGGTCAATAGTAACGCCACCATCTCTACCATCACCAACTACCACAACAACAGCAACAATATCAGTAAAGCTTACAGCGACGGCAAAATTCATACAATAAAAATATAGGAAAATGAATATCCCACATTACGCGAATCCAACACTGCCACCACCTCCATCATACCCAGAGCATCTAAACAAAAATAAAAACAAAAAAAATAAATAAAAAACAGCATCAACACTCATACCACCACCACCATTACCACTTCTACCACTTCTACCACCACCACAATCACAACAAAAAGCACTGACACAAATATGAATATGAACAGCAACAACAGTGACAACAATGACAGAAGCAGCAACAACAAAAACAACAGTAAGAGTAACAACAGCAAGAACAAAATAAACGCAGACCTCTCAACCACGTATACCGACCCAGTAACAAAGAAGAGTGTGACCCCTCCCAACTTAACACAGAACGATCCCTCAAAATCAGCTGTTTCGAAAAATACGGAAACAATAACTGTCATCGAAAATGGAAAAGGGAGGCTAAGTAGATGCTAAAGATGTCAAAGAGTTAGTCTCACATCACCACCCAACATGCTGGAAAACGCACGACGTTAACATACCGTACATTTGGAGTGAAGTCACCAAGTACCAGATCCTAAAAGGCTTTGGGTTGCGTATGGGAACGTGAAACTCATATCGCACGGGGCAGTGATCTTGGGACAGATGACTTATTTTTCAAAACTCAAGAGTAAACCAGATGAAACTCCTTTACACCCCTGAACAACAAAGAGCTAACTCTGCTGCCGATGTATTGTGGCCAGATATCAGTAAAGATAAGAGTGACTCAGGTGTCATCCACCATAACTATTCCCAGGCTAGTAACAGCTCTCCTCATAGACGTTGAGGATAACACACACATTCTAGACATGAAGAAAATAAACTGAAAAATCTGGTCAGGATCAGGGAAAGAACTAGCCATCCCAAACTTAATAGACTATGTTGACGACACCAACCTCTCTGTGACTGTAGAGGCCAGAAGGCCAAAATCCCAAACGTGCGATGCAAAAAGCGCCTGAAGGCTTTCTACCCCCAACGAACCACAAAGCAAACGAGAGCCCCTTTCCTCCCTACGCCAAATCACATACTGACAGTAAATCAACAATCAGCGGCCATAATATGAACAAAAATTCACCAACGTCAACAACAGTAAGAGAATCTCCACCACCATCTTCCACGCCAGTACCGACACCAACACACGCAACAAGACTGCAGGTGGGAGACATGCCTACTCCTCGACTTAGCACACAGGGAATGGATTGTAACAATATGGAGGAGTGGCAAAATGTTAATAAAAAAAGAAAGAAAAAAAACTATAATAATCCGCCACAAAAATTGAAAACACCACAAAACGCATGACAAACATAGGATGCACAACACAAACACTATCATCAAATCCACCACTACCACCAGCAGCACTATCACCACCAATCCTAAAGGATTGTAAATAAAACGAGTAAATCAGACAACGTTGGAATTCCTTTGATTAATATATATATATATATATGTATATATGTATATATATGTAGAAATAAACATAGTGAATTCTGTGTCTAAAATTACGAGCGTAGAGAATACCACATTTGTTTTATATATTTAACCTGAATCATACGTAAGATATAAAAACATTTTCATAAGATATAAAAAAATGTTCATATACAGACCGTATCAATAACTATTTCATCTCTCGGACAGATTAGAGATTTAATCTGTTTCGCCATGAAAATTGTGTTTGTAACAGATAATCCGTAGGCTTTCCTCAGCGAGAGATAGGATCAAATGAAACAAAACACATGTAACTACAATTCACAGGAATGAATATCAGACCTCGTGCGTTGGACGTTATACGTGGTGTGAGTGGATATGCTAGAAATAATAGCCTTATTACACTCAACTTATAAGCTCACCTAATTAGGGAGCCAAAATACAAATAACATTCAGAGTTACTAACTCATATTGATACCCTTCAATTAACAAGCTCAAAGTATAAATACTAATCTGTCCGAGAGATGAAATAGTTATTGATACGGTCTGTATATGAACATTTTTTTTATATCTTATGAACTTTTTTTATATCTTACGTATGATTCAGGTTAAATATGTAAAACAAATGTGGTATTCTCTACCCTCGTAATTTTAGACACTATCCAGGAAGCTCCAACCTGTAAGGTCGCATTTTTTCAGGGTATGTCAATATTTATTTATAAAATTAATCTGTATTATATTTTATCTGATGAAAGCGCACCATAATCTATCTTGGTAGCCCTTGAAATATGTATAATGAAATAAATATGGTTTTATAAATATAGTTTCCATTTGTTAATATATTGTATATTTACTCCAATAATTTGTTGAGTGCTCTATATCAGTTATAAAAATATTTTAGCTTGTTGTATCCCAACAAATTAAATATAACCTCTACACACACACACACACACATATATATATATCCCCCGCTGTGACCCGTCTATTTCGTTCTTACTGCTTCCTCTTTCTCTGTATCTTTACCCTCTCTAACAGTCACTCTCTCTGTTAGCCTCTTCCTCACCCTTCACTCACTCACTCTCTGTTACTACCTCTCCTCCTCCTTCTTCCCGTTTGACCTGTGCGTAATTCTTTTCTTTCGCACCCTTGGTCAGGCAGGTCGCTTTTTTTCTCTCTCTCGTCTACGATTTCACAGAACTTACGTTCACCGAATTCACAGACTAGATCCCTTCTTCCTCCCGTTAGACCTGTACGGAATTCCTTCCTTGCTCACATTCCAACCAGGTTTGATGGTCTTTATTCTCTCTCGTTCACGATTTCACCGAACTTATATTCATGGAAATTTGGGACTTGACTCCTTCTTCCTCACCTTTCGTTGCTTCACCATCTTTGTTTGTTTACACTCTCGTGTCCCTTTTATTTACGTGTCCCAATGACTTGTTTTAGCCGTTGCTCGCACCAACCGGAGGTATATGGTCTTTAAAGCGATGAAATACCAATGATGGTTGGAAGATCACTGATGAAGGACTAACTTTATTTATATATATATATATATATATATATATATATATATATATATATATATGTGTGTGTGTGTGTGTGTGTGTGTGTAAAAGGTAAACAGAAATAACAACACAATCGGTACAGTATATGGAAGGGATATATTAGGTTAACGCTTGATATAGCAGGAAGAGGGTCTTAACGTTTCGGACGATAGTCCTTCATCAGAAGAAATAATGAGAAATAAGATAGATTGGGGGGACGGGTGGGTTGGAATTGGAAAAAATGTCTTTAGATAAAAGATTTGAGATTGGGCATGTTGAAGGTACTAGGGTGGGAGTGAAAAATAGACCGGTGAGAAGATGGTATATAATATATATATATACTTACACATACACACGAGCGTTGGCCAAATATTTTTTGATATCAACGGGTTGAAGACATATGTAAGATCAATTAGTGGTCAGTTCTTCAGTCTAAAGTCCCTAGGGTGAATGAGTCGCCAAATAATGATTGTACAAGTTGATGTATGTATACATGTATGTATACACACATATATAAATCTATATATACACATGTACATGTACACACATACACACACTCTCAGATATATATATTGAGTGAGTGTGAAAGACCAAAGGTCATTATTGAAGTCTCTGGATGTCTATATTTCGCAAGTTATTTTATATTTCTCATTGGAGAAGATAAGAACAGTTACTTGCATATTCTACTCTAAATAACAGTATACTATACATTCACAATTATTTAAAAATTCAATTATAACATTCTGTATTAACATTTAGTATTACTGTATGCTGCCAGTAATATGTACAGTATATATATATCTATACAATAATTAGTTGAAAAAATACACATTTTTCCCCCGCTAAAATTTGATTGCACTGTTTTGTTTACACTTATGTATTTTTTGAAAATGTTATTTATTCATTGGATTGGCAGTATCGGTAGAGTGTCGGATGCCATGCTTTGGCGCATAGAGTTACGTCCCTTTACGATCTGAGTTGAAATCCCGCCGAGGTTGACTTTGCCTTTCATCCTTACAGGGTCGATAAAATAAAGTACCAGTAATGCAGTGGATAATTGCTGGCCTTGTGCCTAAAGTAGAAACAGTTATTTATTCATTATAAAAATTAAATGATATCATTCTATATGTGGGTATCTCCTGGCAACCAATATTTTTAGACCCAGTCCACCACTGTATGTATGTAAATATATATACGCACATACATACACACACATATATACATACAATATACATATATATATATATATGTATGTGTGTATATATACATACATACATATACACACACACACACACACACACACATATGTATATATAGATAGATAGATAGATAGATAGATAGAGAGAGAGAGGTGGGGAGAGAGGGAGAGAGAGAGAGAGAATAAGTAATATATACGAGAATCGAAAACTAAGTACTAGGATGGATATGGTCGACTCAGTCTGTCAAACGACTGAAATGAGGTTTTCTAGTGGCTAAATATCTCAGATAATATAAGACATTGTGATGGTGGATCCTAGGTTAACCAAACCTACGTTTTCTAGTCGGGACCAACAAAGTGGTTTTTTTCCCCAGGAGTGTGTGTATTCCGGACTAAATTATATTATAATTAGTTGCTATTTCCAACACGTGGACCGACCATATACAGGCTAATGTCATTCACTCGCAGTGTTATTGTTGTCTAATGCCAAATCAACATTCATCGAATATTCCTATTGTCATTGCCGTTCAGTTCCTCTTTCAAGAGGTATCTAACATTACACTATTTGATGGGTATGCACTCTTTTTGAGATAGTGGGGTGTTATTTGAGGGAGATTTAGCAGCTATTTCTAGCAGGTCGATCAATCGGCCACGTACACGCTGTCTACATTGGCTTATCGCATTTATGGCGTGTCTTAAGGTAGGGTACGATACTCTTCTTGTATTTGTAAAATGGTTGGAAAATGTTGCTTTCACATTTTAGAATTTGGTAAGTAATGTTAGAAATAACATTCAGGTAAAACATCTGTTGATGTTCCAACGAGTGCGATGACAATAAATATAGCAGTAAAAATATATTTGAAGGAAAATGAAAATGTATCATTTTCATCTGTCCACCAGAGTTATGGCCCTTTATTAAACGACTTACTAAAAATCTAGTTGTGTAGTTTTACGGTTGCGAGATGAAGGTTTAAGGTGGCAAAATGGCAAAGTTGTTAGAGATGTCGGGTTAAAAATGACTCGATATTTGTTCCGTCTCACTGTGCTCTGAGTTCAAATCCCATCGAGGTCAACGCTGCTTTTCATCCTTTCGAGGTCGATAAAGTACCTGTATGGCACTGCGCTCGGCTTCCACCTCTCTCTCAAGAGATCAGGTGCTTTGTTTTCCGATCCAACCAAATTTAAAGTGACCGAAGCTCACCGTGTGTCATGACACCATTAGAAGTTAAAGGCCCTTTCCTTTTTTGTGTTGATGTAGTGTAATCTCTGGTCAGAAGTTTCCCGTGATATTAGCAGTTCTGGTATTTTGGTGCCGCAGTAGTATGTTCGGTATAAAACATTGAAATCGACTCACCTACGTTGCAAGAAAGCAAGCAAGGAAAAATATAACCAATAAAGAAAAAAAACAAAAACAATATAGCATGACCCCCCCCCCCCCCCCAAAAAAAAATCACCGAGAGACAGAGATAGATAAAGAGAGAATGAAGAGGGAGGGAGAGTGGGAGAGAGCAAGAAAAAACGGGAAAAGAAAAAGTGAAAGATATATATATATATATATACAGAGAGAGGGGGGGGGGGGAGAAAGTGGAGAGAAAGAAAGAAAAAAGAGAGAATGGAAGTGAAGGGGAAGAAGGAAAGGAGAAAAGAGAAGGGAGGAAAGATTGAAAACAAAGGTAGAGAAGAGAGAGAGGGGGCAGGGAAGATTGAAAACAAAAGTAGAGACGAGGGAGAGAGAGAGGGGAAGAGAGAGGGGAGTAAGTGGGGAGAAAGAAAGAAAGAAAGAAGAGTGGAAGTGAAATGGAAGAAGGAAAAAAAAAGAAAGTTAAAGGGAATGGTGTATTGAAAACAAAGGCAGAGAGAGAGAGAGAGAGAGAGAGAGAGAGAGGTTGAGAAAAAATAGCGAGGGAGATAATATGATTAAGGGGGAAGGGTTCATGGGAGAAAGTAAGAAAGAAAGGAAGGAAGAAATAAAGAGAGAAGGGAGGAGAGGAAGTAGGAAGAAAAAAAGTGAGAGAAAAAAAGAAAGAAGAGGTGGGAGAAAATAGGAGAAAGGAGAGGGGAGAAAGAAAGTGAGGGAGAGATGGGGATGGAGATAGTAATAAGGGAGAGAGAAAAGGAAGAAAGAAAGACGGAGAGAGAGGGAGCATGGTAAAGAAAGGAAGGGGTGAAAGAGAGAACATGGTAAAGAGAAGAAAAGTGAAAGCTAGATAATAGATATATAGAGAGAGAATCTCTAATATATATAACTAACTGGGTAGATCAAAGCCCTGAAATCAAATTCTTCCATCATGCAATAAAGGAATTAATAAATGTGACGAATGAAGAAATTTATATTAATTACATTGAATGGATTATGATTTAATATGACTAGCAGAAAAACCACCATTCGGTGGGTCACACTTCAAAATATATTTTTTAAATCATGTTTACCAAAAAATAATTAAAATATACACAGACATGTATATAATTGTTTCTACTTTTGGCACAAGGCCAGCAATTACCCAGTGTATTACTGGTACTTTTTTTTATCGACCCCGTAAGGATGAAAGGCATAGTTAACCTCGGCGGGATTTGAACTCAGAATGGCAAGGGCCGTAACTCTATGCGTCAAAGCATGGCGTCCGACCCTCTACTGATACTGCCAATCCATGAAACTGGAAGGTCCATATATATATATGTGTGTGTATGTATATATATAAATGTGTGTGTTTGTATACATATATATATATATATATATGTATGTGTGTGTGTGTATATATACATGTGGGTGTCATAGACACACACACACATATATATATATACACGCACACTCACACACAACACCACCAGCTCTCTCTCTCTTCCATTCTCCTTCTCTCTCTTTCTCTCTCTCTCTCTGTTTATGAAGGTACCCGGAAAAACCCCATATCGCGGGAACTTGTTTTATTCCATTTGTATTCCCATTTCAGGGTCATCTTCTTTTCAAAGTATGTTCCCATTATGCGCTTTTTTGACTGTATTACATTACGGAAAAGCAAGCAGGCAAGCAATCACAGAATTTTAGTAGTATGTAGATAGATATGTTCTTTGCGTATCATCATCTATACACTTCAATATGCACCCAGAATGAAATAGATCTAATTCTACCGTTTCCACTATGGTTGAATTTCACCCTGTTAAAATATATTTTATAAGCTTCATAGACGTTAAGACAAAGTTGTTTCTACTCGAGTTGTTGAAATGGTAGAGGCGTTAGAACGTCCGATAGAATGTCTTGCGTTATTTGTTTTATATGCACTTAGTTCAAATCCCGCTGAGATCAAATTTGCTTTCCATTCTTTTGTATTGAGAGCATTGTTAGAGCGTCGGGCTAAATGCCTTGTGGTAGCTACTTCGGCACTGTGCTATGAGTTCAACTTCTAAATAGGGATTCAATTCCCATTGATGACCTGGGTTAATTACCCGACCACAGTACTACAACTGATTATGAAAGCTGCAATGAGTGATGGAGGATTTGGGCCGTCTACTACTTCAGTCGATCGACAAAGATAACGATGATGATGTTATTAGAAATTGCATAAGTTGCAGCGTAGTTACAATTTCACGAAATTGGTTTATTATTATTATCATCATTTCAGTTATTAATTTTATTGCGCATCATTATTGCTTTAATTGGCAGTATCAGTAGAGGGTCGGACGCCATGCTTTCTAGCATAGAGTTACGTCCCTTTACGGACTGAGTTCAAATCCCTCCAAGGTTAACTTTGCCTTTCATCCTTACGGGGTCGATAAGATAAAGTACCAGTAATGTACTGGGTTATTGCTGGCCTTGTGCCAAAAGTAGAAACAATTATTGCTTTACCGAGCACTGTTCTGTGCGCCTTGGGTATGAGCAGTGTAGTTTTTGCTGATGTTGTTTCTATTGTATTGATAGTAGTGCCTACTAGTGTTATCTTTTGTATGCTCTATATATTAGTAAGTCCTGGGGTTTTCGTTATGCATTTGTATCTATTGGTTATGTATTGGATCTCGAGCCTTTACTGCCAAAGCTGGAGCTGTTGCAGGGCATACCGCTCGAACCGAGACGCGGAAAGGTTGTGTCGACTTATGAGGATGAGATGACCGTGATGGTGTCGGACACCACGAAAATGGAGGTGGTCGACACCTTTTTGGAGGAATATAAAAAGTAGACGGGAGCAAAACTTAACCCGGAAAAGTCGGTGGGCTTGCAGCTCCTCTTCAACTTCTTATGAAGCGGACAAGTTCCGTTGGCGAGGCGGTCCATCTGCTGCTAGCACCCTCTACGCGAAGGTTTGGGCATGCCGTGGATAATGATGCGCAAACATCGGTTAGGTACTTTTCGAGTTTTATAGATTCGGACCCAGTCATCCGGACAGACATCATCTGTTATGTCTATTGCACCTGCATGCAAACTGTGCAGAGTAAAGCCTACAATGCTTGAGTAAGACATGTCATGCAACCGCACAGCATGTTGGGCCTT
>OZ024743.1:362667527-362702527 GCA_964016885.1 Eledone cirrhosa | reverse complement strand
ACACTTAATTCAGCCTCCTGCATTCCATCACTCAAGAACATGGCTACGAAATACTTCAATCTCTCTATCTGCTTCAGTGGAACTCCATTCACATGTAGAGTGCACTGTGCAGGCTTCCTTGAGAGGACAAGTGCCTCAGTTTTTGCAGCACTGATTTCATTTTAGCCATGCAGCGCTCGGCATCAAACCTATCGAGTGCAAGTAAGAGATCACTTTCCTGTTGAGTTAAGTAACACCATATCGTCTGCAAATTTCAGCCGACTGATTTTACACTCGCCAGTCATGATACCACTTCCAACCCAGCTGCGCATGTTAATCATGTTCATGTAAATAATGAACAGGGGAGGTTACAGCACGCACCCTTGGCGGAGTCCCACTCTCTTATTGAATGGTTTATATCTGGTGGGTCCTAGCCTACGTCGTCCTAAAAACAAGTAATATTTTCCTCGGAGTGCAACGAAATGAAACAATGGTTTCCAATATAAGCACAAAATCAGCAATTTGGAGAGATGAGGGAGGTCTGTCTAATCACCCACTGAATAGGAAATTGATCTTATCGACCCTAGAAGGATAAAAGGCAAAGTTGAATTCAGTGGGATTTTAACACAGAACGTATAAAACCAGAAGAAATAATACAAAGCACGTCGTACAACGCCATGAGAATGCTGCCAAACCACCACCCTTAAAGAGAAAAATAATGAAAGCAAGGAAGACATTTTTTGAGATATTTTTTACAATTTTATTTTAAAACTTTGATTCCCTCTCCAGCTGAAATTCGATCAGGATGCAGACAGTCTAGACAGATGGGGCTGAAATATTTAAGCAATAAAAATAATTTTATTGCAGAAGTGTTGCAGCTAAAAATATCAATATTTAGCGTTCAGAAAAATGACATTTCATTCATTTCTATATATTTCATATCTGTACACTGGCATGTATGGTTGTATATTGCCTATTTGTTCTGGATCCACGCTGAGCCAAAATGTCTGCAGTGATGCCGAAAAGATCTTAGAGTGGGTCTAGAAGAACGCAATTTGATTTAGAAAGCAACAAAAATAAAATCGTATATATCAGTGTGTTGTTATAGCTGATATGTTTTCTTTCTTTAGTTTTTGTCTTTGGACTGTCTACATCTTTCTGTCACAGAGTTTTTTTTATTCTTTGCTTTTTTTTTAACAACCATCACTTGATTTTTACTTGTTTGCTTGTTATTATCTGAATTGGAGATGGCGGATGGTAATGTAGATGACATTGGTTACATCTAACTGAAGCAAACTTCTCCGATTTCAAAACCGAATTTCTGGTTCTCTTCTCCAATATCTTGAAGAGCTATATCTTTTACTGGTAACATCTTTGGTTGTCTGGTATCTACTTCAAAAACAGTCTTTCCCCATTGGTTGTTCTTTTGCTATAAAGAAATGAAAAAAAGAAATGTTTCATTTAAGTAAATATGCTACGTATATAATGAAAGAGAATAAAACTCCCGTACTGTGCTGTTGTTGCTTACACTGGGAATATATTCCTACCTTAACGTACCTATATACAGTGAGGTTGAAGGAATTATTGGGGTTCCCCGTGTTAAAAATGCAACAAAAGTAAAATTCAACTGGTTTGAAATATGTAATATTTATGAAGGCTTATCACTAAATTATAGCTGAAAGAAATTTATATTCAGATTGTTTGAGTAAACTGAAGTAGAACCCTGGCAGTTTCTATTTCTTACAAAATAGATATTCATATTAGAAAGACCACGTGATATTTCGGCAAAATAACGGAGCTGGCTCAGTATTTTGACAGTATCATTCTCATATACCTAATCCCTTTTAGGTTGCTGTGGCCTGTGAATCGGTTTTAAAAAATTATTCTCATTTGTTGACTAGAGAATATTTCACCAAATTTGAACTGGGAGAAATTGTTGTCAAACATATTTTTAGAATGCAAATCGGAACGGATGCAGCCACCTGGGAGTAAAAATGTCGAGTAGAGTGGTTCTTTCAGCACATCTCCCTCGCTATTATCCATGGTAACACATTCGCCATTCTGTCCAGGAGGACTTTGAGGCATCATCTAATTAATGCTTTGTAAAGGACATAGGAATGGTAACGTTATTTAACCCGATATAAAAGGTGATAATATTTAGCCACTCGGGTAAAATTTATTTTATAAGAGAGAGAGGGGGGGGGGTAAGTAGAAAGACGGACTAGAAAGTATGAAAGAATAGAAGAAAAAAAGAAAGAAGCTACAATATACTTACTTGACAACTATCTAATCTAACGTTGTATGTAAGTTTACGTAAATCATGAGCACTATAGATTTCTTCACCATTCTGTGCTAACAGTTTAATTCCATAACTGTTTGAATTGAAGCAGTTGTATGTGATGTTCTGACGAGCACGATTACTATGGAGATGTAAGAAGTTAATCTGGCTGGCGATGTTGTTGCCGTATGTCAACTGCAACAAATGAAAAGTGATAGAGAATAAAATATTAAAAATAAACATATATATATATATGGGTGGGTGGGTGTGTGTGTGAAAAGTAAACTGAAAGACGACGAAGTTCAATGACGATATATATTAATTTCACTCTTAATATAGTAGAAAAGTCTTAACGTTTATATATATATATATATATGTGTGTGTAGAGGTTATATTTAATTTGTTGGGATACAACAAGCAAAATATTTTTATAACTGATATAAACACTCAACAAATTATTGGAGTAAATATACAATATATTAACAAATGGAAACTATATTTATAAAACCATATTTATTTCATTATACATATTTCAAGGGCCACCATAGTTTGCTCTGGTGGCCCTTGAAATATGTATAATGAAATAAATATGGTTTTATAAATATAGTTTTCATTTGTTAATATATTGTATATATATACATATATATATATATGAGGTGGGGGGGGGCGTGTGTGTGTGTGTGTGTGTGTGTATTTGGTAATTCTTAATATTTTCCATACCTCATCTTTACGAACAATTTCACGAATAAAGTATTGGTCAGGAGAAGAGTCCTTTGTCCATAAGGATTGTTGGAACTGAAATGAATAATAATTAAAAAAAAACCTCAATCATTTTTTCAATCCCTTACTACAAAAAGAGAAAATGAATTAAATAAAAGCGGAAATATAAAAGGACATTTTAAAATTAGATATCGTGGAATTTTGCAGATTTCACATTGGCTTGATAACGACGAAGTGATGACAGGGAAAGTAGGTTTCAATGAGATTTTAATCTAAATTCTTGAACTTGTGTCCTACTGCCTAACTATCTATACTGCCATGTATAGAATAATATTTGTTTCTACTTTTTGGCACAAGACCAGCAATTACCCAGTGCATTACTGGTACTTTATTTTATCGACCCCGTAAGGATATAATATTGTTGTCCTATTAAGTCCTTTGTTACTATTTTTCCAATAAAAGACACTGCTTATGATTTTTAAATAATTTTGAGAATGATCAAAAATTTGTTTCTCGTTTATCAGTTGTTTGGAACAAAGATGTTTACGTAAAATTATGGTCGCACGTTTTTCGATAAATATAAACATTTTAAAATAAACATTTTTTGTCATAGAACCAGTGGCAGCTTAGTAACGAAAGGGTTAAGGCAATATGGAAGAATTTCTCCGACTAGTATTTAATAATATATATGTTTTCGACTATTGGCATTTAAAGTCAGAATGTAGAGAGAATCAGACGATATTTTGTGAAACAATTGCTCAATGACACTAAATAAGTGAAATAAATTTAGTCGGTCGGAAGTAGTGCGATATTATTTGGAGAGGAGATAATAGAATTTATAAACGCTTTCAGCTACATGTTCAATAAAGTTCGATATTGCAACTTTTCAAAAAATTCGATAATGTAACATTAGACTATTAATTCCAGAGAAGAATCACCAAAACGTGCTAGTGACCCAATTTTGAATTTTCTGTCTGTTAATATAGTTTCCTTTTATTTGCATTACCAATATCCCCATGAAAGTCACATCCTCCCATTTTCTACTCCATTATAAATCTGAATCCTTACAGTTTGGTATATATATATTTTTCTAATCACTATGTACGAATAAACTTACCTCAGCACGGTCGGGTTTAAGACATGTTTCTCCGGTATGCATGTTACAGTAAACTTCGACGGCATCCTCAATTGAATCACCATTAGGATCAATGAAGTAGTTGCCTGAAATGAAATAAGATTCCAGTTTTAAAATGATGATTGTCAAAGTTTCTGAAAAGACATTTTCGGTGTATCCTTTTGAAAACAGATTGGGAGGAGAAATTACGAAAAGAAAGAAGCTATGGACAGAGAAAAGAAGAAAGAGCAAGAGGACAGGAAAGTGGTTGGAAGAAGCGAAGGAGAAGAAAGGGGAGAAGAAAAAGAAGATAATACTAACCATTGTCCAAGTGTTTCTTCTCGCTATTTAACAAGATATCGTTACATGTAGAACCGGGGTTGATCTTGGAACCACTTGGTATCTTTACACGGTTAATAGCATTCATTGCTTGGGTAAGAACATCCATTGCATCAGCTTGAGGCTCATCACCCTGTAAAAATAAGTTTTTATTGATGTATTTCTATCTTCCTATGTTTTATGATTTCATCGAATGTTCAATTATATCAGGAATCAACTGTTTCATTTTGTAATAGACAACTTTTGATTTTTTCTTTGTAGTTTTACCCGCCCACATGTATATTATATGATATCTTACATACAACCATTTGAAAGATTCGAGGACCAGAGAACACCCTAATGGTTCATTTGTCCGCTACGCCCCACCATTTGCTGTCCCCTGAGAGTCAATTACCTCTTACTATTTCAATGAGGAAGTGATTTGTACATGTGAAGTTTCCACTTACGTAATATCTATCAGATGGGTCAGGTCCTTTCGATTGACTTTGTTGTGAGTAGAAAGGTCTTGTTCCGGAAGAAGAGTAGCCCTGTAATATTTAAAATAAAAGTCAAAATAAATGTTCTTATGAACAATTAACAACAACAAATCATAATATAATAAAGGGAGGAGTGCGGGACTGTGGCCTGTTTATATTTTTTATCCCGTTAGTAAAATAAGTTGGATTAGTTTGAATAAATAATGAATGGATATTATATACTTTATGTACTAAATTTCGTAACTCTTGATTAAACATAAATAATTTTATTGCTTATTTCAAGATTCTCTTCTTTTAAAAGTTTCAAATTTCAACACTTCCTGTATATCGCCATCACCACCACCATCACTACTGCAACTACCATATATATATTAGACAGAGCGAGAAAGAAATAGAGAGATACAGATAGATAGAATAACTATAAGACATATATATATATATATATATATATATATATATATATATATATATATATATATATATATGTATATATATATGAACATATATATGTACACACACACACACGCATATATATATATATATATATATATATATATAGAGAGAGAGAGAGAGAGAGAGAGAGAGAGAGGAAGATGAAGAGATCAATTTTTTTTACATATGTTGAAGCGTATGTGGAATGTATTAATGGGGAGCTTGTTTCTTTTTAAAAATACTTCAATGCTCTTTGACTGTTTTCTTACAAGACGAATGTAGATCATCAACTAAACACGGGTATTCCAGATGGTATAATTTGCCCTATACTGATGGGCACCGGCATCAACTGTGGTTTCATAAAGAATCTATGTGTGAGCAAGGAATTAGACACAGTACTCCAACCATCCAAGAACATTTTTCAATAAAACAAGGGAAATAAGTCTTATAAATATTAATATGTGCAGAGACAGACTACATTGGGAACTAGAGAACTGCAACTTCTTCAGAAGAGAATCAGCATAGATGAATTGCATGATAAAAAAAAATGTGTATAATTCTTACAGGTGGTCCAGGTGGTCCAGGAGGTCCAGTGTTTCCCTAAAATATAAAACAAGAGGAAAATATTAACTAACATGTTCACACATGTGAGTCTATGACAAAGCATTTATAGGTTATTTTAGTGTCACTAATAGACTGAAGGGAATAGATATAATTATAACTTTACGTATGTATAGTTATGTATTTAGTTATTACATGCTAAATTTCTGAAATGTTTTACATATTTTTTACAGTTCCATTAATGAACTGTACTTGCAGCTTCCTAACCAGCCGTGCTTCTTCTGGTTCTATGAAGCTCAGCTTCTCGAGACTTGTACTTAGACAGTTAGGAACATCAAAATGTACCAATAATCACAGGTACAAATCTAAAAGTATAGTTAGGGTGAAGTATCTGCAGATTCCTCATTAGTTCGCATAAATATTCTCTTTTTCCTATGTATACATGTATGTTTTCTCTTTCTCCTAATTTCGAGTATATTTTTTGGGCCGGCCACCTTCCTGGTGGCAAGGTTGTAAAAGAAAAGAAATTGTCATCCCTTGAATCGCAAGAATGTTTTGCAAATTTTGAAGGTGCCAGCTATCGCAGCCATTTGTAGACTATGAATTAGGGAGCTGCGCTTTTTGTCCGCAAATCCAAGTTCAGTCATACTATGTATGTATGTATGTATGTATGTATGTATGTATGTATGTATGGAGTTAAAAAGACTTTAAGAAATGGTAAACTTACAGCACGGCCATCTTTTCCAGCTGGTCCACGTGGTCCCTGTAAAAAGAAATACCAAATAATATTAAATCTCAAATCTATTAATTTACTCATATAAAACAGGATGTTTTTCGACTGAATTACCCCCCTTTAGTCTTATGTTAGGAGAATACTTACAGAGCTTCCAGGGAGTCCTGCAGGTCCAGCTTCACCATCTTGTCCAGGATTACCAGAGGATCCTGTGCGACCCTAAAAACAATGAGAATGATGATATAAGCACTTTAAATTAACTTCTTTTTTTTGCTTGTTTGTTTTGGGTTTTTAACTCTTGATCAGAGAGAGAGAGAGTTGATCTCGGTGATATCTGAACTCAGAGCAGAATGAATCGGAACGAATAACGCAATACTTTCTATCCAACGTTTTAACGTCTACAACAATTCATCGCCTTAATTTAAACAAAATGCTTCCTGATAATTTACTAACCAATTCAAACTATCAATACGATAAATAATTGTTTCTACTTTAGGCACAAAGCCAGCAATTACCCAGTGCATTACTGGTACTTTATTTTATCGACCCCGTAAGGATGAAAGGCAAAGTCAACCTCGGCGGGATTTGAACTCAGAATGGCAAGGGCCGTAACTTTATACGTCAAAGCATGGCGTCCGACCCTCTACCGTTACTGCCAATCCACCGCCATCAATACGATAAATAATGATGTGAATTTGTTAGTTTAAGAATACGTAACGAACTCCAAGCTTGTAGCCCAAGTGTACATTGATATAAAAGAGACTTATTTTATTCAACACGCTCACACTCAAACATACGGACAAGGCATTTTCATTGAAGCTCTTAACGATTTTGCTATAATGAAATGAATGTAAACTTACTCTTGATCCAACGGGTCCAACGGGTCCAGGAAGTCCAGCCTCTCCAGCACCACCTTGTGGTCCAGGGTTTCCTGGCATACCTGGGGTTCCAGTCCATCCTTTGTCGCCCTAAAATATTGTAGTACAAATGAAAATATGACATTAATAAAAGAATTTCAAAGTTACAGAAACGAACAAACGTTAGGATTTTAAAAGTTATTTGGTACAATTGTTTCTACTTTAGGCACGAGGCCAGCAATTTGAAGGGGAAGGGAAAGTTGATTAAATCGACCCCAGTGCCTTACTGGTACTTTATTTTATCGACCCCTTAGGATGAAAGGCAAAATTAACCTCGGCGGGATAAGAACTCAGAAGTAAAGGGCATATTGTCCGACGCTCTACCGATACTGCCAATCTGCTGCCCTCAGTTGTATAATAGACTTCTGTATACGTGTACACACACGCACACACAAACACACAAACACACACTCACACAAACATACACTCACACACACACACACACGCATAAATGACGGTAAACATTACCTTTAATCCTGTGATTCCACGTTCTCCAGCATCACCAGAAGCACCAGCGGGTCCCTATAAAGTAAAAACACAAAGATGTAAAATAAATTATATGTATGTATGTTCTGGTTTTATAATTTCACAAATGTTTGCCAATAGAGAGAGAGGCGGTTTCTAACATAGTTACAAGACTCTCTCATTGGAATTTACACAACATCAACTAGGTAGATATGTATGCTTGTCTGTATGCATGTGTAGATATGGATGTTATTGTATGTGTGGATGTGTATGTTTTGAGTTGTATGTGTGCATGTGTGTATGCTTTGTAACTGTACATGTGTATATGCAGTTATTAGATGCAACATTTTTGGAATGTTTTACATATTTTTACTGTTCCATAAATGAATTGTACTTGTAATTTCCTAACTAGTTGTGTTCTTTCTGTTCCTGTGAAGCCCAGCTTCTCAAGATTTGTATTGAGGCAGTTATTAACATATCCCAGTGCCCCAATAATCACAGGCATAAATCTGAAGGTGTAATCAGGGAGGAGTATCTGCAGATTCCTCATCAGTTCTGCATAAATATTCTCATTTTCACTAATCTTTGATAATATATTGGCATCTGGTGGGTAGCTAATTTCCACTACTGTGCATGCTTTCTTCTCCCTGTCCCATATTATATGTATGTATGTATGTATGTATGTATGTATGTATGTATGTATGTATCATCATCATCATCATCATCACCGTTTTACGTCCGTTCTTCCACGCTAGCATGGGTTAGACGGGTTGTCCTGTTGTGGGCAGTGTCTGGTCGGCTGACCATGCCTTGCTCATACAGGAACTGATCTGGCTTGATTTCTACAGCTGGATGCCCTTCCTAACACCAACCTCATTTACAGTGAGTGCTGGGTGCTTTTTCGTGGCGCCTACACGTCCACTTTACAGTGTGGGCTGGGTGCTTTTTTGCCGTGGCACCTCCACGACCACCTTGCGGTGGGGGGGGGGGCATATTGTTTATATGCTTCAGCATGTACCCATGGGAGGTCGGGTACCCTGTATTACTGCGTGACGCCAGAAGTCACGGTCGTGTGTCATTGACTTTGAGAGGTGTAGTTGGGTAAGGTCGGCTCTTATCACCTCATCCCAAGTCATCTTGGGTCTCCCCACTCCGCGGTTTCCATCAACTTCTAGTGCTCTGCACCTTTTTATGCAGCTGTCATCCTTCATACGCATCACATGTCCATACCAGCATAACCGCCTCTCCTGCACGCAGCATTTGATTCCTCTTATGCTCAGTCTCTCTCTCAATTCATTTATGCTTTGTCGTTCACGTATATTACTGTTACACATCCATCGGAGCATGCAGGCTTCGTTTCTCTCTAATCTACGTAAGTCTTCCACCTTCAGCGCCCAGGTCTCACTACCATGCAACATCGCTGTTCGGATACACGCATCATACAGTCTGCCTTTCATTCTGAGGGAGAAGCCTTTTGCAGCTAGCAGTGGTAGTAGTTCCCTAAACTTCTTCCATCCCGTTCTTACCCTAGTTATTGTACTTTCTGAGCACCCACCTCCGTTGCTAATTCGGTCACCTAGGTAGCAGAAGCTGTCTACTGTTTCTACAGGGCCCTCCCAGAGATTGGTGGTACTTGTTTCCTGTGGCTGTTTGCTTGCTGTTTCAGCACAGCTGCTGCATGTGAATCCTACATTCTTAATTAAGCTTCCTGAGATCCCGCTACATCTCTTGTGTACCCATTGTTTGCATTTGGGGCAAAGAATGGAGTTCCTACCTACACCTTTCCTACATACTGAGCAAGGCCATTTCCCTGAGGGGATCTGGGTTCTGTTTTCTCGTCTACTTATAAGGACCTTAGTCTTTGTCATGTTGACTTTGAGGCCCTTTCTCTCTAGTCCCTGCTTCCAGGTTTGGAATTTATTCTCTAGTTCTACCATAGATTCAGCTATGAGTGCGAGGTCATCAGCATACAGGAGTTCCCATGGGCATCCGGTCTTAAACTCCTCCGTTATTGCCTGCAGGACTATGATGAACAGGAGAGGGCTAAGAACAGAGCCCTGGTGGACCCCAACCTGTACGCTAAATTCCTCGCTATACTCATTGCCAATCCTAACTTTGCTGACTGCTCCCCTATACATGGCTTGTACCGCTTTCACAAGCCATTCATCTACTCCTAGTTTTCTAAGAGCCCACCAGATTACTGCACGTGGAACTCTGTCAAAGGCTTTCTCAAGGTCGACAAATGCCAAGTAGAGTGGCTTACTTTTAGCTAGGTACTTTTCCTGTAATTGCCTCACAAGGAAGAGCGCATCAGTGGTGCCTTTCCCTGGAACAAACCCAAATTGCATCTCGTCTATATTCACCCGGTCCCTAATCAGCTGTGCTATAACTCTTTCTGTTACTTTCATGACCTGGTCCATCAACTTTATACCTCTATAGTTTCCTCTATCTAGTGCATCGCCTTTACCTTTGTAGCAGTTGACAATGATGCTACTGCACCAATCTTTTGGTATGGCCCCCTCTAGTATTACCTGGTTAACGATACGTGTGGTTATAGTGTGACCTACAGACCCAGATGCCTTCAGCATCTCGGCAGCTATACCCGATGGACCGGTTGCCTTCCCTATCTTCATATCTCTGATTGCCTTACTTACTACGCTGCCGCTGACTTGTACTGCTGGTCCCTCTATAGGGTCTACGTGGGGTAGGGTCTCTTCTTCCCATGCATTCTCCTCATTTAGTAATCTATCATAATGACTCTTCCATGCATCTTTCTTCTCAGCACTTGTGAGGGCAAGCTCACCTTTATCATTCCGGATACACTTCTCTCCAATGACATCACAACTATCTCTGACACACTGCCTCGCAATCTTGAATACCTCCTGTTTCTGGTCCTCACGTTGTAAAACATGCTTGAATTTTCTATCCTCTGCTTCCCTCCTAGCTAAGTATACTTGTCGCCTAGCTTCCCTCTTGGTCTCTATGTAATGTACCCTGCTCCCCCCGTTCTTCCATTCTTTCCATGCCTGTCTCTTGGCCTTGACTGCTTCATCTACCTTATTGTTCCACCACCAAGTCACTCTCCTCCTGCTTGAGGTCTTACTCCAGCCACAAACCTCATCCGTCGCCTCTAGTAAGTTATTTTTTAGGAACTCCCAGTTCTCTTCTACGTTAAATGTCTCTATCTGTTCTTCTTTACTGTCGTAGGCGTTGAGTAAAATATCTTTAAATCTGTTACTGGTTGAGGGGACTTTCAGCTTCCAGATCTTTCTTCTCCAGGTTGGCCTCTGTTTCAGGGCTCGTCTAGTTCTGACCGTGAGGTCGCTGACAACTAAGCTATGTTGGGATGTACATTCCTCACTAGGGAAGGCTTTTGTGTATGTATGTATGTATGTATGTATGTATGTATGTAAGGAAAACTCTGATATAACACCTGCAACCCTGATGGTATCCAATGATGTTGACTTGTTCTTCTTTTTGGTAAATATCATCTTGGTTAAGAGAGTGGGACTGGCATTGTGCAGTGCCTTTGCTCACTATAAAAGCTTAACGGCACAGGCATTGCTTTATATCTGGAGATCTCTCTGCATTTGTCGTCACATGGTACCATGGGCCCAGCACTATGTGTCAATAATTGTCACAGGTGTAGTGTTTGTACCAGAGTTTTCAAGTCACTGGCTGGACTAAAAAGTCACACTCGTTCAGCGCATCGGTAGGGTTCTCCTACATGGATATAAAGTAGTGGCCGTACTCGAAAACGAGTTGGCAGCCACCATGTATGTATGTATGTATGTATGTATGTATGTATGTATGTATGTATGTATGTTATATATATATATGTATATAATATATATATATATATTTGTATTATATATATATATATATATATATATATAAATGTATATATAAATATACATATATGTATGTATATTTATATATATATATATATTATATTTGTATGATATATATATATATATATATATATATATATATATATGTGTGTGTGTGTGTGTGTGTGTGGTTTTGGGTGTGGGTGTGAATACATCTATATTCTAACATTTAAAGAACACTTTTCTAACGACACGATAAAACACAAATGCATGCAAACACACTCCGGCACACATATTCGTTCCTTTAAACAGAAAAACTAGAACATTAGAGAAGATAAACTGTCAAAACAACTACTTCAGTGAAATAAATAATATTTCAACAGGGTACTTACAGTAGCTCCACGAGGTCCAGTCGGTCCTTGTACTCCAGAACCTCCACGTTCACCCTAGAACAAAACAGAAATAATTTAATAATGATGTTGTTGCTGCTGATGGTAATTATAATCATAATATTATAATAATGATTCTGGTGATAATAATGTGTGTGTGTGTGTGTGTTGTGTGTATGTGTGTATACACACATTTATATATGTATATTTATACATATAAATATGCATATATATATTTGTAATTACATATATATATATATATTATATATATATATATATTATATATATATATATATATGGTATATATATATATATATATATATATATATATATTGCATCTACATTTATAGATTAAAGTATATATATATATATGTATATTACATCTACATTTATAAATTAAAGTATATATGTATGTATATTGCATCTACATTTATAAATTAAAGTATATATATATATATATATATATACACTTTAATTTATAAATATTTATATATATATATTTATATATATATATATATATTTATATTTACATATATATATATATATATAGTTATATATATATATATATATATATATATATATTTATATATATATATATATATATATATATATATATATATATATATATACTGAAGGAATCTTCAATACTTACTCGCTCTCCACGTTCTCCGGTGAGGCCGGCAGGTCCGGTTCCTCCAGCTAATCCCTAATAAGGTAAACAAAATTCAACTTTGAATTATACTTAAAAGTACAATTAACAATATTAATTATTATTCCTTACAGAAGAACAAGATCATCGTCGATTAGGCAAACTGCCGTAGGTCACCAGTACGCGTTTCCTCAAATCTTGGCAGGATCAAAAACAGTCAATTCCAGATAGATTTGAATTCACAATGCAAAGAGAGTTAATTTTTTGTTTTTTCTTCATTGGAAAGATGGATCACACGAAGATTATTAGTGTAGCTATATCTAAACAGGTGTATACATCATGTGTACACTGCTTCACTAAATGTCACGGGTTTGATCCCACTACGTGACATCTTGCGCAAATGTTATTTACCATTGACCCAGCTTTGGATAGACGGGAACTGTTTGGAAACCAACGGGATAGACTGTATGTATAACTGAAATACAAACTTTGTCACATACTGTGTCACACTGAATCACCATAATAATTAGATAGAGTACACGTGTTTATTGAATGCTCATCGGTTGCACATTTCTCAAGCAAGCTGTTTCGTTAGTCGAAGAAACGGAACACTCATCATTGGAATCGATGGAGATCCAAAACAATATCCTATAGAGGCAGCTAATCAGAAAGTGATCCAGATATAATTTCATTTCTAATATTGGCTCAACTCCTCGCATTATGCGGGATTCTATCGTCGATTATAGCAATAATAATTGTTTCTACTTTTGGCACAAGGCCAGCAATTACCCAGTGCATTACTGGTACTTTATTTTATCGACCCCGTACGGATGAAATGCAAAGTTAACCTTGGCGGGATTTGAAATCAGAAAGGCAAGGGCCGTATCTCTATGCGTCAAACCATGGCGTCCGACCCTCTACCGATACTGCCAATCCGCGCATTATAGCAATAATAATACCAGTCATTGACTTGTACATTATTTCATCGTCGTAAAGTGAAATTAACACGAGCTAATATTTTATAAATATATTTACTTGAATACCAGGGGCACCTTGTGGTCCAGGTGCTCCACGAGGGCCACTTGGTCCTTTGTCTCCAGGTCGTCCCATAAGACCGGATGGTCCTCTTGATCCGGCTTCACCCTAAAAAGAGTGATAATAATAATTCACTTGTAACCTTTCAAATTGAAATAATTTACACACGCACACGCGCGCACACATAGACACACACAGAGACACACGCACAGACACACGCGCGCGCGTACGCCCGTGCATATATAAGCAAAAAATAGAGAGAGAAAAAGGGAAACAGAGAGAGAGAGAGGGAGAGAGAGAGAGAGAGAAAAAGGGAAACAGAGAGAGAGAGAGGGAGAGAGAGAGAGAGAGAGAGAGAGAGAGAGAGAGAGAGAGAGAAGGGAATCATACAAATATACAGGGCAAGGGAAATACAGAGGGTAAAATACAAAGATTGAAACACACACAGACACGCACACACACAGAAATATATATATATATATATATATATATATATATATAAGAGAGAGAGAGAGAGAGAGAGAGAATTTTTTTAGATTCATTAGAAAAAGGATAGAATGATGATAACTTATGTGCAAAGAAATATATCAGTGAAAATACATACGGTAGGTCCAGCTTCTCCAGGATTTCCAGCTAAGCCAGGGGCACCAGATGGTCCAGATAAGCCAGGTGGGCCATCAACACCATTTCTTCCGGGTTCTCCAGCGGCACCCTAAAATCCAATGCAAATACAATTAGTATAATTATATTACAAATCTGGTGAAGACACGTGGCCTAGTGTTTAGAGTGTCGGGATTACGATCATAGGGTTAGGATTTTCATTTCCAGACCAAGTTGCGTGATGTACTCTTGAGAAAGGCACTTCACTTTATTTTCCCCCAGTTTGCCTGTGACATCATTGTTACCAAGCTATATGGGCATTTGCCTTTTCCTTGGATAACATTGGTCATGCGGAGAGGGCGGACATGCATACATCGAGAAATCCTTGTTTAAACTTTATTGATATTTTCCTTCTACTTGACCACGATATTCATATCTAATTTCGTTGATTTTCTCCTCTTACTGCACTCATCCCTTTGTCCTACTTCGTTAATATTATCTTGTCATTCTCCTAAGAATCATTCAATATTGTAGGAACTAAAGCCTTCGAGGAGCAGGGATGTTCGTCTAAATAAAATCAGAGGGATAATTGAAAACTCCGTAGAAGCGGTCGTGTACTGAATGTTATGCAGGAAGTAGGTTCATAGTATATTTTTCCATGAGGGTTGTCATATACTAGAGTACTTACAAATTTTGAGATAGCCACCACATCATAATTATTAGGTTTTATTTTTTATAAATCTATAATATTATTACCAAGAACAGTTTAGTTAATAGAGAAAAGCAAACTGAAAAAAAAAAACATTTCGTTTTACTCACAGGAGTTCCAGCAATACCGGCAGGTCCACGTTCACCTTGTTGTCCTGGGAAACCAGGGCCTCCTCTCTCACCTTGTGGTCCAACCATGCCTGGGGCTCCAGGAAGTCCCTACAAAGATTTTCAGATTAGAAAACAACTTTTAAAAAAATATTATTCAAAATAGATGCGTAATATTATGGAGTAAATAAATATATCTTGATGTATTATTATTGGCGATGTTGTTGTTATTATTAATATAATTGTTACAGATGCTACCATGTTACTGAATACTCTTATGGAAACTTCTGTTGTATTTTGTTAACAATAACTATTAATTCTCTCAAGACTTTTATTTGACTTGCAGGTCTATTAATCTACACACACACAAACGCAGATCTCAATCATATATATATATATATATATATATATATATATATATATATATATATATATATATATATATATATATATATATATATATATATATATATAAATATAAATATATATATTGTTATACTTTGGGAGGGTCATGTTGCCAATAACAATATATATATATCGGTTTCAACACACGTTTTCAGATAAAGAATCTTGCTAAACAAATTCAGAAACGAAATATATATATATATATATATATATATATATATATATATATATATATATATATATATATATATAATATATATATATATTGTGTACTATTGATTTGTCACCATGCTGAATACGGAATCGACGGTTCATTTTGTGCTACATTACAACGTGTAGTGTAGTAAATAAGATATGTTAATCCTCTCAATTGGAAGGAAAACAAGAAGCAACTTGTTAAGTGAAACAGCTCCAGCAGAAATTGAAACTGTTCTTAAAATCAGATCAACAATTAGTACATGTGTCATCGTGAAATTATTGAGTGATAATAGGTGGAAAGCTCTACTTACAGTGTTGCCAGTTTCACCTCTATCTCCGGGTCCTCCATCATTACCAGGGGTGCCTGGGGCTCCAACTTCTCCGGATTTTCCGGGGATTCCAGATTCTCCACTCTCTCCCTATATGGTGAGAAAACAATAAGGTATTTTATTCTAGGCAAAATTCAAAGCTAAATCAAAAAATTTCAAAGATGTTAAAAAAAAAATCAAAATAATTATAGTCAGAGTCAAAATATCTTATTGTACTTACAGAGGGTCCCATTGGTCCAGCTGGTCCGGGTTTTCCTGCAAGACCAGGTTCCCCAACAATACCTTGTGGTCCACTGCGTCCAGGGGAGCCAGCGGTTCCGGCGTTTCCAGCAGCTCCACGTGCTCCAGTTTTTCCACGACGACCCACACCTCCATTTTTACCCTAGAGTAGGAAATATGAAAACCATTATTTGAATGTTACTTAGGCAGAGATAAAATGTTTCGTAGGCAATTTTTATGACCAGTAAAATTATATAATAATGTACAGTAACCTGCAATGATAATAAACACATTATTTTGATCTAAAGTATGATTTTTATCAAACGACTATTTTGATACAGATTGTAAGCATCACACAATTATCAAGAATACTTTACACATCCAAATGTAAAATATATGTATATCGCTGAATGGCTACGTCAGAGTAAATATAAATAGAAAAAAAATGTATGCATGTGTTCATATATTCATAAAAAATGGTAAATTTGTGTGCACATACTCTTTATTGAAGATATAACTAATTTAGAGAATATTAGATGGACAATATTATTTCAGATCTATAACATCTAGTAAAGATTTGACTAATCGAATCGTCACATCCGTTTTCTATTTTGAGCAGACTATCTTCAGATAACGTTAAAATGAATACGAATTCCTTTTCTTATTACTTTAAGGTGTTACACTTTGTTAAAAATAAACGATTACTTAGACCATATCTCTCATTATTTTACGCCATTTATCCATCAGTATTCGTGCATAACAACGTTAGCCATCAATATAATTTGGAATTACTTACTGATTCTCCGGTTGCACCGGCTTCTCCAGCGGGTCCACGTTGTCCGGCGGGTCCTGTAGATCCAGAAGGTCCTACATCACCTTTACCTCCAATACCTCCAGCAGGTCCCTAAAAATTGATACAATATCAATATAATGAACTGTTCAGTTAAGTATATAGAATTAAGTGTTTGATACTGCACCAAGAAATACTTGGGAGCAATTAATGTGCTGCAACCAATAATTCTGATTTTATGTCTACCGGTTAAGTAGTTATAACAAAAAGAAATCTAACTATCCCAAATGACAAAAATAAAGACAAAAAATCTATTTCTGCCACGAAATTTCACATCTAAATGGTTTATTTTAATTGAAGAACTTACGGCAGGTCCAGGGGCGCCTTGAGCACCTGATGGTCCGGGAAGTCCGCGATTTCCAGCTGCTCCAGGGGCTCCAGCTTCTCCACGAGGTCCACCGAGACCACGATCTCCTTTTTGAGCAGGTGGGCCAAGAGGTCCAATTGGACCGGAGGGTCCAGGAGTTCCAGCTTCACCGGGAACACCAGATTCACCATCTTTTCCGCGTTGACCTTGGGCTCCCTAAAAACACAAAGGAAAAGAATGTTTGATGAATAACATCGTGAACGTTATTAAAAGAGAACCATCAAAACATTAGACAATTAATTCCAAACATTAAGAAATGTAGATAAATCGACAGTGCACACAATTCTTTAATGCCAACGAATAAATCAGAGATAAAGGTGTTAGATTTGGCACCAGTTAATTTATGAAGCCTGGAGAGTTTCATAAATTAACTGGAGTTTCTTTGTTGTTTTTTTTATCGCTTTAATGTACTTGTCTTAGTCTCAAATACAAAACAGTGCATAGAAAACAAATTATATAATGTAACATTGATTTTCGTCTATTTTACATGGAAAATTACTTATTTGAAAGATTCTAAATTGGATTTGCAGTGCAATTTCTGATTAACATAAAATGAAATGTCAAGTAGAAATAAGGGCTGAAAATGTTATTCGATTTTGTAAATATATATAGATATTTCCTTACAGTATCTCCTTTAGGTCCGGGTGCACCACCAGCACCTCTTTCTCCGGGAAGACCCTGTGAAATAAGAATAGATAAAAGTTATAATACTCACTCAATGTAGAATAAATTTAATTCACCTCATACACAAACACGCAGAAAACAAAAGCAAAAATTATTTAGTCTCACAACATGTAATTTGACAGACAAGGAACTGAATATAGCGAAACAAGAAAACATATTGGGAATGGGGAAATATAATTGCACTCGTGGTATCCTCACGTTTTGGGACCAAAATAGTTTGATTCCAAACAGTTATTTTGTTCACTTTCTCTGTGTGTATTTTTAATTTCGGGCAAAAATTATACGTTGTTACCCGTCACTCTTTCTAACTGATTCATCGTACAAGAAATCGGTAAACCCTGCCTTGCGCTTATTAAATAATGAAATGGGACTTGTTCCTGGAATGTCTTTCGTTCAACAAATAATAAATTTAACTGGCGAAGTTAGTATAAACTGGTCAAGGTAGAAAGGGGAAACGGTGGAGAAAACAGGCGATAACAGGCTCCCAAACTGGTAACATTACTAGCATGCAGAAGAACGTTAGACCCCAGGCCTCTAAATTCAGCATCAGAAGGTATAGAATAATGGAGGAAAGTAGATTCAGATAAATGAGTTAATATGTGGAAATCAATAAACATAACAAAGTTAAAATACTTACGACAAGTCCAGGGGGTCCACTTTCTCCTGGGTTTCCTACATTTCCAGGGGGTCCCTAAGGAATAAAAAGAACAACATAAACGTTGAATCTACTGTTCTGATTATTTTTATTCGGCTTATATACACATACACGTCCATACATGATGCGTGTGCATTCAGTCAAACATAATTATCTATGCATTATATATATATATATATATATATATATATATAGAGAGAGAGAGAGATAGATAGATAGATAGATAGATAGATAGATGGATAGATAGATAGATAGATAGATAGATAGATAGAGAAGGGAGATAGATAGATAGATAGATAGAGAGAGAGAGAGAGAGAGAGAGAGAGAGAGAGAGAGAGAGAGAGAGAGAGTGTTTATATTAAGGAAAAGAGATCGAAGTTATTCATAACCCCACGTTAGTGTTTCGTAAATGGGCATCTCTGATTCATAAGCAGTTGCGGAAATATTTCATAACAGCTTATGGCACAGCGACGGCTAAATTCATAATTATACTATATGTGTATTTCATATATATATATATATATATATATATATATATATATATATATGTGTGTGTGTGTGTGTGTGTGTGTGTGTGTGTGTGTGTGTGTGTGTGTGTGTGTGTGTGTGTGTGTGTACATAAATCAAAGTAAACGAGATATCGTTTAAGATTACCTAAGCCCAAGTTAGGAGTAATCTGTACTGAAGAATATTTCAGCGTAAGGTGCTAGTTGACATAACAAGGTGCTTATTTAGGTTTTAGGCGATGAAACATATTAATGCTTGGAAAATAAACTGTATTATATTGCTTATCCGTGTTATCCTTTTACTTGTTATATATATATATATATATATATATATATATATATATATATATATATATATATATATATATATATATATATATATATACGTATATATATATGTGTATATATGTGTGTATGTATGTGTGCGTGCGTGCGCGTGTGAGTGTATATTATATATATGTATATATATTTATATTATATATGTATGTATATATATATATATATATATATATATATATATATATATATATATATATATATACATATATATATATATATTATACAACTATACACCGACACACCGATCGATTGGAGGTGGCAAAACAAGGTGCTCTGTTCTTTCTTGGAAAACCTAAACTTTTCCAGGGTTTTATGCAAATCTATAGATGTATAGCGTGGCCAACGCAAAGCCAAATATTTAAGAGGCTTGCTTCACAATCATTAACTTCCGCATTCTATCACACTTAGTGGCGTCATAGTAAGTGCTATATAGCCTGGTAAGTGTAATTGAGTAAACATAGTTGTTTGGAAGCCTGCCGAATTGGCTGGACTTCTAATTCTAAAGGTCGGTGTCGTCATACACTTTGTCACGCTGAATATCCGTGATGATTATGTTATATAAGTGGAGCAGGCTCACCGTAAATTCATATTTATAGTGAGTGGCTCTTTGTAATATGCATCTATTTCCATTATTATTATAATTATAATTATTAGTATTGTCGTTGTTGTTATTATTGTTGTTGTTGCTGTTTTTGTTGTACTTACAGCCTCTCCGGTTTCACCAGCTGGTCCGGAAACTCCTCTCTCTCCGGGACCTCCACGAGGTCCAGAAGGTCCAACTTCGCCAGGGAATCCAGGTTCACCCTATAGAATAAGTTACAGGGATATATTCATAAGAATTCAAAAAGGATGATGATATTGATGAAAATGATGATAATCATGTTGACAAAAAGGAGGAGGAGGAAGAGGATGTGGATGAGTAAGGGGAGCAAGAAAACGTGAAGTCAAATAATGGGAATGTGTGAAAACGACATCAGTAGGTAATGTTAAATAAAAGTTTGTTTTTACTCACTCGTTCTCCAGGGGTACCAGGTTGTCCAGAAGGTCCGGGTGATCCAGATTCTCCAGGGTTTCCATCATTTCCGTTAGCTCCAGGGGGTCCAGCCATTCCCTATGATGGATTAGGAAAGAAATTAGTTTTTTGTCTCGTATTTACGATTCTTGAGATAATATTATTACCAAAATTATATTTGAGTTTATTGTTTAAAATGAAATAACATTCGTTTATTCTTTATACTGGCTTCAGTCATTAGACTGCGAACATATTCGGACAACTTTAAAAGGATTTTAGTCAACTATATTGACTCCAATACGTATATTTTCAAGTCTAGTACTTATTTTTTCGATTTTTATTTTATCGAGCCTCTACCTAAAGGGACATAATCACAAACATAGACACAAACGTAAATGCACATATAAACGCATACACATAGATATGTGCATGAAACAAAATATATACTTACTTGGAATCCAGGTGGGCCAACAGCTCCTGGTCCTCCACGTTCTCCTTGAGCTCCCTAGAGTTTATTTAATTTTGAAAATAAAACAAAATAAAATTTTAAGATTTTAAATTCATATAAATATACTCTGATTGTATATCACACAAAAATATTTACGTGAAATATTGAGCTTTACTTCGGTTTCTTATATGCATACTTACATATACTTACACAGCTACAAACACACACACATACACACACATAAATATATATATTTATATTTACATATATCCTACATAAATGGAAAGAATAGACAACAAAATTCAGGTACACTTACAGGGCTTCCTGGGCCACCAACTGGTCCCGCTTCACCGGGTGAACCGGCTTCACCACGAACACCTTGGGGTCCTGTAGCTCCTTCATCACCATCTCTACCGGCGACTCCCTAAAATATATATGGGTATATATAATAATAATAGCAACAACAACAAAAACAATAATAATAATAATAATAATAATAATAATAATAATAATAATAATAATAATAATAATAATAATAATAATAATGCTTTCTTTATTAACCACATGGGTTTACATAAAGTAGACATTAAGGACAGTACAGGACAATACAGGACGGTACAAATGGGCATTTCTGCGTGTAAAAAAAACAGAGGATGTAATAAAAATAACAATGAAAAATTTCCCAATAGGGGGAGACTTCCGAGAGACATTTGTGGAGAAAGCCCATTAAAAGGCCACAGTGACCCTGACCACCAGGGCAAGTGCCCTCTCCCAGTTTTCCACCTTTAATTTACAGACAGATACTCAGGGCTATACTTGCTTCTTTCACCCATCTTTCAACAAAATGCTGGGAAGAGAGCACTTCCCTCTCTACCCTGATTTTCCTTTTCAAATGAAATTTGAATAATAATAATAATAATAATAATAATAATAAGGCTGGACAGACTAAAGAAACTGTTGCAACTGATGCTGCTAGGCACATAAAATCACTGGCAAAAGCAAAAGGGCAAGGACAATTAGCATCAAATTGGGAGCAGAAACCTCTGCATGGCAAATATGTGGCCTGTAGCAAACAAGCTGATGTTGACCAAAAGCACACCCATCAGTGGCTACGTAGTTCAGGGCTAAAGGCGGAGAGTGAAGGCTTCATCTTAGCTGCCCAAGATCAAAGCTTATTGACTCGTAATTACCAGGCCAATGTGATGAGAAACGGAATAAACCCCAAATGCCGATTCTGCAATGGTGAGGTTGAAACAGTGGATCACTTAGTCTCTGGATGTAAAGTTCTAGCACCAGTAGAATACAAATATAGACATGACAGAGTTGGCCAATATCTACACTGGGTAATATGTCACCATTACAAAATAAAAAAAGGATTTGGAACTGCCATGAAGTCAAAGTGGTCCCGATTGTCATAGGCGCACTAGGTACTATCTCAAAGAGTTTCCAAGGATGGTTAAACAAAATTAGTCCAGCCCCGCTTTTTGGAACACTTCAAAAGGCACGCTTGCTGGGAACAGCAAGAACCCTCCGATACGTCCTGAATATCTGAGGCTGCAGGTAATGGCTTGATATTCATTTCAACAAACTTTCCAGTTAAATAACATCAATGACTGAGACTCAAAGAACAATAATAATAATAATAATAATAATAATAATAATAATAATAACGATAAGGACGAGGTATTAAATCTTCATTACACCTATTGAGGTGTAACGTCCGTTCGATCTGTATCGATCGGGCCCGACTCTGGAATCAAAAGCTCGTCGGACTTCTGTTATAGTATATATATATGCACACATATACACACATACATTATATATATATATATAGGACTAGCGTCCGAAACGTTAAGACCCTCTTCCTGCTATATCAGGCGTTAACCTAATATATCCCTTCCATATACTGTACCGATTGTGTTGTTATTTCTGTTTACCTTTTACACACACACACACACACACACACACACACACACACACACACACACACACACACATATATATATATATATATATATATATATATATATATATATATATATATATATATATAAAATGGAGAGAGAGATTTATGGATAGATGAATAAATAAATAGGCTATGAGAAAGTGATAGAAATAGAAACAGCTAATATATTCGGCCTTGATCTGCAATATCTCGAACCGAGGGAAAGGCAAGATAAAGTTAACCTCGGCATGATTTCAACTCAGAACTCAGATCATAGAAAAATGTAACTAAAGAAGAAGAAGAAGAAGAAGAAGAAGAAGAAGAAGAAGAAGAAGAAGAAGAAGAATATAGTGGGTGAGACATCAAAGATATGTAGATAGTTAGATAGATTGATAGCTAAATAGAAAGAAAGAAAGAAAGAAAGAAGGAAAGAAAGAAAGAAAGCTAGTATATTAACATACCATATCTCCTTTACCGCCAGTAAGTCCTTGGATTCCAGGCAGACCTACTGGTCCAGGAGGTCCTTGTTCACCAGATTTTCCATCATATCCAGCATTACCCTACAACCAGCCAACAACAATAACAATATAATTGACATGATCAGAATTATGCAGAAAATAATGGGTCATAATTTAAACCCAATGTCATCAATTTGAGTGAGTGGAAGTGGATTTACGCCGACCTCGGTGTGTTAGGATATTTTATTCTATTGGCCTCAGTTAGGTGAAAGGCAAAATTTACTTCGGTGTGCTTTGAACTCAGGGCGTAATGACTCGAAATAAATATACGAAAGCATTATTTCCGACGTTGTAACGATCATTTCATCTCCCTACCCATAGCATGTAGAAACAAATAGTAATATATGAAAGCAAATATCCATGATATACAGATATGGTTAGTTACATGGAATCAGAGAGAGTGGTGTGCCTCAGCCATGAACATAGCAAACCGTCTGTAACAAAAATGCAATCTATTGACGTTTAATTGGCCGTCTCATTCATTAACAGCCATTTTGTCTTATCACTCATTGCCTGTCTAACTACTTCACACTAGCAGTAGATTCATAATATTTTATTAATTTTTCGTCTTAAGTTACGGATCGAATGGCAACGCCTATGTTCCTTTCGAGGGACCCCGAGACTTGTCTATCAAAGAAAGGAGGTTATACTGAAACTAGAAACCTGACATCACGAATGTTTGCAACAAAGAAGAATCCACTGAAAACATCCAGGAATGTTGAAAGGAGTAGCATATTAGGTCTACCACTCAAATACGCTGCAGCGTGGTTTGAACGCAGAATGCAAAGAAAAAGAACACCAGACATATTGGACGAATATCCGAGAATTCTGCTAACTCACCGTCCTAGACGGGTTTTTGATTTTATTGACTCTGTACAGACGAAACTCTATGTTGACCTTGGTGGGATAGGAACTCAGATAAGACAGAGGCGGAATAAATATCACAAGACGTTTTGATCTACGTTCTTAGTACGCCGCTTCTTAGTCATATGTATATATTAAATAAATGAATTAATCACGTTTAAATTCTCTCGGAGAGCCTGAGAGTGACTAGCACTCCCTTCGTCTGTGTCTAGTTCTTTGTTTTCTGTTTATCTGTTTAACTGTCATTTGTATTTTCTCTTCTAATCTCGTTTTTGCTGAATATCCCCAATAAGTGAGAGTGCAATGGTAACAAACTACTTACAGCTTCACCAGGGGCACCAACGCCTCCATCTTGACCAGGTGGTCCAGCACGTCCCTAAAATGTGAGTAGAGAAAAGATATTAAAAGTACAATCAGTTAAAAAGCGTTGTTATGTATACACACACAAACACACCCACAGACCCCCCCCCCCCCCACACACACAGATATATATATATATGTATACGAGTATATATATAATCGACACGCACGTATACACATATACATGTAGAAGTAATGCAAACACACTCATAAACTCGGTCCCGCACGAAGACACACCTGCACTTATGAATTCTCACTCGTCCAGTCACACACACTATACCCAAACGAACACGCACACACATATACGAATCGGAAATTTACCATTCTTGTTTTGATTTGCTTTTCCTAGAAGTTAATTAAAAGAGTTGATAGGGAGTATAGACAGGATGAGATTTTTACAGGAATTGTTTTTCTTGGGGTGTTCTAAATTGGTAGAGTTTGATTTTCTATTGCAGTGTTTCGGAAGGGGGAATATGAAGGAAGTTAGAAGTGTATGATCCTCCCCACCTCGTGAGCGTGTGTGTGTGACCCCCCTCCCTCTTCCATGAGACATGACATGAATTTAATAAGAAACTAAAAGTTTCTGAGGCAACCTGGTTTTATTAAGAATAGAATAAATAAGTTTAGCTCTGTGCAACAGTTCTTGCTCTTATGCTACGCTTTTTTACCATGGGTTCCCAAAAGCAACATTAACAAGACCACTTGTGATGATTTCAATATAAGTTACTTGCATAAGTGGGCCTGATTTTAAAAGAAAGGAGGCAGTTGAATGTAGATAAAGGGAATATTTACGCTCAACAATGAAGGGTGAACGACTTTAGCTTGGAATTATGGTTGAAGATCATATCGCTGACTTTCCCCCAGTTTACACCCTACTCATTCTCTCTTTAACCGTATCAATACCATCTTTATCAGGTAAAGACAAAGTTGATGATGTAAATTAAACTTACGCGACCTCCTCTTCCTCCACGTGCGCCTGGACGTCCTACATCTCCCTGGAAAATTGAAATAATTAAAATAATTATAAAAGCAATATCAACAACAAAAACAACTACTGAAAAATAAAAAAATACACGTGAATCGAGAAGGAAATTTGAACAACATTTTTAATACTTTAAGTATAGCAAAAAGTAATCCAATTAATGGTTTCGAAATAAGTTGTTATTTATATTTATTATATATAATCATTAAAAAGTAATGCAAACTCAAAAGAGAAAAGATAAAAGAATGAAAGAAAAATAAAGGAAGAAAGTTGATATTTACGGATTTCCCTGCTTCTCCACGTTCTCCTGCAACACCTCGTTCACCAGTGCTACCGGTGGCACCTGCCATACCTGGGGAACCGTTGAATCCTCTCATACCTGGGCCTCCCTATTCAAAGACAATGTATTTTTGACATAAGTACTGGATCGTAAAAGAATCGGAATAGAAAGCAGATTATGCGGTGCGCATAGTTATTTTTAATTTAAAATCAGTAAGCGTATCAGAAGCGAAACGTTACGAATCTGAACACTAGACAAATATACAAGACGGAAGAAATACGATTGCTAGTATATGCATAAATAAATATATAAAGCAATAAATAAATAGCATACTTACTCTTTCACCAGAATTTCCTGCTGGTCCAGGGGCTCCAGTACTTCCGGCGGGTCCCTAATTAAAGGAAAAATAATCATTTTCAGAATGTGTGTATATATATATATGTCTCTGTGTGTATGTGTATATATATATATATAGATATATACACAGACAGAGACACACGTACACAAGCAAAATATAAAAACAACAAACCCACTCACGAAATGCACCCATCTGCATACACATAACTACCAAAGACAAACCCGGACGCTCCACTTCAGTACCTTTCCCCACACGACATACAACTTGCTCACTTCAACCTTCATTTTCCTTTTCAAAAAAACGTGAAATTATGACTTTGTGTTTATATTTTTTTAAATCTTGATATATATATATATAAATAGAAGGGCGGATTCCAAATATTCTGTTAAAGTTGCAAAATCACAATACGTATTTCTATGGTCTTGATACATCATCAGATCATACCGTAAGATTTTGGCGACGTCATCAGGTGTAAATTTCAAAGATTAGGTAATCAGTTACAGGATTACGGCAAATATAAACAGAGAATATACTTGACTCGTAAGGATGATTTACATAACGTCGAGTGCTTTAGTTATTACATTATGATTTGCTAACTGGAATATACCTGATCTACTCATTGGTTAAGCCATCCAACATAAATGGTATATATATATATATATATATATATATATATATATATATATATATATATATATATATATATTGGCTGTATCTCGGCTTCGAGAATTGCTATCCCTTAACCTTTTCTCCTACATGGGTGACAGGAACATGACATTTTAGCACTATCACGAACATAAATTCGTTTTTGCATATACTGCAGCGAAAGAAGAAGAAAAGCCCATGCTCACACAACATACGTGAAAATCGTTTAAATTAAGTGATGCTTGTGCTTGAATATCGGTAGATATATGGATATATAGATATATAGAGTCGTTTAATCAATCGGAGTTAAGAAGCTATACATGTTTCATAACAATAATGAAAACTTACTCTCTTTCCTTCGGGTCCGGCTAAACCAGCAACTCCAGATTCTCCGGCTGGACCGGGTGGGCCACGTTGTCCCATTTCACCAGGGGAACCAGGAGAACCGGCAAGTCCCTACAAGTAAAAAAAATGAAAATTAAAAAAAAAATGCCATTACACCTATAATTGATGTGCGTGTGCATGCGTATATGTGAATATTTTCCAATATGTGATCCGACTATGTATGTCTATGAGTCTATATATATGATATTATTATGTTGTATGTATGTGTGTGTGTGTGCATGTGTGCATGTACGTGTGCATTCATTTGAGTATAAGTGTCAGGTTTAATCACAGTGTTATGTAAGTGTGTGCCATATGAATATATGAAGTGGGTGAATGAAATACTGAATGTAATATTACCATATTAAGTATGAATATTTTTGTATGTGATATTACTACGTTATGGATGGGTGTGTGCAATATGTACGTGTGTAACATTCTTTAACATCAAAACACTCTACTTACAACTTCGCCTTTATCTCCGGGAGAACCAGTATTGCCAGTTGCTCCGCTGGGTCCTTGAGGTCCAGGGAATCCTGGTCCTCCATTTTGTCCGACGCCTCCCTGTAATGTAAGGTAATGAAGTATTTAACATCTGCATTTAAATCACATTGAATATGAACACCTTTATGACATAATTATTAAGTATAATATTGTCACTTCTTGGCTCTGTGCAAAAAGGGCTATATCTTAAGGTAACAATGTTTTTTTAAGGGAACGATGTTTTTCCTGGTGGCCTTAGCTATATTTAATAAGCAATGCGTAAGTGCTTTAGCCGTCACGTAGATCGGTATCGTAATCTTCAACTCGCCACCTACCATAAATACCTTCAGAAAAAATATTACTATAGAGGACTTTTAAAACTATTATTTATGTTTTGACAGAAATATTAACTTACACGTTCTCCTTTAGCTCCAGCTTCTCCGGATTCTCCGGATTGACCGGGACCTCCAGCTGGACCAGTTGCTCCTGGGATTCCGTTTTCTCCGCGTGTTCCGGCAGTACCTTGACTTCCACGGGCGCCAGCTGGACCAGCATCTCCCTAAATAATTATAAAGAAAACTATGTGAGTTAACAAACTTGATAGACTTGAAACAGCAAAAGTTTAAATATAAGAAACAATGTAATAGTTATAATTAATCCTTTTCAACTTGTAAAAACAAATATTTTTTTCTAATATGTATATCGTATGTATGTATTTATTCATGTATGTATGTGCGTATGTATATTTATGGAAGTAAATAAAATCCCCACGCCACCACCATAAATGAAACTTATGAGTCAGTCCGCCTCGTAGTCTCGGCCGACAGGATGGTGAACACATTGCCTCGGAGGGCAGCGAAGGAGACATGCTGGAATAGCTACTCCAACTCACAGAGCTCGCACCTGCAGGCAGCCAACTCCGCTTCGATAGTAGTGAGCACGGATGTGGGCCCGGGGCTGAGAACACCGGAAGCCATCACTGCTACTGGCTCAATCACAAACGTATCAGAGGGTGGCCGATACAATGACAGTTTGGCCGCTTCGACCTGGTGGACAGCCTATCATCCAAGTACCAGACGCTGAGAGAGGCAGTGATACTCCGAGCAAGTTGTCTACCCTCGAATAAACTGATGTTTCTTGTATGTCAATAAATGGCTTATAATTGCATTTGGCTTCGTGTTTTTTGAACTCTCTGAAATGATAGTCAGGTTCTTCCTTTAGGTTTTTCTCTTGTTTGTTTTATTTCCTCTCTCCTGTCTCTGTTTCCTTCCGTTATCTTTTACTTTCTTTATTAGAAGGGAAAAGATACTTGTCATGCAATGTTTCGAATGTAAACTATAGTCATTTGACAACTCTGCAAACTAACAAATAAATAACAGGTTAATTATCAACGCTGCATCACAGCCGTAAGTTATAACACACTATGGTCTATATCAATTGGCTGTTGGGCTAGGTCGTTGAAGATTATGTCTCAGTAGCACGAATGACAGGATACAGAGCCAATTCGGCTCTATGTGAAGAGACATTTACCCTGTTTTAAGAAGTCCTCAGAAGACAACGTAACTCATAAACAATGCTTTTGCTTGCGAACTGATACTCTTGTATACTGACCTTAGCTCCAGCAATTCCGGGGAATCCAGGGGCTCCAGGTGGTCCAATAGGTCCTGCTGATCCTGGGGAACCAACTTGTCCATCGTTTCCACGAAGACCCTAAAAAAGATATATATATAAATATAAATATATATATTAATAACATTATTTACAATTAATTACATGTTCATATGTGTGTTTGTGTATGCATGTGTGTGTGTAATGAAAGGTTGACTGAAATTATTAAATGGCATTAATTGGATTTTATAATTAATTGTGAATATTTCAAATAGATACATACAGGAGCACCAGAAGATCCATCACGTCCTCGCTCTCCGGATGAACCACGTGATCCTTGGGGTCCGGGGGCACCAGGTGCACCAGAGGGTCCAGTCTCACCTTTAGCACCGGCTTGACCATCACTACCAGACTTTCCTGAACGTCCACCCATTCCCTGTATAAAATAATAATTCAGGAGAGTCAGACATATCTTTGATTTTGTAGAAATCCAAAGGAATAATTGGAAGAATATTTAAGAAAATTACTTAAGAATGTCAACTTACACGATGTCCTTTGGGTCCTGGGAGACCTGGAATACCGTTCATTCCACGGGTTCCCTATATAAAAGAAAATTGCTATTAATTTCAAGAGCAAATAAACAGCAATAACAATAGTAACATGAGCAACAAGATGTAACGTATTTACATCAACTTTTAGTACAATTAGATACAATATAGATATCCTCTTCTTGTTCGTTCGCGTATTCCTGTGAGGGGCTAGGGGGAAGAGTCCCAAAGCAACAGTCTCCAATAATCCGGCTGGATCCCCAAGTGGAACCAGCCAAGATCATGGATGTTCTCAAACCATGCTGCTCAGGATCTTCCTCTAGGTGTCCTGCTGGTTGGTTTTACTGTAAAAGCTATCCAGCAATTCTAGCCGTAATATCGGTCCTGTGATCTCTTAATTTGGAAAGGTAGCAGTTCCACCTGCAGAGACTCTCTGATCTCCAAGCTACGCACTCTATCGAGTAACGTTACTCCGAAAACGCTTTGGAAGAAACTCATTTCGACCGTTTATATTTACGAACGTATTCTTTCGGTCATTACTCAAGATTCATGGCCAAAGGTATGAATACTGAATTGAATATATATATATATATATATATTATTTAATTCAATTTAAATCCTCGTCATTTTTTATTCTCTCTCTCTCTCTCTCTCTCTATATATATATATATATATATATATATATATATATATTATTTAATTCAATTTAAATCCTAGTAATTTGTTATTCTCTCTCTCTCTCTCTCTATATATATATATATATATATATATATATATATATATACATTATATGTAATATAATTGTTTCTACTTTAGGCACAAGGCCAGCAATTATTCCAGTCCATTACTATTTTATCGACCCCGTAAGGATGAAAGGCAAAGTTAACCTAGGCGGGATTTGAACTCAAACCGTAAAGGGCCGTTAATCTATGCTGCAAAGCATGGTGTTTGACGCTCTACCGATACTGCCAATCTACAGCCCTATTATACATGTATATATGATATTATATTACATTATATATAGGGCGGTGGATTGGCAGTAACGGTAGAGAGTCGGACGCCATGCTTTCCAACATAGTTACGTCCCTTTACGGTCTGAATTCAAATCCTGCCGAGGTTTACTTTGCCTTTCATCCTTACGGGGTCGATAACATAAAGTACCAGTAATGCACTGGGTAATTGCTGGCCTTGTGCCTAAAGTAGAAACAATTATATTACATTATATATGTATATATTATATTATATTACATTATATACATATATAATATATACATACCTTATATATATATTACACAGATATATATATAAATTACAAGACTTGCAAGTCTTGTAATTTCTATTATATGAAATAAATACATATCTTCTCTAACAATGCATTTATTTATCTGTGGTTCCTTCCCGATCCCTTTCAGGATGACGGAAAAATCATTGTTAATTATGTATGTATGTATATATATATATATATGTATGTGTGTGTGTATATATATATGTGTGTGTATATATATTAATATACTCACAGCTAGTCCTGGAAGTCCACGGCCTCCTTGTTCACCATCGCGTCCATCATTACCCTGAAATAAAGTGAAAATTAAATTTACGTAATATATATATATACAGTATATATACTATTAATAATGAGTTCAAATATATATAAATATTCTACCCCAACTTCCTTACCCATATCTTTCTTTCTGATTCTATCAGTCAAAATTAAAAAAAATATTACTCTATCACCGATCCTTAAGCTATGTATCTGTAATATACCGGGACTCTACTTTCTATATATTTAAAAAGAAGGTTGCGGTTTAGCGCCTGGCTACTCCTGGTTGCACAGACCTATGATGAAATATGTTACTGTAGTATTTCTTCCTTTTGGGTACAGTGTAAACAGAACTGCATTAAGATGGTAAGATAGGATTGATTAGATGGATATTTAGCTGTTATTTCTAGAAGGTCATGTGAACACACTGCTTTGGTCATTGGCTCATACAATGAAGATTGGTATATCGGACATACCCACCACCAACTCTATTCTACTACCCAATGACTTTCGTTTTCTTAGCAGAGACCTTTTGATTATTTAGAGCACATGAAGACGCATGACTCACTGATTGGGGTGATCAACTCATGATCGTGGGTATGATTCCCAGTGGCGTTGCACCGTTCCCTCAGTTTGAAAAAAATTGAGTTCTACGTGTGATTCAAAGTGCCAGCCTTTGGAGCGCTGAATATCCTTGACAGTTATGTGCTCAGCTGCTTGCACGTTAATTTCCCGTGTCAAGCTGTCCCGTTGGTCAAACAACTGGAACACCTGTCGTTGCAGCTGACAGAGGTCCAACATAACAACATTCTCGGCTTACGGAAATCATTTTTCATCTTTATTTTAAAGGATGATAAGAAATATATAGAAATTGTGTATAGCTTACGTTGGTTCCGGGGAGTCCGCCTGGTCCAGGGGGTCCACGGGGTCCAGGTGAGCCCTAAAAATAAATTTAACAAGTTTTAATGCACATTATATGAATAGTAAAAGTAATGTAAAGGGCTCTTAATGTATGTATGTATGTATATATATATGTATGCATGTCTGTATGTAGGTATGTATGTATGTATATATATATGTATGTATGCATGTCTGTATGTAGGTATGTATGTATGTATATGTAAATGTGTATGTATTTATATATATGCATTTATGCGTGTGCATGAGTATATAGTCGAAGAAATGTGTAATTCGGTAAATGCCAAAGATTCTATAATTAAACGTTATAGGATATCAAGAAAAATACTTACTGGGGGTCCTGCTTCTCCTATGGGTCCACGTGGTCCCATGTATCCTTGGGCTCCCTACAAATAAAACCGAAAAAGATATATTGATATATATATATATATACACTTGCACATGGTGTTAAACGGCTGATAATACAAAACTCCACCCTAGACATGACGCCAGTCTATCGCAAGGTTAAAGCCCCAGCTATTGTTGGCATTCATTTTCTGGAGCAACGTGAAATGAAGTGTTTTGCTCCACAACACAACGCACAACTCAGTCCAGGAGTTGAACCCACGACATTATGATCTTAAGTCCAAGACCTTTACCACTAGGTCGCGCGCCGCCATTCGTAAACAAAGCGAGTACAATGGAAATATTTTCGCCGAAAGGAAAGAAGAGAATATGATCTGGGGCTTTAATCGAGGAAAAGAAAAGAAGGGATAAGGATAAGGATGAAATTTGAAAAGTGTTAGAACCATACCAATTTGGAGAACAGATGTAACTCAAACGGTTACAAGCATATTATATTGATGGTATAGTAAACACAAATTATGTAAATTCTTTTGGATTTCATAATTATAAATTATATCATGTGTTAATATTTACATATTATTCCATTTTTTCTTTTTTTTCTGTTCACGAAAATGATCCGTTAAACGATGTAATACTTACAGGGGGACCTGGAGGTCCGTTATTACCACGGGGTCCGGGATATCCAGCAGCTGAGTAAGTTGGGCCTTGTCTTGCGCCTGTCCATTGTCCTTTTTCATCAAAACCACCATATGGGGGCTGTCCTTGAACCTGGTTTTGGAATAATAATAATAATAATAATAATAATAATAATAATAATAATAATAATGATTTCTTTATTGGCCACAAGGGCTGACATGAAGAAAAACATTATTAGAGACGGCACAGAACAGTACAGGACGATACAAATTGGGTTTTGGTCGTGTAAACAGGTTATAACAAGATAGAAATCGGGATACAAATAAAAAAAAAATTCAAACAACAAAAGTTCCCCAAAAAGGGGGAAACCTCTGAGGGTCACTCGTGGCGAAAACCACACAAAAGACCACAGCCACCACGCCCACTCCTCAGTCTACAGGCGCATACTCAGAGCGGGCCCGTTCACTCGGAACAGACTCACCACTTTCACCCCTCTTTCAACAAGTTACTAGAAGGCAGCACTTGTCTCTCCACCCTGATTTTCCTCTTCAAGTGAAACTTGAAAAAGTTAATCAGGGATAGGCCGGAGAGGAAAGTGTCCGTCTTCAACCCTTTCAACCTTGTCCACCACACAATCTCTTTCGCTATGGCCACCAGGCAGATGAAAACTGCCTGCCCTTCCTCCTCTTTAAAGGAGGACGGCGGGGCTATCTGCACAATGGACTCAGTCTATAACCGGATCCGTCCTACCGGAACCGACATAGCACCACAAGTCAGCAATGCTCGGGTACTGAACGAGTGCGTGCACGACGGTTTCGTGGCCCTGCGTGCATCTCAGACAGCACTTCCTGTAGAGCTTATCTCGAACCAGCAACGCTCCCCGGTAGCACTGACAAGCCAGGGATTTCTGGAAGTTGTCCATAGGCCCCGGGTTGAAAGTTCTCTCGAAGAGAGCGAACAGCTGATCGTCTTCGACATCCAGGGTCTCCCCGAGAACGTCGTCGCTCTTCCCCTCCACTAGTCCTCTATAGAACGCCGAGGTGGATGTTCCACCGATACTAGTGTGCAGCTGGTAGAGGGTGGTGAGCGCTTGGAGACATTCCAGCTTCCAAGCGCTATCCCTCGGCCTTTTCCGGATCCAGGACTGCAGCTCCGTCAAGGAAACGAGCTGGGGAAATGCGCGTCTGGCAAACGGCGACCACACCTGTTCAACGTCAGGGAAATACCAGAGAATCATAGCG
>OZ024743.1:362655027-362662527 GCA_964016885.1 Eledone cirrhosa | reverse complement strand
AGGGTGGGTGATAAAGAAAATATAAGTTCAACACACACAAGCTTAACTATTTTCATCATGCGTCTACTGAAAAATATCACACTAATATTTTACGCCAAATGTATAAATGACTGTTAAACACACACACACACACACACACACACACACACACACACACACACACACACACACACACACACACACACACACACACAAACACACACACATATGCAGATACACAAAATGCATCCACAGAAACACACAACTTGGTGAAGGTGCAAATTTCAGCTGCAGTGGTGGTAATAAAAATAGCGATTGTTGTTATAGGATGGTGGTGGTGCTGGTGCTGGTACTGGTGCTGGTGATGGTGGTGGTGATGGTGGTAGTGATGGTGATGCTGGGAGATAAATGTCATGCGGAAGAGGTAATTTTGGAAGAGGTTTGCAAAAAAGCAACAACAAAAAACAAACAAACGCAAGGGATGACAATTAAAAGCCGAAAAAAAAAGTACAAAATAAGAAATCTGAAAATCTCTAATGCAAGCAAAGGTGCGAGTGGTGAAGAGGCGAGGGTGAATTAGAGGCACAGAGGAGAGGATTGAAACCGTTTCCTAGGACAAGCTCATCCATATTGAGAGAACATTGATTTCGTTCAATAAGTTCTCTCGTCGATTTTTTCATCACAACAAATTGGGCATTAACTTTAGGTACAAGAGAGACATTTCTGAAATATGTTTGTTGTAGCTGTTCCTGTTATTGCTTTTGCTGTCGTTATTGTTACCGTCTACGTCGTTATTGTAGTTGAGTTTTTTTTTTAATTTGATTTTTTAAACTTTTTATGCTTGGGAGAATAATAATTGTTTCTACTTTAGGCACAAGGCCAGCAATTTACCCAGTGCATTACTGGTACTTTATTTTATCGACCCCATAAGGATGAAAGGCAAAGTCAACCTCGGCGGGATTTGATCTCAGATCGTAAAGGGACGTAACTATGCTGGAAAGCATGGCGTCCGACCCTCTACTGATACTGCCAATCCGGGAGAATAATAATGGCTTCTAATTTAGGCAAAAGGTCAACAGTATTTGGGGAAGGGAAGAGCAAAGTCGATTAACCAACCCCAGTACTTTACTGGCACTTTATTCTATCGACCCCGAAAGGATGAAAGGCAAAGTTGACCTCAGCGAGAGTTGAAACCAGAATGTAGAGGGCCGTAACGAGATACTGCATAGAGGAAAATATGATTCTGATTATAGCGATGAAGGATTTAATTATGTAAATAGACATGGAGAGTTTAAGTAGATAATATTTTTGCCAGCTACATTCAAAAAGCAAAACACACGTATGGTGTGATAATAAATTAACGTATGATTCGGAAATCTTGTGGATTATTTATATAAATATTGCGGCTTCCAGTAGTAGTAGTAGTAGTAGTAGTAGTAGTAGTAGTTGTAGTAGTATTAGTGGTAGTGGTAGTGGTGGTGGTGGTGGATGTGGTGGTGGTGGTAAATAATAGGTCCACGGTGAACATAGACCATAGAAGGAACTAAAATAAAATATTAATGGTTAATTTATAAAACACATTTGTGTGTTACATCAGGACTTTCCTGGTGATTTCTTACGAATAAAACAGTTCTAGTCCTGTAGAAGTCATTTCTATAATAACATAAAGAAGCCTATACTCTAGTAACATATTGAGTACTTTTATTAACTATGATCAGCTCCCGATACACACACACATATATATATATATATATAAATCCACCATTTATATATGTATATATATATGTATATATATATATATATATATATATATATATATATATATATATATATATATATATATATATATATATATATATATACATATATATATATATATATATATATATATATATAGGGACCGAGTGGGACTGGAGGTGTATGTATATGTATATTTATATATGTGTATATATAAATTTTGCGTCCATTTTCTGGTGTGATATTGTCTTATATGCATCTTAACAACAGAGTGGTTCTCCAACCTGTTGTCACACTGTTGTTACAATTGCAATCACACCTTTATGCGCATAATTGCGCGCTAGAAGGTGAAGAGGTCTAGTGAGGCAGTTGTCTATTCGTCTTATGTAACTGTTTTTCTGTGTTCATTGTTTGCTGATAAGGTTTGAATTAGAAATTTTCTTTACTTATTTGCTATTTAAAGTTCATAAAACCTCACATTAACGCCTTCTATCTGTGTTTCTCTTGACCACAAAAGTAGCCCAATGTGCTGTGACGTTTTTTCTCTCAGTAATTCGGCGACAGGCAACTTACCAGGACATACTGGGCAACAACTTCCCTCAACGGCTACTGCGTCTAAACAAGTGGGTTCGGGACATTCCACTTTTTGGCAGGTTACTTCGCCGCTGGAACATTTACAGATATTACACACATCAGGGTACCATTCCTCACCCGCCTGGAATACGTGTCCTTCATGTGTACAATGTGCACCTAAAGTTATGTAACAAGAGAAAAACCTGCTAGCTAGAATGAACTTTCGTCGCCGTCTTTAAACAACGCGCCGGCTGCGATTTTCAGCGACTTTAAAAGAGCAATTTTGGGTGGTTGATGTTTCACGATGCTTGGATTTGTAAGCGCCTTAGCTGATTAGCAAGCGTACATTAATTATATCAATTCATTACTTAACAATATAGTTGAAATAATAATAATAATAATTTTTTGTTGTCGCCGCTATGTTATTTAAGCACTTAAATATGTCAAAATAATAGTTTCTAACAATACAATGATACAAATATTACAGTAAAAACAATTGATTAAATCAATCCTTTAATTTTTTTGGTTTTTATTCTATGAAGCCTGGAAAAATGAAAACCAGAGTCGAAGTGGGTGTGATTTGAGTTCAGAATGTAAAGGGAGAAAATTAAATACTACAGTTGCTGCAGTTACTACAGTTGCTGCTGTTACTGCTGTAAGGGTTCATCTTTTATTTTTTATGCACAAGACCATTTTTTTTTTTAATGGAAGAGGGTTTCAGTTTGGTTTTTATCAGACAGTATTTGATGGGCAGAGTGGAGTGGGAGACGAAACTAAAATATCCGAACGTTACTTAATCTGATTTGACACATTACTCTCACTATCACTCCATACAACTGATAACAATGATTATAATGATTATGATAAAAATGATACTGATGATGATGATTATGATGATGCTGACTCTAAGGAAATAGAAATTGGGAAGACAAGAATGTGAAAATCGCATGAGTGGGAGAGAGGATAATGAAAAAAAGCTATTGAAAAACAAATAAAAAATATATATAGTATGTCCAAGAGGAACTTAGATTAGTGGCAGAGAAACTGTTATGAAAATATATTTCTCTTCCCTTCTCTTTCTCTTCTCTCTTCACTTCTTTTCTCTTCCCTTCCCTTCTCTTCTCTTCTTTTTTCTCTCTCTCTCTCCCTCTCTCCCCCTCTCTCTCCCTATTTCCCTCTCTCTCTCCCTCTCGCCTCCTCTCTCTCCTTCCCCCCCCCCCCCCCCCACTCTCTTTTCTCTCTATCTCTCTTTCGCAAGGGTGTAGTTGCTGTTTAACCCTAAGTTAGGCCCGATCGAGAAGCAGACCTAATGATCAACTCATCTGATTTTCAGATAAAGCGTATCTATGACTACTTTATACAACGTTTCCCTTTTTTTATGCGTCCGTAGGGTGTGGTTTGAGATAGATTTGATTGCACTTTCTAGAAAGACGAACGCCCGATTATTGACTTTTATATTAATTCTACTCTATATCATGGGATTAAATAACAGATTAAAAGGTGAATTGGCAGAGACGTAAGAACTACGGAATTAATGTTTCGTGGTATTTGTTCAGTAGTTCTGGGATGAAAAAGATCATTTAAAGAAACACATAGACGAGACGACGGTGGACTTCTGTCGGCCTCGACGGTGAGTGTTCCAGTTGTCCACTCCACAGAAATTAATGTGTATTCTCATGTATTCTCTTAACGTAATTCTCAGGAAGTTTCAGTGTTTGACAAGGCTAGCATTTTGCATTACGAGTACAGTAAATTCAACCGGCTACTATACAGTTCCCGATCGGACGCTATGTTAAATGACACTTGTCCAAGATGCAATGCAACGGAATCGAACCCGGGACCTAATGATTGAGAAGCGAACCTCTTAATCATTCGGTCAAGCTGCCAGAATATGAGATTTGTCTTCCATCCAACTGATGCTTAGAAATCGGGGAATAAGCACCGGGCCCGTCAGAAGCAAGTGATAACATTTGGAATATAGATAAGTATGGGTATTTATTAAAAAATGAAAAAAAGAAGACGAAAAAGAAACGAAATAGAAAAATGGAAGAAATGCTAAACAAGTTTTCCACACAGCTCAGCAAATAAATTCTCTGTGTGGGATTGTATGTGTGTGCGTGTGTGTGTGTGTGGTGTATGTATGTGTGTGACTATGTTTCTGTCTGTATATGTATGTATGTTTGTGTGCATGTCTGAAAGCGTGAGAAAGTGTTAAAGAATGTTAAGTCATTCTTTTATTCTTTCTTTTTCTCTTCCTCCTTTTTTAGTGATATTAGAGTATACATTATTTACTATATTATGTACCAGTAATACACTGTGTAATTGCTGGCCTTGTGCCAAAAGTAGAAACAATTATTTACTATATTATGCAACGTTGGCGTTTTCTTATTTTTGCTTTTAGCTATTACAGAATTCTGCTGACTGTGCTTTATTTCTATCCAGAAGCTGAGAAATCCCCCCACTACTCCCATCATCGCTACTGACATTGGTGCTGCTTTCTCTTTGCTTTCCCGCACCCACTACCATAGCCTCTATAAAACCAACACCTACTTTTTCTTTTCTGCTGAGATTTGCTTTTTTCACTCACCCCCTCCCTCATGCCATCTAGGATCACCAAACACCCATAGATTATCACTATAAGCTAAAACCACTAGAAGCATCATCACCACCACTACTACCACTACCACTACTACCACTACCACCACCACCACTACTATCAGTATGACTATCGCCATAATTACCAACAGGACTACTACAACCATCAACAACCAAACTACGATCATCACAATTACAGCCACCAACAGCAGCACCAACACTGCTGTACCAATAGCAACTATTAAGATCGCTAACCTCCACCACCACCACCACCACCATTACCACCACCACCACCACCAATAGCAGCAGGCCCATCACCACCACCACCAAAACTTGCACCACTAAGACGATCACCACCACTATTACCACCACCACCAATAGAAATGAATGATTTTAAATTTTGGCACAAGTGGGTAAAGTCGATTACATTGACTTCAGTATGCGATTGGTTCTTTATTTTATCGACCCCGTAAGGATGAAAGGCAAAGTTAACCTCGGCGCTATTTGAACTCAGAACATAAGGATTCATTACTAAATGCTGGGAAACATTTCCTCCGACGTTCTAATTATTCGCTAATCCACTGCCCTAACAACAACTGCAATACCTAGTACAGTAACCACACAACTCACTACCTCCCGTATTTTTCCAGGTTCTTTACGTTCTCAGTTCAAATCCTACCGAAGTTAACTTCAATTCCCCGCTTCTGTGGTCAATAAAATAAAATACCAGTCCAGTACTGCAATCGATTCTTCGTCTATATCTCTTTCTCACTTCCATTCTATCACTCTTATTTTTTTCTTTTCTTTCTCTGGGAGAGTTCAGGCCTCGTTGTATGTTACAACTACGCTCTTAGAACTCGATCAGGAATTAAGAGCACCATCATCATTATCATCATCATCATCAGCATCACCACCGCTATCATAGTAAGGCAGTAAAGAGAGGGAGGTGGAAAAACATTTAGTTGATTGGTTTATCATGACGAAGACAATACCAATGAGAGGTGTTATTGTCTCTACAAGCCTATAACATTAATTTGTTATAGGCTTGTATGTGTATATGTAAATAGTTAAGACTTAAATAATTCACTTTTACAATTGAAATATAAAAGAAAATGAGCGATAGGACCGTTTAAAGGAATCGAACCGCGTATATGATATCATGTCAAACTGATCTTGTGGGCGGCTCTGTAACCTTCGCCGTCATATTTTGCATGTATAAGCGGATTATTTAAGTTTAAGTGAATTATGTACGTATAAATGTAGGTAGGTAGGTATGTGTGTATGTATATATGCATACATACATAGATACATACATAGATACATACATACATACATACAAACAAACAAAATCACCCAATGTGTGATAAGGCTGGCTCTTTGAGGTACAGATATAACTTATTTGCGATAGCTCTACAGACTGAATCCAGTAAACCACACGCCCTTACAGAATATGCATTTACAAGTCTATAATCTTGAAATGTTGTCAGTAGACTAATGTTTTGTGTGTTTGTTCGTTTGGTTGTGAAATTGTGCACGTGTAGAGTCAGATAGACCGGTAGATCGAAGGTGGATTCAACATGTAGAAAGATAAGATAAATAGATTGATTTTAGGTCTCTCTCTCTCTCTCTCTCTCAATATATATATATATATATATATATATATACATATATACAGGGTGTCCAAAGAAATGTATACACACTTCAACAGCATTCTATTAAAAGTCTGTATACAATTTGGGGCGACATTCTTTGTATATATATATATATATATATATATATATATATATATATATATATATATATATATATATATATATAACGCACCAGAGTACTCAATACTTAGGGTAGTAGAGTGGGTAATAGGAAAATGTTTAACTCCGACGGGGTTAAACATTTTCCTATATATATATATATATACAGAGAGAGAGAGTGAGTGAGTGAGAGGGAGTGAGAGAGAGAGAGAGGGGGAGAGAGAGAGATACAACCACACACACACACACACACACACACACACACACACACACACACACACCTGTATGTGTAAGCCCAGTAAGACTATTATTCAACTTAGTACTCTATAATTAAGAAAAATAGAGTTTAGATATTATAAAGAGTCTCTGGTCACTGGTTAAGCTTTTACCATTTCGAAACGGTAAATGAATAACCATTGGGCAGAGAACCGTTATAATGTTAGTAATTAATAATAATAATAAATAATTAATAAAAACAAAAATAATAATCACTCTCATATATATATATATATATATATGTGTGTGTGTGTGTGTGTAAGTATGTGTGTGTCGTGTGTGTGTGTATGTGTGTATATGCGTGTGTGTGTGTGTGTGTGTGCAGATAGACAGATAGATAACTAACTAGAAGAATGAAGGATCTCAGAAATCAAAGTCGTGTCAGTAGATAAATTGTTATGTTTGTTGATACCAGCATAATCATCATCCTCATCATCATCATCATCATATTTCATTGCTATTACAAATGTCAATAGCTACTGATTTAGTCTGTAGATTCATATTTACATAAGTTAAAATTAGAACTATCTATCATCTTTCTTTCCCCCTCTCGGGATTTGAACTCAGAAGTGGCCGCAACAAAGCATAT
>OZ024743.1:362590027-362647527 GCA_964016885.1 Eledone cirrhosa | reverse complement strand
ATGGTTTTATAAATATAGTTTCCATTTATTAATATCATTGATATATATGTATATGTGTGTGCATTGTGTGCGCGTGCGAGCGAGCGCGCGCGCGTGTGTGTGCGCGTGTATCCCGGGTTCAATCATCGGTAACCACGCTAAGTAAGGTACTCAACACATAGCAGGGTATAAATATTTAATATAGAAATGGCTTCTACAGGACTAGAGCTGTTTCATTCGAAGGAAATTATTTCCTGATGATTTCCTTCGAATGACACAGTTCTAGTCCTGTAGAAGCCATTTCTATATTATATATGTGTGTGTGTGTGTGTGTGTGTGTGTGTGTGTGTGTGTGTGTGTGTGGGTGTGTGTGTGTGTGTGTGTGTGCGTGTGCGCGCGCGTGTGTGTGTGTGTGTGTGTGTGTGTGTCTGGTGGTAGCTAAGGTGCTTCCATAGGCGGTATGACGGTTGAGCACTCTATGCTCTTACAGAGCAGAGTATGATATATAAAACGAAAAATCAGTGATGCATCTGAACTCAATTTATTGTGTGTTACAATTGTTTCGCCAGCGGACAGCTCGAGACACGATCATTGTGTGGATCTGTTTGATTCTGGATCTGCAGGTTTGACGGACGCGTTTAATGATTTCGGAGCAAACTCCTTCACTGCTCCGAAATCATTAGACGTGTCCGTCGAACCTGCAGATCCACACAATGATCGCCGGCGAAACAATTGTAACACAAATTGAGATCAGATGCATCACTGATTTTTCGTTTTATATATATATATATATATATATATATATATATATATATATATAGGTGATTTGACCGGGATGGTGAGAATAGCCGCTTATTTATAAAGAGATCCCGCCGTTATCTGACCGAAAATATACCAATGAGCAAATACGGCTGAATGCCACTATGATAGAATTTGTGCTAACTTATAAGAAGGATTTCGGAAAATATTCCTAAACTCTCAGACACGAGCCCGCATATTAAAACATATCTGAGGAGCTTTCGATTCCAGAGTCAGGTTCGATCATTAATAGATCGTTCCTGGAGCTGATGGACAGGGAAACGAAACATATGTAATATGTAATAAATATGTATATGATGCAACATATTCTTTGTTCCATGTATGCGTTTCTGTATGTACGTATGTATCTGTGTGTGCACGACTGTATGCATACACATATAAACGCATACACACATACTTACATACAGACAGACACGCATGCACATACATACATACATACATACATACATACATACATACATACATACATACATACATACATACATACATACATACATACAGAGGCATATCTTTTCTACAACGTAAAATCCCACACATCCTACAGACCCTACACTACAAATTCCTCGACCTGGCTAGCAATAAAACGGAAAAAAAAGAGAAGGGTGGAGTTTCGCTAAAAAGCACTAAGCTGAATTTTGAGACATTTTCTCTTTAAGTGTAAAGTGTGGGGGTTTAGAAAGAGTGACAGGAAAGAAGAAGGTAAGGGGGATGTTTGGTTGTAGTAGTAATGATATTACTGCTTATGATGACGGCGAGTGTGCTAGTGGTGGTAGTGGTGGTGGTGATGATGGTGGTGGTAGTGGTAGTGGTAGTGATGGTGGTGGTGGTGGTGGTGGTAGTCGTCGTCGTCGTAGTGATGGTGGTGGTGGTGGTAGTGGTGGCAGTAGTGGTGGCGGTGGTGGTGATGATGGTGGTTATGGTGGTGATGGTGAGTGATGGTGGTTATGATGTTTAAAATGGTGTTGTTGATGGTGGTGGGTATGGTGGTGGTGGTGGTGGTGGTGGTAGTGGTTATGGTGGTGGTGGTGGTGATGGTGGTGGTTATGGTGGTGATGGTGGTTATGATGGTTAAAATGGTGTTGTCGATGGTGGTGGTGGTGGTGGTGGTTATGGCGGTGGTGGGTATGGTGATGGTGGTGGTGGTTATGGTGGTGGTGGTGGTTATGATGGTTAAAATGGTGTTGTTGATGGTGGTGGTGGTGGTGGTGGTGATGGTGGTGGTTATGGTGGAGGTGGTGGAAGTAGTGGTCGTATATTTGCGGTGATTAAGCTATATAGGACAGCTGTTCCATCTCGTGCCGTTCCTCCCGCTAGCCGAACAAAAGTTACTTATAGCGAAGTTAGCTAATATCGACTAGTTACGCCTGGCGCATGTATTTATTACAGCCCACAATGCGTTCGCGCGCACTCACACATACACACATACACATCCTCGCACACATATACACATGCGCGCATATATGAATACTGCTTCTGTGAATGGAGGTGGTGGCGATGGCGGTAGAGTGGTTAGAGGAAGCAATTTTGCAAGAGAGCACAATCATTGTTGTTGGTGTTTTTATTGTTGTTGTCGTGGTTGTTATTCTTTTTGGTGGCGGCGTAAAGACTAGGGAGAAGGTATAAGAGAGAATGAAAGGAGTTGGGGAGACAGCTTAAAAGTAGGAAATACAGAGAAATGTTAAATAACATTAGTGAAAGTGATGTGTTGGTGATTTAATCAAATAACTGGCATAAGACAAAATCCCCACCACCACTACCACAACCAACACAGCCCTCTATCCCTGAGACATCGGACTTTTTCAACTTTCTTCGAACCACCCAGGCATCCAATACTTCTTCTTCTTCTTCTTCTTCTTCTTCTTCTTCTTCTTCTTCTTCTTCTTCTTCTTCTTCTTTACGTTTCCTATACAAACTAAAAGACTAAATAGAATTTCCTATCAATTGTCTGTGAGAGTATAACGTAGTCACCGTTTATACATAAAAGTTGTCATACACACATACATCATAAACATACCCACTTTTCATGCTCATATTCCACAATGCTTCAAGCAACTACTATACCTTCTCTCTTCTTTCTTTCTTTCTTTTTTCTTGTGGCATGATATTAACGCTGACTTATGTTCCTATCCCTTTCTGTTTTCCTTTATTTGACCGGTAGTAGCACACTGTAAGCTTTAGCCACGTCTCTTGAGGGCGACCGGCAAAGGTGGAAGATGGTGAATGGCGGTCGCCCTCGGGTCTTTGATTTTCAGCCCCATGGATTTTATCTATTACATTCACTTATTATATTTCGAATACCTGATGATATCACCGGATTAATACGGAACCCGGTCATTGAAATGATCATAGTATAATAAACCTTTATTATACTATGATCATTTATATATATATATATATATATATAACGAAGGAATTGTGGTAAGGAACCAGATGGACCATAACGCACCAGAGTACTCAATACTTAGTCCAGAAATAGCCGTCGAAACGGCTTGAGCTCTCCCGTCGGGGTCATTCTTTTTCCTATATATATATATATATATATATTTGAACGATCAACTTTCGTCAAATCGGACCGAGGAAGCAATGTTTCCGTTGGTCTTTCCAATTGCTAATACTATCTATCGGTCGCAACTCCAGGTAGAAGGAGCAACGTGAAATAAAGTGTCTTGCTCAAGGACATAACGCATCGCCCGGTCCAGGAATTGAACTCACAACCTCACGATTGCGATCCAATTCTCTAACCACTCAGCCACACGCCTTCACTATATATATATATATATATATATATATATATATATATATATATAATTAAGTTAAAAATGTACATCCACATGTATACTGAAATACTAGTATGCATATGAATACACACACGTATACATATGTAGATGTACCGAGTTTTTCACTGGTCACTTTACTGTGAGTGTCCAGCTATTCTGTATGTAAACACACAGACAAACCGGTTTTTAGAGTCATACTGGTTTTTGAGGAAACACCTTTCCTCTATTCTCCAGAAAGCCAGACAAGGAATATTGAACTAGTTTCGATGTTGTTACATCTCATCAGCAATATTTACCTATCTTCCGGCCTCTCTAGAGAATCGTAAAAGCACATATCGTTATATGCTTTTTCTATGAAAATTAGTAGTGGGCAGACTAATTTGCATAGAGCGTGAGTACGTACCGGTTCAACGGAGACGATAAAAACAAATAACGAAACGAAATTAAATTTCGTTTCGTTTGTAACTCACTTTTGTATGACTGACGCTTAAACAATTAAGTTAAAAATGTACATCCACATATGTATACTGAAATACTAGTATGCATATGAATACACACACGTATACATATGTAGATGTACCGAGTTTTTCACTGGTCACTTTACTGTGAGTGTCCAGCTATTCTGTATGTAAACACACAGACAAACCGGTTTTTAGAGTCATACTGGTTTTTGAGGAAACACCTTTCCTCTATTCTCCAGAAAGCCAGACAAGGAATATTGAACTAGTTTCGATGTTGTTACATCTCATCAGCAATATTTACCTATCTTCCGGCCTCTCTAGAGAATCGTAAAAGCACATATCGTTATATGCTTTTTCTATGAAAATTAGTAGTGGGCAGACTAATTTGCATAGAGCGTGAGTACGTACCGGTTCAACGGAGACGATAAAAACAAATAACGAAACGAAATTAAATTTCGTTTCGTTTGTAACTCACTTTTGTATGACTGACGCTTAAACAATTAAGTTAAAAATGTACATCCACATATGTATACTGAAATACTAGTATGCATATGAATACACACACGTATACATATGTAGATGTACCGAGTTTTTCACTGGTCACTTTACTGTGAGTGTCCAGCTATTCTGTATGTAAACACACAGACAAACCGGTTTTTAGAGTCATACTGGTTTTTGAGGAAACACCTTTCCTCTATTCTCCAGAATATGTGGACATATGTGGATGTACATTTTTAACTTAATTGTTTAAGCGTCAGTCATACAAAAGTGAGTTACAAACGAAACGAAATTTAATTTCGTTTCGTTATTTGTTTTTATCGTCTCCGTTGAACCGGTACGTACTCACGCTCTATGCAAATTAGTCTGCCCACTACTAATTTTCATAGAAAAAGCATATAACGATATGTGCTTTTACGATTCTCTAGAGAGGCCGGAAGATAGGTAAATATTGCTGATGAGATGTAACAACATCGAAACTAGTTCAATATTCCTTGTCTGGCTTTCTGGAGAATAGAGGAAAGGTGTTTCCTCAAAAACCAGTATGACTCTAAAAACCGGTTTGTCTGTGTGTTTACATACAGAATAGCTGGACACTCACAGTAAAGTGACCAGTGAAAAACTCGGTACATCTACATATGTATACGTGTGTGTATTCATATGCATACTAGTATTTCAGTATACATATGTGGATGTACATTTTTTAACTTAATTGTTTAAGCGTCAGTCATACAAAAGTGAGTTACAAACGAAACGAAATTTAATTTCGTTTCGTTATTTGTTTTTATCGTCTCCGTTGAACCGGTACGTACTCACGCTCTATGCAAATTAGTCTGCCCACTACTAATTTTCATAGAAAAAGCATATAACGATATGTGCTTTTACGATTCTCTAGAGAGGCCGGAAGATAGGTAAATATTGCTGATGAGATGTAACAACATCGAAACTAGTTCAATATTCCTTGTCTGGCTTTCTGGAGAATAGAGGAAAGGTGTTTCCTCAAAAACCAGTATGACTCTAAAAACCGGTTTGTCTGTGTGTTTACATACAGAATAGCTGGACACTCACAGTAAAGTGACCAGTGAAAAACTCGGTACATCTACATATGTATACGTGTGTGTATTCATATGCATACTAGTATTTCAGTATACATATGTGGATGTACATTTTTAACTTAATTGTTTAAGCGTCAGTCATACAAAAGTGAGTTACAAACGAAACGAAATTTAATTTCGTTTCGTTATTTGTTTTTATCGTCTCCGTTGAACCGGTACGTACTCACGCTCTATGCAAATTAGTCTGCCCACTACTAATTTTCATAGAAAAAGCATATAACGATATGTGCTTTTACGATTCTCTAGAGAGGCCGGAAGATAGGTAAATATTGCTGATGAGATGTAACAACATCGAAACTAGTTCAATATTCCTTGTCTGGCTTTCTGGAGAATAGAGGAAAGGTGTTTCCTCAAAAACCAGTATGACTCTAAAAACCGGTTTGTCTGTGTGTTTACATACAGAATAGCTGGACACTCACAGTAAAGTGACCAGTGAAAAACTCGGTACATCTACATATGTATACGTGTGTGTATTCATATGCATACTAGTATTTCAGTATACATATGTGGATGTAGATTTTTAACTTAATTGTTTAAGCGTCAGTCATAGAAAAGTGAGTTACAAACGAAACGAAATTTAATTTCGTTTCGTTACTTGTTTTTATATATATATATATATATATATATATATATATATATATATATATATATATATATATATATATATATATATATATATATATGTTTATATATATATATATATATATATATTTATGTACGACGCTCGAGGCTTAGTGGTTCGAGTGCTGGAGTTGTGAATTCGTTTCCCGAACCAAGCGGTACCTTTTGTCCTTGAGCAAGTCACTTTATTTCCCATTGGAATATATATATGGAATATATATATTGAATATATATATGGAATATCAGCTGGAATATATATATATATATAGGACGATTTGTTAAGCGTTCATTACGTTTATTGATTGGTGACGCGCATTTCGCAATTGATCAGCTCAAGGTTCGATCAAAAGCTCGTCGGAACTTTACTGTTGTAATAACATTCTGGGAGGAAATAACAATAAGTTGATGGGATTAGCATAGGTTTCCATGCTAGTACCGGTTGCATCTCAGTGTACTCAATAGGTAAGGTTATGTAAAAATCCCAAAGTAGAAACAAAATTAATTGCTTCAATACAACACACGTAAATGGGTACCATAGATCTATACCTGTACTCGAGTTTCGGCCACACTTAATGCTGCAAGAGGGCGTACATTATCTACTGTCTGCATTTATTATGCAACAATGCATAATCGGCGGATCTCACCTAATCAATAATCTATCGATCGACAGAATTCGATTCCAGTCCGTGCCGCCTATGGCAGTGAATGCGACAGGTGACACAGTAGTACATTAGTAACTGAAATCCCTATGCAGCATCAAAATGCCGTCAACCGATTGGCCACTGGTTAGAAATTTACGTGGTGGTAGAAGTCGAAATTCTATTCATTCCGTCCTTCCATAAGGACTCACCAACATAACTCAAGTCAAACACAAATTAACAAATCAGTGGGAATAAAAACCATAGACTACTTTTGAAAAGCAGAAGAACTGCGAAACCGGTAAAGGAACCAAATAAATATATATATTTTTTTTTTAAATGACTCCAGTTGCATTTTCGATTTCATCTTTTTTTCTTTATACTTTCACTCGTGTAGGACACCTCGGTTATTTTTCATTTTGTAAAAAAACCCTCACTTTCTAATATATATATGTAAATATCTTTAAGTCGTTTGGAAGCCTCGACAATGCAAATGGGTAAATCTTCGGGTAACAAGGTCCGGTGGTGGAGAGAGAGATGTAAGTGGGTGTACGTTGAGATGCGTGGTGTGTATAAGATGTGTGAGATGTGTAGAATGAAGGGAAGAGTATAAAGGATAAAATAAAAATAACAACACAAGAGAGAGTTACCTTGGGAGAGATTTAATAGTCCCTATATATTTCGGATTCACATCCATCAACTGGGGTTTTTTCCGGGGTGGGGGAAAAGGTTGTCTGTCGGATAAGTCCGGAACGCGTCCTTCGCTGTTTGTTGTTTTGAATATCTGAGGTATTCGGCAGAGCGCGCGTGCGCGTGAAATGGGGTCGGTCGTACAGAGGTCAGCGGCCGAATGAGGGAGTGGGATGGCGCTAGCTGTCAGTCCTTTCTCTGCCTGTTTGTTAAATGTCACTGTGTGTGTGTGTGCGTGTGTTGTTGTCTCGCTTGAGTGTGTGTGTGTGTGTGTGTGCGTGTGTTGTTGCCTTGTTCCTCTGTATTGGCAGTGTAATATGTTCGTATGGTGGAATGCTACTGTGTGTGTGCGCGTGTGTGTGTGTAGTTGTCTCGTTTGCGTGTGTGTGTGTGTGCGTGTGTTGTGTGTTGTTGCATCGCTTGTTAACTTAAACCAGCCATCTCATTTCGCTTCTCTCTGATCGGTTGTTTATTTGCGGTTGCAGTCGTTTGATAAAAAGCGCTTCCTTGATACGTAACGTGCCGACGTTTCTTTCAGTCGCTAGAATTGTGACAATGGGCCTTCCGTCTTTGTTTCCGCATTTGTCTATGTGTTTCCGGAAAGACGAGGCCCTGGTTTTAGTGTGTTCCTTGATCCGGATGTGCAAAGGTCGAATTGTGCTACCTATGTAGTATTGGTTGCACCTGTCACATTCTATCTTATACACGACGTATGTGCGTAGGCAACAGTTCGCGTGGCGTATCGGGCAGTCTCTGAGGGAGCATGCGTCAGTAGATTTTTCGGGTTTCCTGGAGAGACATCTTCGCAGGGAGGGGCCCGAGTGGGCCAGGTGGATGTCGAGGCCCTCCCTCCGTATAGCCTTGCGGATAGCGTTGGTGGTTTTCTCGCCCAGGTGTGGCATTTTAAGGAAGCACTTGCCTTGGGTGCTTCTCTGTCTCTTGCGTCTGGTGTCTCCTATTCTGTCTGTGATCGAGGTAGGGTACCCGTTCGTCTCCAGCACCTCGAGGAATCGCTTGGTATGAGTGACACCATTCGCGGGATCGCTGCATCTGTTTTTGATTCGCGCGATCTCATTCGTGATGTATCCTCTTTTGGCACTATTAGGGAGGGTGGACTTGTAGTGAACGAATAGGTCCCTGCAGGCTGCCTTTCGGTAGAAGTTGCAGTGGATCCTTCCCTGTTCCGTGATGTTGATTCGGAAGTCGAGGAGGGCAAGTGACCCGTCTTCGTTGGGGTGTTCAACACTGAAGTCAATGTTCTCGTCCGTGTTGTTTAACGTCTCATAGATTCTGTTCGCCGTGTCTTGGGAAGATGTGAGGATGAGGATATCGTCCACGTACCTTGAGAAAAAGGCTACGGCGTTGGGTTGGCAGGCGTTGAGTGCCTTGCGTTCGAGGTTGTCCATGTAAGAGATCGCTAGCACGCCTGATAGGCTTGATCCCATGGGCAATCCCGAGGTTTGTTGGTATATTTGGTCAAGGAATCCGAAGTAGGTGTTGTCGACGACGATGGATAGGAGTTGGTGGATGTCAGTGGTGGTGAGCCCGAAGCAGTGTAGGTCGGTGGATTGGACGCGTTCCATTAGTATATTGACGGCCGGGAGTGCCGGGACCGAGGTGTAGAGAGCGACTAGATCAAGGCTGAAGGCATATCTGTTATTCCTTCTGGTGTCGGGATCCATTTGATGCAGGCGCTTCAACACCTCCTCGGAGCTGTTAACGTGTCCCGGCAAGGTGTCTAAGATGGGTTTGAGTATTCTGGCTAGGAGCCATGAAATTTTGTAGAGTGGTCCCTCCACGCTCGATACGATGGGCCTTATACACACCACGCATCTCAACGTACACCCACTTACATCTCTCTCTCCACCACCGGACCTTGTTACCCGGAGATTTACCCATTTGCATTGTCGAGGCTTCCAAACGACTTAAAGATATTTACTTATTGTTCCACAATGCTTCAAGCAAACTTCAATACTCTCATATATATATACATATATATATATATATATATATATATATATATATATATATATATATATATATATATATATAAGTTAAAACAATGAAATAAAAAATCAAGTTATTAGAGATATACTTCACTGCTTTACGATCGTTTCTAGATGGTGATAATATATTGTATCTATACTCAGCGTTTTATCTATGTAAGTTTACAAACTATCAGATAGAGAGAATATTTACTTACATGCATATCACCAGCTGTTTTCAAAAGATTGCTTTTGAAAACAGCTGGTGATATGCATGTAAGTAAATATTCTCTCTATCTGATAGTTTGTAAACTTACATAGATAAAAAGCTGAGTATAGATACAATATATTATCACCATCTAGAAACGATCGTAAAGCAGTGAAGTATATCTCTAATGACTTGATTTTTTATTTCATTGTTTTAACTTATATCATGACTCTGTTTTCCTTTTAATGTTTTATTGTTTTCTGAGATTTATCTTAACCTACAACATTTTCAACATATGGATTACATTGAGTTCTTCATACAGAATAGATCCCACAACTTACAGTGGATACCTCTGTGTATATATATATATATATATATATATATATATACCCATACCTGTATATTTGTGTGTAGGAGTACTGGGGGAGGTTAGAAATCATATTATTATACAACAATACCTCGGTATCCTTTAACCCTGTAACCCTTTAACATAATGACGTATTAAAAGGCAGTGATTTCATATATATGATGCATTATATACAGAACAGTACCTAAACACAAACATATAATTTAGATCATATACGATATAGTCCAAATTTAGATGTTGGTAGGATTTTTCCAAACTTTATAAATAAGCGTGGACCATATATATCATAAAAAGTCTACACCAAATACATTGCTGCTTCTATACCTATAAAACCAGAAGAAAGCTTTCCAAGACCAGTCAAAATAACTGTTCTCATCTATCTAATTGCAACAACTCCCAGCTGTAGCTGTCGTCTGAATCATGTGTGCCTTTCGAAGCATTAGTTTCTCGAAAGCTTATCACTTTTGTAAATAGCAGTGAAATAAAATGCAACATGTTGATGCATTCAGAAACTCAGAATGGCACATCACACCCTAATTATCAAATATATCAGGAGCTTAAGCATGACAATATTACCAGTTGTAAAAATGATTGGTCTAAGCAGGGCCCACAAGTGAAATTTTTCAAAGCGGTGCAAGACCCCTTTGGAGCCCGAAAATAGATGTTAGATGATTGCTGTGGGGCCTTCTTAGCTATTGGACCCCGGAATAAAATACCGGTTGGACTCCCCCTCATAGGCCCTGAGTCTAATATAAGATACAATTCTCTCTAGATTAAGTTATATTTGTCTCTTGAACAAGTATAAATTCCTACTGCAATTTCGTTTTACAATTTTGAAAAAAAAAACGGTCAGAATTGGTGAATTCATGAAGTCAGTTTCATTGATTTTAATTGAGGAATTTCCAAATTACAAATGAGTAAAATTTGCTTTTTTCATTTTACATATATAATAATGAATACATGAACATATCACATTATTGCAAGCGAATAAATGAATATATCACGCGTTCTGTAAATGACAATCAATTAGACTAATGTGTGACATTTTTTTTTTTTTGCAATTAAAGAAATTTCGATGACGAAACATATTTCAATGTGCTTACGAAAGTCTTGGGTGGACATAAATTCTTTCCCTGATTATAAACCTTTATTAAGCAAAATATAAAGCAAGATAGAGAAACAGTTTTAGAAGAGAAAATGTAAAGCATGTTCAGAAAAACTTCAAACTTGAAATTAATAAAATAAAACAATGAAAAAATAAAATCTCAAATAGTATCCGAGATATGTTATTTTATAATAAGGGAAAGCCTTTTTTGTATATTGCCATGCTGCTTCGCTTAGCAATCGTTTGAATAATTGGCACGGGAGCATCACGATTAATTGTGATAGACATCCTATCGGATCTTTTTCATTTACGTTCTGCGCTGCACTATACATCGGAGCGCCTTTCATGTAGCATACCAGTAATATAAGAAGAAACATTTTGTTGCCTACAGTTTGAAGGATAAGAAAATAGTATGGAAAAATCAAAGCTAGTCATTTGGGAAAATATATCAAGAGCAGCCAAATTTCTCTAGGAAGACTGATTTTTAATTCTGGCACAAGACCAGAAAATTTGGCGTACAATGGTAAGTCGATGATATTTGACTAGTACTTATTTTATGGACATCGGAAGGCAAAGTCGATCTCAGCAGGATTTTAACCCAGAATGTAAAGAGCTGGAACAACTATTGAAATGCCCTCTCCTAGTTTCCTTCTTCCTACTTAGAAAATAATAGTCAATCTCGATGATCTCAACCATCTTTCATAAAACACACTAGAAGACAGTACCTCCTTCTCAAGTGTAAGACAGTACCTCTTCAAGTGTAACTTGAAGACATTTATAAGGGCTTAACTGGAGAGGAAGGTGACGGTTCAGTTTTCACTATAGGTTCGGCTGATAACTGGATCTCTCCTACACATGATAGCAGTTGTTCGACACAAGCCCACGATTCTGCAAAGAATAGGCAATGGGTGATGACATGCATGACGGTTTCATTGCCTCGTATGCATCTCGGACAATCCCGGCTATTGGCATTTCCATTCCTTTAGAGCTTGTCTCGAACTGAAAGTACTCCGCCTTAATGCCGTCATGTGGAGGATTTGGGAAATGATCCTCAGTTGGAATGTACTACAGAAAAGCCTGTCCAGAGCTGTTACTAGGCCATCGTCGCTCATACTTTTCACAAAACCTCTATATAACGTAATTGTTGTTTTCTGACATCCTATCGGTATGCTCAGCTGGTAAAGTACCGTGAGCGCCTGGCAGAACTCTAAATTCCAGCTACTCAACCTTTGTCTGCGCTTGACCCACGACTGTAGCTGAGTAAAGAAGACAACCTACGGGAAGACATTCACACGAATGGCACCCATATTGGTTGCGCTTCGCTTTCGTTGACATCGTCGTTGCGGTGCTTAGCGTTAGCTGTAATGCCTGTCGACGCAACAAAAGCGATGACATCCCGATGTTACCATGGAGTTTATGCTGGTAACAGATTGATTTTCTGACCAGTGGGACGTATACCTTCCACATAAAGTGGAAGGGCATGCATTACAATCTCGTAATGCGTTTTTTGGACATAGTACGACCAAGAGGTGGTAGTATACCACCGAAGCAATGTAGGAATTTTCCCCCTCTGTCCGGCCTTTGAAGGACAGCTTTTTCTGTCCCCATTTCTTTCTTGCCTGCCTGGAAGTCCGGTCCAAACCAAACTCCAAGCACTTTGACCGAGTTGACAGCCGACTGTCCGACAGCCCGCTGGCTGGCATGATCCTACCTCTCCTCGTAGTGAGTTTCAGGCCTCATCCTGGTTAACAGAGGCTCCAGTAACCTTCTGGTATTCTTCCGGTATGGCGTCAACTGCTTCTATATCTGAAGTGTCTGACATCATAACTGTGACGTCATCTGCATACGCAGACTCGACTCACCTCTAAATAATTTCTAGCCGAACTCCTCTCAAGATGTCCATTCTCCACAGCAAAAGCTCTAAATCTAATACATAAAAACGGGATAGGATATCAATGACGTATCGAGCGCTCGATATGGAAAGGTTCTTAGTGGCCGTTCAATTTAACCATCGAAAAGCTGTCGCTATGAAACGTGGTGATCCAGCTTCTGAAAACGGGGCCGAAACCTGGTGCTCTTGGGATAGCTCACGGTTAGCGATGGTCTATGTCAAATGCATTTGACTGATCTAAATTGAGCAGTGTCCCACAAAAGTCGTGGTTACGTCCCACCCGTTCCACAATCTATTTTATGAAGCAGACGTTATCATCGATAGATCTGCCAGGGATTACACAGATCTGTGGACCTCTGACAATACTACCAATGACAAGGGCCAACCACTTTGCCAATACCTTCAGCTTTGTGTTCAGTTTGGTTAAGGGCATGAAGTTTTTCTATCAAGGAACTCTTGTTCGGACCTTTCTTAATAGTTTCATTACGCCCGGCTTACACGACTGGGGTTGTTCCCAGTCTGCTGCAAAACTGTAGCGAACATGTCTGGCATGTAAGAGTAGAATTCATAGAGTAGATCATCCAGTCCTGGCGCTTTGTCCTTCATACACTGGCTCAGCATATATGCCACTTCATCTGCTGAGGGCAGGTATTTTTCGCTAGACTCTCCCTCCCTAATAAAAATTATTAGTGTGAAACTATTGAGGGAAAAGAAGAATATAAAGTGGGAGTGGAAAAAGAAAAGATCAATGAAATTGAAAGTAATGTATTGCTTGGGAAACCAGAACTGCAAAACCTAAATAGTCTTAGAAATTACTGAATAAGGAGAACTTAAAAAAAGAGAGACGAAGCCTAATTATGGCTGCTCAAGTATAAACTTTCGATCAAAAGAGATATTTATATGATGGCAGTCTCTAACAGGTGTAGATTGTGTGGAGAGCATGTTGAGAACGTCTTGCATATAGTTGACGGGTATAGTGTGGGACCCAGAACGAGTATAAAAAAAGCATGTCTTAACCTGAACTAGTTGCAACGCAAGAAGTATGGCAAGAAAAATACTAACAAATCGTATGGGATGTTTGCATACAAGTAGACAGAAATCACTTATCGGAGGATCTACATAGTTGTTGAGAAAATAATAATACGTAAATGCTCTGTTATTGATGCGGCATGCTCAGATGATAGCAATTTGAAATTAAAGCGAGTTGAGAAGCTGGACAATTATAGAAGTACTTAGATCAATACCAAAAGAAATTCACAGCGATTTGAAAATGCTAGATGTTAAGTACAAAATAAATATACACCAGTATTCGGTGCTTTTAGGTACTGCTCATATCCTCCGAAAAGTACTGTCAACTAAATGACAAACAAGGGCCAGAATGTTTCCTTATCTAAATATTTCAAAAGCCTGACTGGTTTAATAAAATACTAATGATTTCTAGTATAATAATGATTTCTAGTATAGGCACAAGGCCAGTAATTTAGCGGGGAGAAGAAAGTCGATTAAATCGACCCCAGTACGTTACAGGTGCTTTATTTTATCGACCCGGTAAGGATGAAAGGCAAAGTTAACCTCGGCGGGATTTGAATTCAAACCGTAAAGGGCCGTTACTCTTGCTGCAAAGAATGGCGTCCGACCCTCTACCGATACTGCCAAATAATAATAATAATTATAATTATAATAATAATGGTTTCTTTATTAACCGCAAAGGTTGACATAAAGTATAACATTAAGGACAGCACAAGACAGTACAGGACGGTACAAATCGGCATTTCTGCGTGTAAAGAAAAAACAAAAACAAAGTAAATGACATTAAAAAGAAACAAAGGAATATTCCCCAAGAGAGGGGAGACTTTCGAGAGACACTCGTGGAGAAAGCCCATTAAAAAAGCCACGGTGACCCTGACCAACAGGGCAAGTGCCCTCTCCCAGTTCTCCACTTCCTATCTACATGCGCATACTCAGAGCAGGCCCATTCACGCGGGCTATGCTTGCCTCTTTCACCCATCTTTCAACAAATTGCTGGGAAGAGAGCACTTCCTTTTTCCACCCTGATTTTCCTTTTCAAAAGCAATTTGAAAAAGTTAATCAGGGCATCACTGAAGAGGTAAGTACTCGTCTTCAGCCCTTTCAAACGCATCCACCACACGACCTCTTTCGCCATGGCCACCAGGCAGATAAAAGCTGCCTGCTCTTCCCGGATAAAGGAAGGCGGTGGGGAAATCCTCACGATGGACTGAGCTGATAGCCGGATCCGACCCACGTGACAGCAGGTGTTCGACATAAACGCACAAGTCAGCAATGCTCGGACACTGGACGAGTGCGTACAGGACGGTTTCGTCGCCCTCGAACAGGCCCAGCTGACAGCACTTCCTTGCTTGTAGAGTTTATCCTGAAACGGTAAAGCTCCCTGGTAGCACTGCCAGGCCAGGGATTTCTGGAAGATGTCCATGGGCCCCGACCTGAAAGTTCTCTCGAAGAGATTGGCTAGTTGATCTTTGTCAACGCCCAGAGTCTCCCCTAGGACGTCGTCGCTCTTTCCCACACTAGCCGTCTATAGAACGCCAAGGTGTTCGACATAAACCCACAAGTCAGCAATGCTCGGACACTGGACGAGTGTATGCAGGACGGTTTCGTCGCCCTGTGCGCATCTCGGACATGCCCGGCTGACGGAACTTCTGTGCCTGTAGAGTTTATCCCGAACTGGAAAAGCTCCTCGGTAGCACTGCCAGGCCAGGGATTTCTGGAAATTGTCCATAGTCCCCGGCCCGAAAGTTCTTCCGAAGAGATTGGTTAGTTGATTATTGTCGACGCCTAGAAGTACGTCGTCGCTCTTCCCCTCCACTAATGCTCTATAGAACGCCAAGGTGGAGTTTCCACCGATCACATTGCCCATAATAATAATAATAATAATAATAATAATAATAATAATAATAATAATAATAATGATTTCATTTATTAGCCACAAGGGCCGACATGTAGGGGACAATACAAAGACAGGGACAGTGGGGGTTTACAATAAGGTCGAGTAAAAGTGCACAATGGCAAGACTAATTTAACAATGAAAATATAAAATTTAAATAAACTATGCAAAATATAACAAAATAAATTCCCCGATAGGGGGTGGACGACTCTGGGGTGATTCGGGTACCCCACCAATCCTGAACCACCCTGCGCTTCTAGAGCACCCAGGAGAGCACCCCTCTCCTCAAGTTAGCCAGCCTATAGGCGCATGGTCAGAGTAGGCCCATTCACACGAGCCATTCTCGCCACATTCACCCACCTTTTAGCAAATGTACTGGGGGGAAGCACTTCTCTCTCCACCCTCACCCTCCTTTCCAGGTGAAACTTGAAGAAGTTGATGAGGGATTGGCCGAAGAGAAAAGTGTCTGTCTTTAGTCCTTTCAACCTGGTCCACCATATAATCTCTTTCGCAACTGCCACCAGACAGAGGAAAATGTCCTGCTCTTCCTGACCTAAGGAAGGTGGCGGCTCGATCTTCACTATGGACTCGGCCGATAGCCGGATTCGTTCTACACGCGACAGTAGCTGTTCGACATAACTCCACAAGTCAGTAATGCACGGACATTGGACAAGTGCGTGCAGAACGGTTTCGTCGTTCTGTGCGCATCTTGGGCAGGTCCGTCTGACAGCACTTCCGTGCCTGTAGAGTTTATCCCGAACCGGCAGTGCCCCCCGGTAGCACTGCCAAGCGAGGGATTTCTGGAAATTGTCCATCGTCCCCGGCTCAAAAGTCCTCCGGTACAGACTGGTCAGTTCGACTTCGTCGAGGCCCAAAGCTTCTCCGAGTGCGTCATCGCACTTGCCCACCACTAATCCTCTATAGAACTCGAGAGTGGAAGTTCCACTGATCGCATTGCCCGCTTGGTAGAGGGCAGTGAGTGCCTGGCAACATTCCAGGTGCCAGTCACCCAGTCTCGGTCTCTTCTTGACCCAGGACTGCAGCTCAGTCAAAGAAATGAGCTGCGGAAAGGCCCGTCTGATAAACGGCGACCACACCTGTTCACCATTGAGGCAGAATATTTGGAGATGTCGCAGCCTCAACGCATGTCTGCGCATCATTAGCCACGGCATGCCCAGCCCTCCGCGTAGAGGGTGCTGGCAGCAGATGGACCGCCTCACCAACGGAACTTGTCCCCTCCACAAGAATTTGAAGAGGAGCTGTTCCAACTTGACGAGACGCGGACGGGGGCAAGGCACGACGGTTAGGCGGTAATAGATGACGGACGCGATGTACGCATTCGCCACCTCCGCGCGACCTTTCAGTGATAGCTTCCTCCCAGCCCATTTTTGGGTGAGACTGGCTACTCTGCTCGTTACCTCGTCCCAATTCTTTTCCACCTGGAGGTCTGGTCCGAACCAAACCCCGAGCAACTTTACTGGTCCGTCCGTCCAGCGCCCCACGACGCTGTTGGACGGCATGGGCTTGCCTCTCCAGGTTCCGAGCTGCAAGCCCACCGACTTTTCCGGGTTAAGTTTGGCTCCTGTCAACCTTTCATATTCCTTCAATAAGGTGCCGACCACCTCGATTTCTGAGGTGTTCGACACCATCACGGTGATGTCGTCCGCATAAGCTGACACCGCCTTTCCACGTCCCGGTTCGAGCGGGATGCCCTGCAACAGCTCCAGCTTCCGCAGTAAAGGCTCGAGAGTCAATACGTACAGAAGGGAAGAGAGAGGGCACCCTTGACGGACCGATCGGGAGAGCCGAAATGGTTCCGAGAGGTGGCCATTAACCTTGACCACCGAGCGTGTGCCACTGTGCATTGCAACGATCCAGCCTCTAAAGACAGGGCCGAAGCCAGCTGCTTTGAGGACAAACTCCAGATACCGATGGTCGACCCTATCGAATGCTTTCGATTGATCTAAATTGATCAGTGCCCCACCGAAGCCAGGTTTACACCCTACCCTGTCTATGATGTATCGCATGAGGTCGAGATTGTCGTGTATGGACCTGGCTTGGATTGCGCAAGTTTGCGCCTCCCCAACCAAATCCTCGATGACAAGCGCCAATCTCTTTGCTAACACCTTGGCCAAAATCTTAAACTCTGTGTTGAGCAGAGTTATGGGCCTGAAGTTGTCTAATGTATCCCTCTTGTTCTCGTCTTTCCTTATCAGCGTCACTACTCCCCTGCTCACAGAACTGGGAATACTCCCATTCTGCTGCCAGTTACAGTAGAGTGCTTCGAGGAGTTCGGAGAACAAGTCTGGCATATTTACGTAAAGCTCGTAGGGCAGGCCATCCAAGCCGGGTGACTTGCGCCTCATGCAGCCGACAAGGGCGTCCTGAATTTCGGCTGAAGTAATCGGCCTTTCGCAGCGCTCAGCGTCGACCGTCGAGATGCGCGGCAAGCCGTCAAGGTAGGGACTGAAATCCGCTACTCTCTCTGACTCGCCACTCTCCCCGAACAACCGAGCAAAGTGCTGGCGAAAGGCCTCACACATCCGCTTGGAATCGCTTATCTCGTATCCGTCTCGGTCCGCCAAAGACCGAATTGTGGTTTTATTACCACGCTGCGCCTCCGCCACGCGGGCCCATCGAACAGCTTTAGTTCGCTCGTTTCTCAGCGCACGCGCCTTAGCTCTGACAATGCAACCTTCGTGTTTGGCATTGAAGAAATGGTCTAATGCCATTCTCGCCGCTAGCACGTCAGTTGCGATGCCACTACAAATAGCCTCGTCTAACTTATCTACCAGCTCCCCCTCCTTTCTATTTTTCTCTAACGCTAGTTCTTTGCTGAACTCTATCGAAGTTACTCTAATCTCTCTTTAGAGAGCCCCCCACCATCTGTTGTTGATGATCCCCCCTGTCAACTTTTGCTTAACTAACTTATTGACTCGGTCCCTGTAAGCCTTACGTGCCGGAAATGACATGTTCAGCTTCCAGTAACCCGGTCCTAACCTCCGCGTTTTATTTAGGTCGACCGTACAGATCACAAATTTGTGATCTGAATAGGCGACCGTTTTAAAAAGTGGACAGCCCACACTATTTCTATCTATTTTCCTAATGAAGATTCTGTCTATATACGATCTAGATGATCCCATTCGGTTGGTCCATGTCCATACTGGCACATTGGGGAAATCTAGTCGATACCTGTCGGACAGTTGGAACTGGCTGAGTAGGTGCTTGAGGCTTTTGCACCCCCCCCCCCCCGCTCCTATCGGCTACTCCCACACAATCCCAGCGTGCGTCTAAGATGCCATTCCAGTCCCCCGCTAACAGTAAAGGGCGAGACGTACCCAGAAAGGTCTCCAGGCGCCTAAAGAAGTCAGGTCGTCCGGCCCCTGTAGGGGCGTAGGCGGCCAGCAGTCTAAAGGCACCACCTTCGCTACTGCTCACATCCAAGACCACCAACTTACCGTCCGGGTCCCGGAAGATCGACCTTACCTCGAGATCCAGTCCTTTCCTAAACAGCACTGCCACCCCACCCCCCATTCCCAGCCTGCTAACAGATGCGAAGATCTGATAGTCGTCGAAAATGGGGGCTAGTGCACGCGTGTCGGAAATTCTGGTCTCGCTTACGGCAATCACATCCATTTCCAGCGACCGGAGGTCGTTGAGCAGGCGACCCTGCTTCCAGGGTGACCCCAGGCCGCGAACATTTAAACTTCCTACTCTTAATATGGCCATATTGGTAAGCTAAGAGAGAGAGAGGGAAGGTTTACTTACCTCCCGGGTCTTGTGAAGGTCGGGTGGTTCGACCTCCATGGTTGGTGGGGTTTCTTTTGGGAACCCCTTTAAAAGTCTTGATGTGGGTTTCACATTCGGGTTTCCCACGTCTTGAGGAAAGCTCTCTCGAATTTCTTTGAAGGAATTGAGTGACATTCGAACCAGAAGCAAATCTTCTGGCACGCAAAATGTGCTCATTTCAAAAATCTCCCCCTCTGTTTGAATGTCCTCGCTTCGCGCTAAGAGGGCCATCAGTTTATCGTTGGCCCTTCTGACAAGCACGAAGTTTTTAACATTTTGTTGGTGTGGTTTTATTTGTTTTCGTTTTGATGAAGGTGGTGGCGATGGTTTTGGTGGTGTTGTTTCGGGTATGTCTATGTTTGTTGTAGGTGTGGTGTCTGCAATTTCAGGTATTTGTGTGTTTATTTGTACTTGTGTTTGTTTAGGTTGTTTGCGTTTCGGGGATTGTGGAGGTGGTGTCGATGTTGCTGATGGTGCTGATGGTATTGGGGAAGTGTCTGCGTTAGTGGTGTCTGTATTTTTTGTTGTGTGTGTTTTTGTGTTTTGTAGGGGCTTTTTTTTTTTGTGAGTTTTCTCTGTTTTTTTGCACTTTTGGGTTTTCCTTCATCTTCGCTGCTGGAAGACAAAGGGTCTGTGTCTGTGAGTGTCTTTGTGTCTGTGTGTGCGTTTATTTTTTTTTTGTCTATGTATATGGTTGGGGGGGGGGGGGGGGTAGGGGTAGTGGGAGAGCTTTCCTCGTTTTCTCCTTGGATTGGTTTTGGTGTTGGTGGTGATCCGGCTGCTTTTGATGTTGGTGTCCGTGTTTTTGTTGATGTTGTTTTTGGTGGTGGTGGTGGTGCAGCTTTCCGTGCTGACACTGGCGTTGGCAACAAAGGAGGTTTGCGACCCCCTGCATTTTTGCGCTGAGGGCAGAAGGCTTGAAGATGCGTGGCTTCCCCGCAAACGAAGCAGCGTGGCCTTCTTCCGTCAATCATTAGTTGGATTGTTGTCCCGTCCTGCAGGCGGGCAAAATCTGGGATGTTATTTATATCCTCCCGTTTCATTTGGAGAAGAATCTCCAAATCCATTCCGGACCAGTCTTCTCTCTCTGTCCTTTTGATGTCCAGGAGGATGGTGTCTGTCCCCTCCTCGATTACGCATCCCAGCAGCCACCATATGTTCATTCCTGGTGGGATGCTGGGAATGCGTACCTTCACTGTCCTTTTACCCATATAGGACGGATGCATGATAATGCGTTCCGTTCTGCAGGGGATCACCGAGTGCTTAATAGCGAGGGCCTCGGATTTGAACAGTACCGAGATGGTACCGAACTGTTTGCCTCTTGCTTTGTACTCTATGTTACTTCCGATGTACTCCAAAGCAGCCTCTACCTCTGCTTGGCTCGCAAGTTCCACTTTTCGTGTCTACACCGAAATACATCGAAAGAGCACCGTCCTCCTTTGCAAGGCCGCTATTGCCTCGTCCGGGATGGCCAGGTTTGCCCAGGACTTCTCCCGTTTAATTAGCCTCCACGCTTTGGCCAACTGTTCGTCTTTATCGCTAATATCAATATCGATATTCAATAAGCGCTTTGTTTTTGCTGCTGCTGCTGCAGCAAATGTGGTGTTTCTGATGCTCTTATTGTTGTTGTTGTCATTCTTGCTGTTGCCACCGCCATCCTTGTTTACATTGAAGCTGTCGGTGTTTTTGTCGTTATTGCTCTGAGTTGTTGTTGTTGTGGTGGTGGTGGTGGTGGCGGTGGTGGTGATGTCGTTTTCAGATGATACTGCTGCTATGGCAGAAGGTTGTGATGGTAGCTTTTTAGTTTTGCCTTCACATTCAGTAGAGTGGATGACAGGCATGACTGTAGCCGTCGTAGTCGTGGTGAAATCTGCAGTGGCTGCCTTTAAACTTTTGACCTGAACGTTGTTTACCGTTTCAAGGTCGAAAATTTCCATAATTTTCTTTTGATGGGGAAGCGATTTTTTCCGAAGATTTTAAAAATAAATCTGAATATTCGGGCTTAAAGCCCGAATATTGAGAGGTATCCCTCTCTTTAAATCAAGATGTGTACCTTAAGTTTCGTTAATGACAAGAAAATACAAAAAAAAGACACTTTAAAACAGCTTAAAGCTACGAATCTTTTCCCCCGCAGACTTGTCTGTCTTCACACATGTGCGGCCAATAATAATAATAATAATAATAATAATTGTTTCTACTTTAGGCACAAGGCCAGCAATTACCCAGTGCATTACTGGTACTTTATTTTATCGACCCCGTAAGGATGAAAGGCAAAGTCAACCTCGGCGGGATTTGAACTCAGATCGTAAAGGGACGTAACTATGCTGGAAAGCATGACGTCCGACCCTAATAATAATAACATTCGATAGTTTGCCACACAGTTGGATTGAAAAATGTTTAGAGATTTTCAAAATATCCCCCGTTGTCAGGAGGTTTTTGTCATTCAGTATGAAGACATGGAAAACGACACTCCTTTTGAATAGTGAAACAAAATCACTGGAAGCTGGAGAAGTTAATATTAATTGTGGAATTTTTCAGGGTGACTCTTTATCACCGCTTTTATTCTGCATCGCACTTATACCATTAAGTAAAATGCTCAATGAAACAAAACATGGATATAAAGTGTATGACAAAACCATTAATCACCTGTTCTACATGGATGACCTGAAACTATTTGCAAAAAATGATGAACAATTACAAGGGCTATTATCCACTGTGGAGCAGTTCAGTGATGACATTAAAATGGAGTTTGGACTAGATAAATGCGCTAAAGCAACGTTCACCAGAGGAAAGCTGCTGAAGAGTTCAGACATTAATCTTGATCGGGGGAACGTGATAAGAGAACTTGATCAAGAAAAAACTTACAAATATCTAGGTGTTTGTGAAGGAGACGGAATCAAGCACTCGACAATGAGGGAAAGGATAAGGAAGGAATGTTACCGCAGAGTAGGAGCAATCTTAAGAACGGAATTGAATGCAAGGAATAGGATCGATGCCATAAACACGCTTGCCATACTAGTAGTAACCTACAGTTACAATGTCATCAACTGGTCAAGCACAGAGATCCGTAGGCAGATACAGATAGAATATATCTCCCTAGGAAAGAAGGAGGACGTGGGTTAATCCAGTTAGACATTGCGTTGAAAACTGCAACAATTGGATTATCTACATATCTAAGGGAATCACATGATTGGATGATCAAACTCGTTTTGAAACACGAAAGCATCAAAAGATCATACTCCATTACAAAAGATGCACAAAGATACAGTAATGGACTACAAATTTCAGAAGTCCCATTTACTGCTGAAATGGAAAACACAGAAAAAGCAAAGCAGGTAAAAGTAACTGCAAAGAAAGAACTGCTACAGAAACTGGCTAAGAAATGGCAAGAAAAGCCTCTGTATGGAAAATACCCAGAGCGAGCTAACAATCCTGATGTTGACAAAACTTTAACCCATCAGTGGTTGGCATCCTCTGGACTGAAATCGGAGACTGAAGGACTGATTATATCAGCACAAGATCAGTGTCTACCAACAAAAAATTACCAAGCCAACATAATAAAAAATGGGTGCAGCCCATTATGCCGTGTATTCAAAAAACAACCAGAGACCATTGACCATATAATTTCAATGTGCAGTCCTATAGCTCCAACCGAATACCTAAACAGGCATGACAGAGCTGCACAATACATACATTGGATAATGTGTAAGCATTTTGACTTGCCCCATCAAAAGAATTGGTGGGAGCATCAACCACCTCCCATACTTGAAAAAGATCACATCTCAATCTTGCGGAACTTTAGCATCCAAACAGACCGAAAAATAGATGCAAAAAGACCTGATATAATATTGAAGGACTTTAAAAAGAGGGCATGCCTGCTAATTGATATGTCCGTTCCAATAGACAAGAATGTATCTATAAAAACATTTGAAAAATTGAGCAAGTATAAGGACCTGGAGATAGAAATTGGAAAAATGTGGAAATTGAGAACTAAAACAATACCAGTGGTTGTAGGCGCTCTAGGAATGATACCTAAGGGGTCTAATGATTACTTATCGCAAATCCCAGGAAACCCGCGTATAGGAGAAATACAAAAGATAGTACTAATGGGAACTGCCCATATATTAAGGAAGATTCTGTCAATATAAGTACATCACAAGTCTAAACACTAAAGATGCATGTGTGAGTATGTATGTTCTTTCTTGAACATGGCGGACCTTGTTGTCTCTTGAGGTCACTGGTTGTGACTTGGTGATAACTCGTATGAACATAAAGCAAGATAAATTCAGCTGTAATAATAATAATGCTTTCTTTATTAACCACAAGGGTTTACGTAAAGTAGACATCAAGGACAGTACATGACAATACAGGACGGTACAAATGGGCATTTCTGCGTGTAAAAAACAAAAACAGAGGATGTAACAAAAAAATAACAATGAAAAATTCCCCAATACGAGGGAGTCTTCCGAGGGACATTCGTGGAGAAAGCCCATTAAAAAGCCACAGTGACCCTGACCACCAGGGAAAGTGCCCGCACCCAGTTTTCCACCTTTAATTTACAGACACATACTCAGAGTAGGCCGATTCACTCGGGCCATTCTTGCCTCTCTCACCCATCTTTCAACAAAATGCTGGGAAGAGAGCACTTCCCTTTCTACCCTGATTTTCCTTTTCAAATGAAATTTGAAAAAGTTAATCAGGACATCACCGAAGAGGTAAGTGCTCGTCTTCAGCCTTTTCAAATGTGTCCACCATACTATCTCTTTCGCCATGGCCACCAGACAGATAAAAACTGCCTGCCCTTCCCGGCTAAAGGAAGAGGGCGGGGCAATCCTCACGATGGACTCAGCTGATAGCTGGATCCATCCTACGCGTGACAGCAGGTTTTCGACATAAACCCACAAGTCAGCAGTGCTCGGACACTGGACGAGTGCGTGCAGGACGGTTTCGTCGCCCTGCGCGCATCTCGGACATGCCGAAAGTTCTTCCGAAGAGATTGGCTAGTTGATTTTCGTCGACGCCTAGAGTTTCCCCAAGTACGTCATCGCTCTTCCCCTCCACTAATCCTCTATAGAACGCCAAGGTGGAGTTTCCACCGATCACATTGCCCGATTGGTCGAGGGCTGTGAGCACCTGAAAACATTCCAGTCTCCAAGCGGTCCCTCTCGGTCTTCGCTTGACCCAGGACTGCAGCTCCGTCAAGGGGGAAAGACGCGTCTAGCAAACGGTGACCACACCTAATCACCGTCGAGGAAGAGGTGGAGATGTCGTAGTCTGAGCGCGTGTCTGCGCATCATCAGCCACGGCATGCCCAGCCCTCCACGTAGGTGTTGTTGACAGCAGATGGACCGCCTGACTATCGGAGCGCGTCCCTTCCACAAAAAGCGAAAGAGCAAACGCTCCAGCGCAGTCAAGCGGGGCTTAGGACAAGGTACGACGGTCAGGCGGTAGTAGACGACGGACGCGATGTACGCGTTAGCCACCTCCGCTCGACCTTTGAGGGATAGCTTCCACTCCGCCCATTTCTGGGTGAGAGAAGCCACCCTGCTCGTCACCTCGTCCCAGTTTTTGTCCGTCTCAAGGTCCGGACCGAACCAGACCCCTAGCAATTTAACCGGTCCGTCCGTCCAGCGCACTACGACGCTGTTGGACGGCATGGATCTGCCTCTCCAGGTGCCGAGCTGCAGCCCCACTGACTTTTCCTGGTTGATCATTGCTCCTGTCACCGCTTCGTATTCTCTTAGTGTAGGGCCGATCGCCTCAATATGTTTGGCGTTCGACACCACTACGGTGACATCGTCGGCATATGCTGACACGGATCTTCCGCATCCTAGTTCGTGCGGGATCCTCCTCAACGTCTCCAATTTGTGCAGTAATGGCTCGAGAGTCAATACGTACAATAGGGACGAGAGGGGACATCCTTGGCGGACCGAGCGCATGATGTTGAACGGTTCCGAAAGGTGACCGTTCACTCTCACTACAGAGCAGATGTCGCTGTGCATGGCAACGATCCAGCCTCTGAAGACGGGCCCAAAGCCAGCCGCCCTCAGAACTGCCGCTAGGTAACGATGGTCGACCCTATCGAAAGCTTTCGACTGATCTAAATTGATCAAGGACCCATACGTGCCAGGTTCCCTAGCTACCCTCTCTACGATGTATCGCATGAGGTGGAGGTTGTCGTGGATGGATCTGTCGGGAATGGTGCATGTCTGCGCCTCTCCCACCAGACCACTAACGACAAGCGCCAACCTTTTTGCTAGCACCTTGGCCAAAATCTTGAACTCTGTGTTTAGCAGAGTTATGGGCCTGAAATTATCTGTTATCCCCCTTGTTCGGATCCTTTCTCAGCAGCGCCACAGCTCCTCGGCTCACAGAGCTGGGAATTCTCCCGTTCTGTTGCCAGTTGCAGTAGACGTCTACCAAGAGGCCTCCGAACAAGTCTGGCATCTGTACGTAAAGTTCATAGGGCAGACCATCCAAACCAGGCAATTTATCCCTTGTGCAGCCAGTCATTGCCTCCCGTACTTCAGCGGTTGTTATCGGCCTTTCGCAACACTCAGCCTCAGTGGCCGAGAGCCGCGGCAGTCCGTCGAGGCAGAAACTAAAGTTCATCCATCGATCCGCCCCGCCGCTGCCCCCGAACAGCAGTGTGAAGTGTCGCTGAAAAGCTTCACACATTTGCCCGGGATCGAGTAGCATGCGCCCGTCGTGGTCCACCAAAGACCGGATCGTAGCTTTGTTGCCACGACGCACCTCCGCCACTCGGGCCCATTGAACGGCTTTCGTCCCCTCGTGTTTGAGAGCACGCACCCTAGCTCTGACAACGCAGCCTTCGTGCTTTGCATTGAAGAATTGGTCAAGGGCCAATTTCGCCGCAAGTACGTCGGTCGCGATGCCTTTGCTAAGCGCCTCGTCTAATTTTCTAACTAGTTCTTCCTCTGCTCTATTTTTCTCTATTGCTAAAGCCTTACCAAAGCTAATGGACTCTATTCTAATTGCTCTTTTCAGAGCCTACCCCCACTTGTTGTTGACGATGGCCCCCGTCAACGCCCGCTTAACTAGTTCGCTAATCCGGTCTCTGTGGGCCTTGCGCGCTGGTAAGGACGCGTTTAGCTTCCAGTAGCCGGGTCCTCGTCTATGAAGCCTATCTAAGTCAAGCACACAGATCACGAATTTGTGGTCCGTGTAGCTGACTATCTTGAATTGTGGACAGCCTATGCTAGACCTATCTATTTCCCTACAAAATACTCTATCTAGATATGATCTGGATGACCCTATAAGATTTGTCCATGTCCACATTAGCACATTCGGGAAATCCAATCGGTACTTGTCAGACAGTTCAAAACGCCTGAGCTGGTTGGTGAGGCTCTTGCACCCTCCTACCCTATCCGCTAATCCCACACAGTCCCAGCGTGCATCTAAGATCCAGTTCCAGTCGCCCACTAACACTAAAGAGCGGGACGTTCCAAGAAAGGTCTCCAGACGCCGGAAGAAATCAGACCGCCCTGCTCCTGTCGGGGCATAGACAGCCACTAGCCTGAAAGCTTGCCCGTCTCCGCTGGTCACCTCCAGCACCACCAATTTACCTTCTGGGTCCAGGAAGATGGCCCGTATGGCGAGATTCAAACCTCTCCGAAAAAGCACAGCAACTTCTCCCCCCGATCCAGGATGGCTGGAAGATGCGTACACATCGTAGCCGCCGAAGATCGGTGCGAATGCCCGTGCTTCGGAGATTCTGGTCTCGCTGATGGCCACTACATCTATGTTTAGTGACCTGAGGTCGTTGAGCAAGTGGCCCTGCTTCCATGACGACCCCAAGCCACGCGCATTTATGCTGCCTATTCTGAGTGAGGTCATGTTGAAATGGAGTGGAAAAGATGGGAAAGACCACTTACCTTACTTCTCGTAGAGGAAGGATGGTTTCTCCATCCTTTTCACTGCTTGTGGCTTCCTCCGGAAGGATGTCCTTATAAATCCTCCTGGAGAGTGCTTGTCGGAAGTCTCCGATGTCTTTGGGGAATTTTTGTTTTAGTGTCGTGTACGTTTTCTGTGTGATGCGAGTGATTTGTATGTGTGGAGGTGGTGTGAACTTTTGGGTTGTTGTGTAGTCTTTTTCTGTGATGCTGGTGTTGTGTTTGATGTAGTGTAGTAATTGTTTGTTGTTCAAATTTAATGCTGTGTAGTGTGTATCGTTTTGGTTGTTTTGTTTTGTTTGCGTTTGTTGTGGGTTTGTTTCTGTTTCGCTTTTTGGTGACTTTTGTGGTGTTGGTGATGGTGTTGGTGTTTGTGGTGATGGGGTTGGTGATGCTGGTGTGGATGGTGACATATCTGTCCTAACGTTTTTGTTTGATAGTTTATTTGTTTCCTTCTGTATTTTGTTTTTGGAGGGGGAAGGAAGAGGATTTTTTTCTTTTTTGGTTTCTTTTTCTTTTTTTCTTTTTTTCTTTTTTCCTGATACCGTTTGCCACTCCTCGTCGTCACAATCTGTCTCCAGTTGCGATAGGTCGGGGAGTGGAAAATCCTCCACAGGCGTTGGTTTTGGTTGTGGCGTGGTGGATGGTTTAGGCGCTGGTGCTAGTTCTGGCGCGTTGGGTGGTGGTGGTGGTGGTTTTGCTACTGTTGCTGGGGTTGTTGCTGTTACAGTTGCTTCTGTTGTTGCTGCTACAGATGTTGTTGCCATTTCTGCTGCTGGTGGTGTTGATGGTTGAGTCACTGGGGTGGGTAAGAGAGGTGGCTTCACCTTTTAGCCTGAGGGCAGAAAGCCCTTAGGTGGGTTCCTTCATCACAAACGACACACCTAGGCCTTCTGCCCTCGACGATTACGGTGAGGTGGCTGCCGTCAGTGAAGTCTATTACCTCTGGGATCACCTCAATGCTTTTTTGGTCCGCTTAAATCAGGAGCTCCATCCCAGATCCGGACCAGTTCTCCTGCTTTTCGTTCGCTATTTCGATTATCTTGGTGTTGGCATCAATGCCGGCGAGGACGGCAGCCATTAGCCAGGGAATTTCGATGGCCGGTGGAACGTGGCTCGCGATGCCTTTGCTAAGCACATCGTCTAATTTTTTAACTAATTCTCCCTCTGCTCTATTTTTCTCTATTGCTAAAGCCTTACTAAACCTAATGGACTCTATTCTAATTGCTCTTATCAGAGCAAACCACCACTTGTTGTTGACGATGGCCCCCGTCAACGCCCGCTTAACTAGTTCGCTAATCCGGTCTCTGTAGGCCTTGCGCGCTGGTAAGGACGCGTTTAGCTTCCAGTAGCCGGGTCCTCGTCTATGAAGCCTATCTAAGTCAAGCACACAGATCACGAATTTGTGGTCCGTGTAGCTGACTATCTTGAATTGTGGACAGCCTATGCTAGACCTATCAATTTCCCTACAAAATACTCTATCTAGATATGATCTGGATGACCCTATGCGATTTGTCCATGTCCACATTGGTACATTCGGGAAATCCATTCGGTACCTGTCAGACAGTTCAAAACGCCTGAGCAGGTTGGTGAGACTCTTGCACCCTCCTTCCCTAACCACTAATCCCACACAATCCCAGCGTGCATCTAAGATCCCGTTCCAGTCGCCCAGTAACACTAAAGAGCGGGACGTTCTAAGAAAGGTCTCCAGACGCCGGAAGAAATCAGGCCGCCCTGCTCCTGTCGGGGCATAGACGGCCACTAACCTGAAAGCTTGCCCGTCTCCGCTGGTCACGTCCAGCACCACCAACTTACCTTCTGGGTCCAGGAAGATGGCCCGTATGGCAAGATCCAAACCTCTCCGAAAAAGCACAGCAACTTCTCCCCCCGACCCCGGACGGCTGGGAGATGCGTACACATCGTAGCCGCCGAAGATCGGTGCGAAGGCCCGTGCTTCGGAGATTCTGGTCTCGCTGATGGCCACTACATCTATGTTTAGTGACCTGAGGTCGTTGAGCAGGTGGCCCTGCTTCCATGACGACCCCAAGCCACGCGCATTTATGCTGCCTATTCTGAGTGAGGTCATGTTGAAAAGGAGTGGAAAAGATGGGAAAGACCACTTACCTTACTTCTCGTAGGGGAAGGACGGTTTTTCCATCCTTTTCACTGCTTGTGGCCTCCTCAGGAAGGATGTCCCCTCCTGGAGAGTGTTTGTCAGAAGTCTCCGATGTCTTTGGGGAATTTTTGTTTTAGTGTCGTGTACGTTTTCTGTGTGATGCGAGTGATTTGTATGTGTGGAGGTGGTGTGAACTTTTGGGTTGTTGTGTAGTCTTTTTCTGTGATGCTGGTGTTGTGTTGCATGTAGTGTAATAATTGGTTGTTGTTCAAATTTAATGCTGTGTAGTGTGTATCGTTTTGGTTGTTTTGTTTTGTTTGCGTTTGTTGTGGGTTTGTTTCTGTTACGCTTTTTGGTGACTTTTGTGGTGTTGGTGATGTTGGTGTTGGGGTTAATGATGGTGATGGTGTTGGTCTTTGTGGTGATGGGGTTGGTGATGCTCGTGTGGATGGTGGCATATCTGTCCTAACTTTTTTGTTTGATAATTTATTTGTTTCCGTCTGTATTTTGTTTTTGGAGGAGGAAGGAAGAGGATTTTTTCTTTTTTAGTTTCTTTTTCTTTTTTTCTTTTTTCCTGATACCGTTTCCCACTCCTCGTCGTCACAATCTGTCTCCAGTTGTGATAGGTCGGAGAGTGGAAAATCCTCCACAGGCGTTGGTTTTGGTTGTAGCGTGGTGGATGGTTTAGGCGCTGGTGCTAGTTCTGGCGCGTTGGGTGGTGGTGGTGTTGGTTTTCCTACTGTTGCTGGGGTTGTTGCTGCTACAGTTGCTTCTGTTGTTGCTGCTACAGATGTTGCTGCCATTTCTGCTGCTGGTGGTGTTGATGGTTGAGTCACTGGGGTGGGTAAGAGAGGTGGCCTCAACCTTTTCTCCTGCTTTTCGTTCGCTATTTCGATTATCTTGGTGTTGGCTTCGATGCCGGCGAGGACGGCAGCCATTAACAAGGGAATTTCGATAGCCGGTGGAACGTGGGTCACCCTGATCTTCACAAGTCTCTGGCCACAATAGCTTGGGACGAGTGTGAAGTTGTCACTTCTTAATGGGGTCATGGAGTGTTCTCTGGCCTCCTGTCGTGTTTCAAAGAACATGTCCACGGTTCCATATTTCTGCCCACGTCTGATGTGGGGTTTTTTGCCCACACATGTCCCAAAGCTTTTTTGATTTGGGACTCGGATGCCCGTTCCACTCGGCGCGATTTTATGTTAATCGTCCGATAAGACACGGTGCATAGGCGCCGATGCTCCATTTTATTATGAGGGGGGGGGGGGGTGAGGCTGATCCTGTACCCATCTTTCTTTACCATTTTTTTGGCTTCTTCTAATTCCTCCTGAGTTACCTGGAATGCTTCGCACTATTTTGCTACTCTCGCAAAAGCCAGGGTAGTTTTCTTAATTTCATTGTTGCTGTTGTTGTTATCGTTATTTTTGTTATTGTAAATATTAGTTTCAGTTGTGGTGGTGGTGGCGTCAGTGGTGTTCGGTGTGGAAGAGTTCATTTTGGTTGAATTCATTTCGATATCACGAGTTAATTTATTTTTTCTTTTGTTTCTGTTGTCGCTGTGGTGGTGGTGGGGGTGGCAGCTTTAACACCTGCAGTCATTGGTAATGGCGGGAAATGAATGTCTGCCTGAGACAAATTTAAAATATTGCTTATATTTTTAGTGTTGGCAAACGTAGTAATATTTACAATGGTGGTGTCGGTGTGAGGTGTTAGTTTGTCAGGAAGGTGTGACTCTGAGTCGTCCATGATTTTACAAAGCAAAATTTTTGTTTGATAATTATAAAAGTTTAAATTTTGGGCTCAAGGTCCCAATCTTTTTGGGTGTCCTTTTCAGATAACAATGTATGTGCACTTATATACAGTTAACAATAAAAAATTTCCATAAATGGCAATTTTAAACAACTGAAAAATAACAAACCTTTGCGGAGCTTACGATGATACGATTTACTACGTAGGTGTCGCCAATAATAATAATTGTTTCTACTTTAGGCACAAGGCCAGCAATTATCCAGTGCATTACTGGTACTTTATTTTATCGACCCCGTAAGGATGAAAGGCAAAGTTAACCTCGGCGGGATTTGAACTCAGATCGTAAAGGGACATAACTATGCTGGAAAGCATGGCGTCCGACCCTCTAATAATAATAATACATAAGTATGAAGTCCTGGAAACAGAGTTAACATCGGGCGGAGAATCCTTGGGAGGCGTGAAGATCAAGAGAGGTATCTTCCAGGGAGATAGTTTGTCCCCTCTGCTGTTTGTCATTGCCATGATACCCCTGACCATTATATTGCGAAAAGTGGGAGCAGGATACAAGTTGGGAAAAGGAGAGCTTACCATCAACCACCTCCTCTTCATGGACGATCTTAAACTCTTTGGGAAGAGTGAGAAGGAGTTGGATGTGCTTGTTGACACTGTCCGTATTTTCAGCAATGATATATGTATGCAATTTGGTATTAATAAGTGTGGAGTCCTGGTGATGAAGAGGGGTAAATTGAGCAGAAGCAACGGAATCCAGATACCAAAGGTGAGATGATAAAGGAAATTGACACTGAAGAAGGATACAAATATGTGGGTGTTCTGGAGGCAGATGACATCAAGAACAAAGAAATGAAGGAATTGATAAGATCTGAGTACGTTAGGAGAGTAAGGAGCGTATTAAAATCACATCTAGGTAGTAGGAATGCCATAAGTGCAGTGAATTCCCGAGCTGTGTCTATTATTAGGTACAGTGCGGGAATTCTGAGATGGAATGTTGCTGAACAAAAAGAAATGGATAGGAAGACTAGGAAGCTATTGACTATCTACAACATGTTCCACAAGAGGAGTGATGTTGATAAACTCTACTTAAAGAGATCTGAAGTTGGAAGAGGTCTTATCAGCATAGAAGACTGTGTTCAGATGGAAAAAAACAACCTACACAAATACGTGACTGACAGTAGGGAGCCAATGCTCAAAATTGTACTGAAGGAGAAGACAATAGACCAGGGGATGTCCAAGGAAGAAATAACAACAAGGAGGAAGAGCAACCTTCATGTAAAATCCCTTCACAGTACCTTATTTAAGAAAATGGAATTCAGAGATGCACAGATATGGAGTTGGTTATAAAGAGAGACCTTAAAAAAGTACAGAGGGAATACTACTGGCTGCACAAGAGCAAGCCACAGAACGAAGTGGGTGAACCACCAAATTGACAAGTGGACGGCTAGCTCACTGTGTCGGATCTGTGAAGAGAGGGAGGAAACTGGCTCACATTGTATCCGAGTGTAAACACCTAGCCCAGACTCATTATAAAGGCTGGAGACATGATATGATAGGAAAGGTGATTCACTGGCGTTTATGAAAACTAAATAATTTACCACATTCTGAGAAGTAGAATGAGCATAAGCCAGAGTCGGTGATAGAAAACGATCAAGTGAAGGTGCTATGTGATTTCAGGATTGTATCCTGAAACCAGACAAGAAATTAGAAAACAATAGGCCTGACCTGGTGGTTTTTGACAAGGAAAAATGATTGTGCCTGATTGTAGATGTTGCCTGCCCCTACGACACAAGAAAAGGAGGAGTAAATGAAGCGATACTAGGATTTAAAGTGGGAATTAAAAAAAGGATTTAGGACTGTCATGAGATCAAGGGAGAGAAACAGAGAAAAGAAGCTCCCCGTTCTTTTGTTTTTTCTTCCCTTCTCTCTCACTACTCTCTCTCTCTCTCTCTCTCTCTCTCTCTCTCTCTCTCTCTCTCTCTCTCTCTCTCTCTCTCTCTCTCCCTTCTACAGGCCACTTCTGTTTACAGTGCCATTGTTCTTCCTTTCTTGCGACGACTTGAGGCCGAGTGGACGCACTTCATTTTTCTCTCTCTCCCTCTGACCTGTCCAACACAAACATTTATATATATATATATATATATATATATATAAATATATATATATATATATATATATATATATATATATATATATATATAAATATATATATATATATATATATATATATGTGTGTGTGTGTGTGTGTGTGTGTGTGTGTGTGTGTGCGCGTGTGCGTGTGTGTGTATATATGAAGAGATTCCGACGGCTAGATATCTGTGTGTGTTTTCGTGAGGGAATAATAACAATATTATAATTGTTTCTACTTTAGGCACAAGGCCAAAAAGTAGAAACAATTATTAATATTCGGCTTGTTTACAAGTAAACAGCGGCAGCTGAGAGAAAACAATCGACAATTGATAATTGGTAATTGTTTCGGAGTGTCCAGCTCCTCCGGTATGTAAATAAGAGAGGTACGCCCTCAGCATAATTATCAGGGAAATTCAGCGTTACGAAGTGCGTGACAAGCCTAGCCCTTTGAATTATATGTACAACAATTTTGTTACCTTACTGAACTGGAGAAACGTGATGTAATGTGCCTTGTGCAAGAACACAGCGCGCTACCGTGACTCGAACTCATAACCTAATGATCGTAGCCAAAATCTCCAGCTTCTAGGCCACGCACCTTCGCATTGTTGTTGCTCCACACACAGACATTCTAGTTCAAATAAAAGAAGATAAAAACAGCATCACCTTATTGCTTGACACGGTACTACTCACTCAGCAACACACTACAGCCTCTACTCCGCAGACTGGCAGTTTCTTCAATCGCCTTTTCTCTGCCGTTTCTACAGTGGCATCTACTCCTCGCCCATCGCTGTTTTCATGCCCACGTGCATTCTGGCCCTTCACATTCACTCGCCTTTCCTCTCTTCGCTATCATATATTATCCTTCTCTCAGGTTCCATAATTCGACCATTCTTTCCTGCTCAGAATATCAGACGTTTGGAATTTTTCTTTGTCTATAATTTCACTGCAGTCATCAACATTCAGCTCCTTAACACAATCGTCTAGCTTTCCATCCCATTCACTCTTGCACTCATAGTAATATGCATATTTGCTTAAATAAACGAACATGTTAATCTGCAACAATTTACTGCTGCGTCAGATTAATTCTTGGGGGAATGCTTATTAGTTTTCCTCTAAATGAATTGAAAAAAAACAGCTTGCTGACTGAGCTGTTGTACAAACCTGTAGTCATCGATAACAGTGAAAAGGAACCATTGTGGATTGGCAGTATCGTTAGAGGGTCGGACGCCATGGTTTGCAGCATGGAGTTACGGACCTTTACGATCTGAGTTCAAATCCCGCCGAGGTTGACTTTGCCTTTCATCCTTACGGGGTCGATAAAATAAAGTACCAGTAATGTACTGAGATGATTGTTGGCCTTGTGCCAAAAGTAGAAACAATTATTTTATCATTTTTCTTTAATTCCCGAAAGGTGATACACCGCCACCCCGCTCCCTTCCCACGGATCGTTAAAACATATAAACGGCTCAACATTAAATTATAATACAGATTCTTTAATATAATGTTGCCCTGATTTTCATTTTAAATGAAACCAGGTCAGAACAAAACAGCAGACATCAGCAATGTCTGAAACGCAAGTCTTGCATTTTGTCTCGCATTGCAACTTCGTCTGAATTTCTTTCTTTCTTTCTTTCTTTCTTTCTTTCTTTCTTTCTTTCTTTCTTTCTTTCTTTCTCGCTTTTTCTGTCTGTCTCACTACATTTCTTATCGTTTCTGCATCCTTGGGTTTTTTTATTTTTAGTATTTGCAGCATACAGTTGTGGGATGCAGTGGTTGTGCAGCTGAGACCACCTTATTAATTGCGCTGATATATCGAATTTTAAATTTCGCCAAGATTTATGTGGTCGTCTAGAGAAGCCGTCACTCCCAGCACCACTACTGCTAACATCAGCACTACTTCTATTACCAACATTTCACATCTTCAACTCCAAGGCTGTTTTCATTGCCCCACCCAATCACACCCAAAGTTAAATCCACCACAACCTCCAACATTACTTCTACTGTTACGATCACCACCAACATAACCACCACTACTACTAATAACAGACATATCAGCAACAATACAACCAACACATTTTCATTCACATCCACAATCATCAAAACCAACATCATATAATATCACTACTACTACTACTACTACTACTACTACTACTACTACTACTACTATCATAATAGCAATTATGACACCACCAACAGCAACAACAGCAACAGCAATATCTACTGTTACTCTGCTGCTACTACTACTACTACTACTACTACTACTACTACTACTACTACTACTACTACTACTACTACTACTACTACTACTACCCTTTTTAGCCCTTATCCCACCTCAAACCATCCCACAATTCCAATTTTTTTTTCATTGTATGTAATCTTAGTATTTAATCCTTTTGATATCAAACTTTTCAATATCAAGGTCTTCGCCACATCGCTGTAACCTTTTCAGTATTCCTCTGTTTGTATAAATATCACAAGTTCCTATAACCCATTCTTATTAATTTAAAGCTACAAGTCTATTGAATAAAATATGCCCAGCCCCCATTAATTAGACCTTAATCAGACGGTTAATCAACGGCGTTATTACCTTCGATCTTGCTTCGATCATCGCATATCTAGGACTATATTTTCCAATGTCTGTCCTTTTTTAAGATGATAGGATGTAATTTGAGAGATATTTAATTGATATTTCTAGTAAATAATTCGGTCATAAAAAATTCGGTCATGTACACGATTGGTTCGATTGGATAAGATATTATTCTATATAGTGGGTAAATGATCTCCATAGAGCAAGAGATAAAATCTGCAATGTGAATTCAATTGTCAATTGAAGATATTTATACATTATCTGTGCCTCATTATGAGCTTGAAACAAATAAAAACATTAACCCCAACATCAACATAGAACTTTTGAGTCTAAATACCCTACAAACTTGACCTATTTTTTACCGTATCATACAATCTTTATTCTGTCGTCACAGTCTTTGCTTTTATGGAATCATCATTAGCTAATCAATGCAAGACATCCCATAGCATTATACCATACATCTTCTGCTACTCAAACTCTCCTATACTTTATAGTTGACTGGTTCTTTGTCTATTCTTTGTTGACTAACCTGGGAAGCAAATATGCTATCCGTGACAGTTAAACGAGGAAGTGAAACAATCTTTCCTGATATATCCTTTCACATTTCCCACACAACCAAATTCGACAACGCTATTCCTTTCTACATGCACTCAACAAAACATATTCCAACACTTTCTGCTTCAAGTTCATCCCATTCGTTGCATCAACCGCGCGCACAAACAGCATGTGCAGAAATGATGTCCGGACACATCAACCCAACAAGGTATACAAACTCGAAGGTTGTTCTTTTATCATCTTCAAATATATGCGCCCGAATTTACATTCTTCCTTAGTATGACCTTCGATATTTCTCTCACTCCAACTCTCCCTCTTTTTTTCTCTCTCTCGCACATATGAACACGCACGCGCACAGTGATACATCAACACACACACACACACACACACACACACACACACACACACACACACACACACACACACACACACACACACACACACACACACACACACACGTACCAGGGAGAAATCACAGCCTATTCAAACATACGATAGGGCTAGTGCATCTTATTTTTCAGAAACACAAACCCCCCTGTCACTGACAACTATTCACATATTTCATTCATTTAAAAGTATTGAAGTTGTGAAAATTACTATCGTCTGGGGTCGATTTAATCGGCTTTCCACTTCCCTTCAACTGACCATATGCCAAATGTAGAAACAATTGTTATCTTTGTTTTAATACTTTTAGAAATCAGAAAAGTAGCGAGTCCATGACCTTTGCAGACCATCCACCACTCAAGACTAGTCAGATTGATGCGGTTGGTGTTCAACTTGAGAATCTGCCAGTCAATGATTGCAGGAAAAGAATTCTAAAGGGTGGACTTTCTGGGTAGGAAGGAGTGGATATGTAGGAATAATGCGAGTTCTTGGTTTGGTAATGTGGAATGATGACGAGGGAAGGATAAACGATTTTGGCAGGTAGGATTAGGGATAAGGTGGCATGCAGATAGTTATCTCTAAATTGCAGAGATAAGTGGTAAAAGAAGTAAAGAGACAACACTCATGAATGAGCCTTTAGCAAATTACTGGATGGCATTCTTTTGATGCCATTACGGATATTCTAAAAATAAATGTGAAATAAGAAATCGTGGCGTTCATGCCTTTACTATTAGTATTAGCAACGCAAGCAAAAAACAGCGGAATCAAAATGTTTGTTAAAAGAAATATTCCAGACATTGTGTATTTCCTCTTTGAATTTTTATTTGCTCTTGTTTTTAGTCATTTTATTTCATTTTTTTTTTTATAGCAATGAGACTTTCTTCTTTTTATTTAGTTGCTTTATCTAAACCATCTTGTCGGTACTCCTGTTTCCTCTTTCCATTTTACTAATTAAGTAAACAGTGTTTAATCTGACGACAGGCTGATGGATGCCGCCAACACTTTGCCATACAGCGTGGGATGCCTTTTGCAAGTTACACACACACACACACACACACACACACTCTCTCTCTCTCTCTCTCTCTCTCTCTCTCTCTCTCTCTCTCTCTCTCTCTCTCTCTCTCTCTCTCTCTTTCTCTCATACACACAAACACACACACACACACACACACACACACACATATATATATATATATATATATAAGTTTAGTAAAATTGGTTATAATATATCTGACATTTTTTTAATACTCATCAAAATCTAATATGACGCTACTCTTACACAAAAACACAAAAACTTCTTTCATGCGTGCTACAGGGTTTTTTACCAGTGTTATTGGTTCTACCGTAGACAGGTAAATAACAGTGAATAGAAATATAGGTGCCATTCCCCTTTTGGTTGGGTATAGAATTTTTAGTATGCCAGGTAATGTTGGGTTTTCGTACCTTTAAATGAATGAAATTTAAATCCGTCTACTGGAAAGACCGCTTGTGAATCGAAGCAGTTTTGCCGGAGGATGAATGGCACTGAGTATTGCAAGCTAACCGATCCCTTGCCAAATACACAGTGCCCATACAGCAGTTCACTATACTACGTGTCATGTAGACTTTGACGTAGATTGAAACGACCGCCAATGAGTAAGTGTCTGTGTCGGAAACACCGTACAGCGCTGATGTCGAGAGATAGAAACTGTCGTCTGCTTTGGATGATGTTCATGTATCCTATCCACTTAGCTTTAATTGTGTCCATATATGAAAACAATATTTCACGCAAGAAAAAGAAAGAAAAAACAATAATAAAAGAAAAAAAATGGTGTACGACTATATTACCAAGAACATATTATTTTTGATTAGCTGTTGGTTTCATTTGAAACTTTATATCATATTCAGAAATCTATTTGCAATGTCTCTCTCGTTTTTTTTTCTTTTTATTTATTTCTATTACACAACTTTATTTTTACCTTTATTGTTTTCAACTGTAATAAAGAATAATATTGAACAGTTAGAAATAATATAGTCAAATGTTTCTCATACTACCCAAAGGACTAATCTATATAATCGCTCAGTGGCAAGTGCTTGCCTTGTATTGGCGGCAATCATGTTCTGATTATAGTTATTTTGTTTAGGAATTAAATTCACATCTGTGCCATTATTATTATTATTTGCTCTCAGTACTAGCTCACCCCAAGTGTATGACTGGTACACATTTCGTGGAAATCCAGAAAGAGGAAAAAGGATATTTCAACATAAGACATAGAAGGACGTAGTGTGAAGAAAATAAACGTTGATTTCTTTTGATTATGAATATGAGTTTTCTGAATATCTCGAACTCAGAACTGAAACAGCGACATTTAAATATTGTAAGGCATTTAAACCGTCGCTGTATTATTTCTGATTTCTCTATTGACATACAGTAGTATAAACTTGCCTTTTAACCAACAAGATATCTTCTATGTGAATTAGCTAGAAATAGCACCTAAATTTCCCTCAAATCACAGACACCTTCTATAAACCTGGTGGAATCCATCAGGCTCGCAGGCCGCATTCGGCTCTTTACAAGCACACCTGTGGCTCGCTCAAAGGTTTTTACAGCGCAAGCGTAATATAAGATAAAAAATATTAGTTGTAATGTGCGCAATTAGTTGTCATGTGTGGTCCTCAGACAACACATAAGTGACCCATGTGGCCCTCGAGGAACCCTCAGTTTGACATGTATATGAAAGTATATACGAAATGATTATGTATAATAAACATACGAGAGTCTCACTATATTTTTAAAAAGTTGTGATCATGTCACAGCTATCTCCCCTTTCACCTATCATTTTCGCTCTTTATACAAATGAGCCTCTCAAGCCGATATTTTCTACTAAAATACCACATAGACTTTAGTGTATTCTATCTCGGTAACGAGGGAGTAAATGTCACTGATGACGGATAAAAATCCAGAAATAACTACCTGGTATTCTCACTACAACTGAGATAACTGTGACAGGATCACAGATTTAGCATTCATTGCGAAACTCTCGCATATTTATTATTTCATGTAGGCTTTCGTGTACACAAGTATAATGAACCAAGCTCTGTTAGTGCTACTTCTAATTACCTCCCTTTAACCAGTCAAATTCGCGCTATATGCAAATGAATATCTCTAGCTAACGTTTCGTACGCAAAAAGCCAGCTATCATTCTCACTGCTACTGAGATATCCGTGACGTGATTACATCTTTAAAACAATTCATAGCGAGACACTCGTAGATTTATTGTATACTAGCAGTAAAGCCCGGCGTTGCTCGGGGTCGCTCAGTAGCTGTGTTAAAGTTACACTGTTAAGTTTCTTTTTGGGCTTAAAAACTGTAGTGTCTACTGTGCAGACTTGCATGTGGTGTTTTTGATTAATATTCCCTCAACCAACAATATGCCTTATGAAGTTAAGAAAACATAACGATAACCCGAATGTTATAACAAAAGAGGATGCTGGGGATAAAAACTGCACTGGTTATTTATTAACAAAGATCGAAAATGTAAACACTGCAACGCAGATAAAAACATTAGCGTAACCAAATTATCAGTTATGTCTGTCTGCACGCCTATATCACCTCTCTGCACGACTGTCTGTCTGCACGCCTATATCACCTCTCTGCACGACTGTCTGTCTGCACGCCTATATCACCTCTCTGCACGACTATCTGTCTGCACGCGTATATCACCTCTCTGCACGACTGTCTGTCTGCACGACTGTCTGTCTGCACGCCTAACGACGAAATATTTGCTTGTTTTACGTAGTCTTTAAATAGACTTGTTTTCAAGTAAAAATATTGTTTTAAAATGCTTTTAAATGGAAATGAAGCAAAACGGAAGCTTAGTGTTCGAGCTGATGAATTTTGCAGGTCAATATTTTGCTGGCTCGACAACTGTTCGTAAACGCTGAGAAAGCCAGCGTAATTTTTTACGTAAGACGCTCAATGTAAACAGAACAAAGGGAAATAACTGATAACTTACGCTCAAAAATCGATACATTATATTCGATTTCGTCACATAGGGTGGGTCAATTTGAAATTTTTTTTTTTCCGATGTCTTCGCTAGGGCTCAATGTACAAGTATAGCAATTTCAGTGCAATTCCGTGAGAGATTCTAAGAGGAGATGTGTGCCAAAAATCGATAGACAGACAGACAACCACAGTTTTATATATATAGATAAACGTATTGTATATTCTTTCATATACACACCTATTTTGCGCGCACGCATACACACACACACATATATGATTAACTTAAGAAACTTTGGGAAATTTGAAATGTAGTCGTCCCAACGTGAATTTCTCTTTTAAATGTGTTTACGACTCAATTCAGTGTTAAGGCACCGTATATGTTTATCTTTATATGCACAGACAGACATCTACACGCGTGTCCATGTTTTTGTGTATGTTTACGACCATGGACGCAGCATGGCCGAATTGTTATTATATCTCAGCTTCGAGCCCGCTCCGTGGTCTTTTGGGAAAGTGTCGTTTACAATAACCTCAAATTTAACCAGTGAAATTGGAAATGTGGAAACTTTTTAAGACCGACCTATGGACTGTGCCTTTCATTCAAAGGCTCGGTTTTGTGACATACTGTGTCACACTCAGTCTCTCTAAGAATTACATTAAATGTTCATGCGTTTGTGTACTGCTCCGTCATTTACACATTAATTTCATGAGCAGGCAGTTCCATTGATCGAACAACTAGAACACTCGTCGTCGATACCGATGTAGGTCCATCCCATTCCGTTTCTACGGCCTATAACTGGTGTTTGTTACTTTCGTGTCTCTTTATGTTTCGTAACTTAGAGCTTCGACAAAATAAATATCACACTGGAATAAATACTGAGATTCATATGACCAATTCAACCTTGAATGTAATGTTCCAGCATGGTCGCAGCCCAATGACTTAAATAAAATAAATTGAAAAGAAAAGTTTAAATAAAGAAAATAGCAAAGGCGGCAACAAATAGCTGGAGGATGTAGACATGTTTTACCGTGAAATCACACGCTAATATTATAACTATTAATGCACTGGGTATTTTCTGGCCTTGTGCCTAAAGTAGAAACAATTATAAATATTAAGTCACTCTATCATTTTCCTGTATTGCTTGCACATGTTAACAGACTCAGAAGAAGACATTGCCTTCAAGAGTTGTTCCATTTTTCAAGAGAGTTTCAGCAATCAAACAGATGTCTTTCATCTTGGAGACACGTTTTTCTTATTATCTAATGTTGACAAACGCAATTCTAACAGTCAATTATATATTTTCTTAAGAAAAATATAGATATGTTTGCTTTATTTATTCCACCATTCTATATCATCTATTTGTAGATTCATTCGTCGCTCTTTCTTTCTTCCTTTCCTTCGTTCTTCGTTTCATTTTGTATTATTTCGTTTGCTCTTGTTTCCTTTTTGGCTTTTTTTTTATTTCGTATTTGTGTCTGTCTGTGAGTCAAGATATATTTTATTAGTTTTTTATGTCATTTTTTCACTATGTTTGTTTTATACTTTTAATTTTTCTTCATGCTGAATCTTTCTTTTCTTTTCATTCTTCTTTCTATCTAGTGTTGAAAATTGAATAATGTTTTCTTTTATTCGTTGTCGACAATATTATGAATACAGAAAAAACTGAAGCTATACTCATATAGGCTACTATACTCATGTACATATTAATTCAGAGGTATATACACATTTGTTGTCAAATAAACAACAACGTAGATTGAAAGAAAAATAAAGCTATAGCAACACATTTTCATACCTCATATTGGTACAGAACGAAAGTATTTTAAAGGAAGGAACTTCGTCGGGTGGATACATCCCAGTGAAATAATGGCGTTCGCTTTATGGACTCTCGAAGAACGGTATTTACCGTGTTTCCCGACGCCGAAGACGCTTCGTCCTCGAGGACGCACCTTAATTTTGACAACCAAAAATTTGAAAAATAAAATAATTGTTTCTACTTTAGGCACAAGGCCAGCAATTACCCAGTGCATTACTGGTACTTTATTTTATCGACCCCCTAAGGATGAAAGGCAAAGTCAACCTCGGAGGGATTTGAACTCAGATCGTAAAGGGACGTAACTATGCTGGAAAGCATGGTGTCTGACTCTCTACCGATACTGCCAATCCACCACCCATTTGAAAAATAAAATAATAAACAACCTTCGGCTTCCAGGGCGCTTGGTAGATTTTTGAACTTATTTTAGGAAAAAAGTAGCGTCTTCGACACCGGTAATTTTCAACTTGGTGGTATTAGAACTTTTTTGCAGAGGCTTATCATGCAATACACAGAATACAATTCTAATTTCTCCTAGCAGATATAACGTCTAACATTTTAGTACGTAAAAAGGTTAACTCTGAAGACCAATTCTTTTCTGCCATATCACGTTCGTATATTTCTAGCTTACTTTTAGGCTGTCGTCAAGTGACAAAATAAATAGATTACTAACAGGATAGCGTCTGCGATGCTGATGTCAGTCATATTTCATTGAAAATAATACGTTTTCTTCCTGTGTGAAGTGGTTACTATGACCTCGTCTATCTCATTGATAACGTTGACCATCAACGTCATAGTGGAAGTTGTGTAAAAAGTACATTTCCATCTTGTTTGTATTTTAGTTTCTTAGCATGAATGTATTTTCTTTAGCCTTTTTGTTAATTTGAATTGGGACTGGTAACGAAAACAACTGAGATGAAATCGTGTTGCTTTTAACAGAATTGCTTCCGGCCGTAGCATGTTACTACGTCATTAATAGGATCTTAGCGGTTGCAGGATTTGTGACACTTTTTTATTAATGCGTGCATACATACATGATGTCTGCAAACTCTGCTATAGAGTTTGGTGCACTATTGGGCTAAGGCCAACCACACAACCTGTAACATATCCTGAACAAGGAATGCCTGTGCTTTGAAGATTTTTTAAGTGGGGAAAGGCCTTGCACTCGACCAGTCCCACTCTCTGAGCATCGAAAACACTACTCGAAAAGGATGAAATACAAGACTCGTCAAAGGGCGGAGGAACTCAGCAGAGTCAACGGCCATCCAAATAGTACTTTTTTTTTTGTTATTACAACACCTTTCTAGGAGAGGGAAACACTGAAAACCCCGCCAAAAAAACCTGCGACTTCAGAAGCATCCGATGATGTTGACATACATACATACATACATACAAATTATAAGCGAAACAGTAAACATTTACCAGATTTTTCTAAAGATTTAACATGTAAACCCTTTACTGTTGTTGTTATCTAAACTCCAGCAATGGGACCATGTTCCTTAGGATGAACTCAAAGAATCTGAAAAGGAAAGACAGCATCCCCAAAAATAGCACTATGTTAGTTACGATGATGAATGTTTCAGGTTATGCGATCTACGTAACACCCTCCTTGTGAACTTAATGTGCAAGTGGCGGAGCATTCCGCAGAGACGTACATCCTTAGCATAATTCTCAGGGAGATTCAGAGTGACATTGTGCGTGACAGACCTAGGCTTTTGAATTGTAGGTACACTAATTTTGCTAGTTGATTTGACTAGAGAAACATGCACAAGCACACAACATGCTTCTGGGCATAGAATTCACCATATTACGATCGTGAACCGAAAGCCCTAACCCCCTAAGCCATGCGTCTTTATACAGGATACACAATATTCTAGTTAACTTACAAAAAACATTTTGAGAGTCACTTCGTCACCAATTCTATTTTATATCGAAATTTTCCCTTCACACATGATCAAGTAGGTCCCATGAAACCAGAAGAATTTGACCCTATTTTTTTTTCATTTGCGAATAATATAATTAGATAATACAACTATTTATTAAAATTATATAATTATATACTATAATTATATAATTGTATAAGGAAGGTATACCTATTGTTAGTTAAGGTGGTTGTCCCGCAATCGTAAAGACATGAGTTCGATTTCCGATGGTACGTTGTATCCTTGAGCAAGGGCTTAATTTCACGTTGCTCAATTCGACACAATATTGAGTTATATGCGATTCAAAAAACTAACTTTGTCACACATTGTATCATGCTTAATCTCCCCGAAAATATTATTAAGGATACACATGTTTGTGGAATGCTCAGACACTTGCGTGTTAATTTCTCTAATAGGCAGGTACTTCTATTGATAAAACAACTATAATACTTTGTCGGAGCCGACGTATTATTGTTTTCTGTTATGTACATTAATTAAAATTTCTATTGTTGTTCCCATTGTTTTCTCTTCACTCAATGTAAGCCCTATTCTGTGTTGATTTTGTCTTTGTCTTGTCCCCAATGTCTCGCAGACTTTTGGTCAATAAAAGAAATCATAATATTGTAATACAATAATTATATTATGTACACACTCACACGTGCGCGCATATATATTTATGTGTGTGTACATAATATAATTATTGTATTACAATATAATGATTTCTTTTATTGACCAAAAGTCTGCGAGACATTGGGGACAATACAAAAACAAATTCAAAAACGAAGAGAGTATGTATATATATATATATATATATATATATATATATATATATATATATATATATATATATATATATATACACATACTCTCTTCGTTTTTGAATTTTTTTTGCAAGATTTCTTATCTGAAAACATGTGTTGAAATAAAAACACACATAACCAGATGTAACGCATGCGCAAACAGAACACACAACACACATAAACAAAATGGTGTAGGACAGAACAAAGGAGGGACGCACACAAACAGATCTATTCACTGAGGAGGTCACAGAATGTATGACGAAAGAGCTTTGAAAATATATAAACAACCTTCCGAAACAATCAACCAACCAACCGGAAATTTATAATAAATTGAAGTGAAAACCAACAGGCGCGTGTGTTTTTATTGGCAGAATGACCCTCCCAAAGTATAGCAATATATATATATATATATATATATATGTGTGTGTGTGTGTGTGTGTGTGTGTGTGTGTGTGTGTGTGTGTGTGTGTGTGTGTGTGTGTGTGTGTGTGTGTGTGTGTGTGTTTGCGTGCGTGTGTGTGTGCGTGCATGTGTGTGTGTGTATGCATGAATGTGTAAACGAAAATATGCGTATTTGCGAATATTTGCTTGCGCGTATGTAACTCTCTAGGTATGTATTAAGTCTATATAAGACTGTTTCAGTTTCATTGTTATTTATCTGTTTATTTGTGTATTTACTAATTTGTTTACTTATTTGTTTATCTATCTTGTTGGGTTTTTTAAAACTGTTTTTTGCTCTACTTCAGCAATGGTAAAAATATTTACTGATATATCACAGCTTGTATTATTTATTACTATAGCCACCCCTTGTCTCCTTATGCTGGGCTAATTTTTTAAAGGCAATAATAATAATACTAATAATTGTTTCTACTTTAGGTACAAAGCAAGCAATATGAAGGGAGGGGAAAGTCAATTAACTCGACCCCAGTGCATTACTGGTGCTTTATTTTATCGACCCCGTAAGGATGAAAGATAAAGATAACCTCGGTGGGATTTGAACGCAGAACGTAAAGGGCCATAACTCTATGATGCAAAGCATGGCGTCTGACGCTCTACCGATACTGCCAATCCACTTCCCTAATACTACTATTATTACTACTAATAATAATTTCTTTATTGGCGACAAGAGCCGACATATAGGGAACAATACAAAAACAAGGACAGTGGGAGTTTACATACAATCGTGTACAAAAAAAAAGGTAACAAAATACATAATACCAATAAAATTCCCCAATAGAGGGAGTACCACTCAGGGGTGACTTAGTAATCCCACCACACCTAAATCACCCTACTTTACAAGAACACCCTAAGAGAGCGTCCCTCTACTCTCCAAACCAATCAGGCTACAGGTGCACGGGCCATTCTCGCTACTGCACCTTCACTTTCCTTTCCAAATGGAACTTGAAAAACTTGATGAAAAATTGGACGAAGTGGAAAGTGTCTGTCTTCAGTCCTTTCAGTCACCTCCACTACACCACCTCTTTCGCTACAGCCACCAGGCAGAGGAAAACAGCCAGCTCATCACGGTCAAAAGAAGGTGATATATTCTCTATATTTGCCACATGGGCACATAATGAGGGGTATTACAAGGGTGAAGCAAAAAAAAAAAAAAATGCATATAAAGATTGGAGGTGGTACATCCAGTGGAAAAGAGATATAAAATATTTGATCATAATCTATTACGATTAAAACAATATTAAATAATATAATAAAATAATAGAGTAAGAATATACTAATATTCCAAAAGTAGTTCGTCATAAAGGGAAGCTGTACCCAATCAGACGCCATGGATACTCAGGGTCTACAAAGTGGTACTGTGTATCTGTGAGTCCAGTTCAAATTGTTCAGTACTTTGTTTAAAACATAATTGTTTCTACTTTCGGCACAAGGCCAGTGCATTACTGGTACTTTATTACATTACCCAGTGCATTACTGGTACTTTATTTTATCGACCCGTAAGGATGAAAGGCAAAGTTAAGTTTGTTTAAAACATAATATACACACACTATTGGGCAACTATTCTTCTCTAAGTATAAACATTTGTAATTCTCATGGTATAATAATTTGCAGCAGAGAATGGGGGGCTCATTTTAACAAATGGTGTTATTCCAAGTGAAATGGTTGAGAATCACTGATATAGCGCATATGACGTTAACCCGTAAGTCTCCGATTGTCTTAAGTATAGAGGTAAATGCCCACTTCCTACTGAAAGCCTACAAACGAATCTTACAATTTAAGTCATCCAACACACTCATCAACACACCCCGTAATATTTACTGGCAGTAAGGATTTCTCTCACTACATTGACATAAAAGGATAACGAAGGAAATCAATAAAGGCTTTTTTGGTGTATATGAACAGAAGAGACATCAAACATTTCAATCTCGTCGAATAGGAGATACCGAAGAGGCATTTAGATCAGAGCTTCTAAAAGTGGTCCATAAATAGGTGTGAATAAAAGTTTGATAGGGATGAACAAAAGCTTAAGAGTCCGCAGAGGAGTGAATTTACAAGTTTACATTTATAAGGAGAGAACGAAAATCGTTGGATCATGTAGACTAGATTCCAGATATCGTACATCTAGCAGAACACCTGATTGTGTGAGTTGATCGTTAGTGATGTCGTAGATTGTTTAGACGTGTGCGTTATTGAGTAAACTCAAACTCACAAACCTTTAATCTAACTTTCATCATCTTCTTCTTGCCCATCAAAAGCAGACTCCCCAATAAAAAAAATGAGTCAAGTATTAACAGTATGCTTGTATTTATAGTTTCCTGATTCTTTTCTCGTGTAATGTATATTAAACAGTGGTAAATTAGTTATATTTTTGTAATTTTATATTCGATTAATTTGATTGGGATGAATGAAAATTAAAGTTTGTTGCGAGGGATCTATCTAATAAAAAATTTGAGAAAGTCTGGTCAAGGTACTCCCTCGTTCTACTAATATACACTAGTGTAGAAGATAATCCTTTCTTAACTCACACGCTAGTGTTTTAAATGGAGGAAAGGTTCAAACATATAGTTTAAATACATCGTTTAAATAAAATGATCATCGTTAGAACACTTTTGATGAAAAACCTGCTTAGACCTCTGGCTAAATATCATCCCTGTGCAACATTTCTTATTGAAGAATGATGGTTACTGTAGACAAGGTGTTTTGTTTATTTATTTATTTTTTTTTTTTGCACATGATGCAGGAACTTTTCAGCATGAAAAGAGGTAGAGATGAAATATGGCACATAGCACGCCCGAAGAGAACAGTTTTGTCTGTTGACTACATGTCAAAATTGCCTTACAGTTTGATCGGTTGTGCTTGTACAGTTTGACACAAATTTGTGATTCCACTAGGTAACACTGCTACGCCAAAAGATTTCGAGAAGTTCTCCACAATTCTTGATCACAAAATTATCCAGAACAATATATTTTATCATTATTTAGTGATTGTCAACATCCAGATTTAAACCTTAAGACATTGAATGCACATCTCCTCTTATGATATCTCTCAATGAATGTCATTTTATACAGACCATTATCTATTGGGTAAAGGGTGGCGAGCCCTGAAAATGCACCCACCCGGGTTTTATGCGCATATCAATATAAGGAATCATTGATATTTAAGTCGACTTAAGCTATAGAACCGCATTCCTTAAAGTGTCCTGCAAGTATTGAGTTTCTTCCTTGAGTTGACCTTGCTTCTCAGCCATCTCTCTAAGGATCAATAAAGTACATACTAGAAACAAATACTTTACGCTATTCAACCGACTCAGTAACTTATGAAATTTTATTTAGAACATGTGGCATTGTGCTTTACCAAACATATACATAAAAGTAAACTTTAAAAAAAAAAGATTCGTCTTAATCTCCCTCAAGAATCAGCACAACTTTATAGCAAGCAATGCTTTTTAACTATCCCGCTTAAATAGTCTGATATTTAATATTCTATCAACTTTCGACATACAAAATTTCAACATTGCAGACTTGACACTTTTTTGCTAACACACAAAAATATGTGATTTCTTTCTCCCTCTCCATTTTAATATATTTTCTTATAGTATCGTTTTCTTACTTTATTTTCATCCCGATTTGGTTTTACTTAACTATGTCTTACAATTCCTTTGAGTTTCTGTATATATATATATATATATATATATATATATATATATATATATATATGTAGAAGTTGTATTTAATTTTTTGGAATTCCGACAAACATAAATGTTTATAACTGATATAGAGCACTCAACAGTTTACTGGAGTAAATATTCCAAGATATTAATAAATGGAAATTATATTTATAAAACCATATTTATTTTATTATATATATTTCAAGGGCGACCAAGCCAACCTTGGTGCGCTTTCATCAGATAAAATACAACATTTGTTTTATAAATAACGACATACCCATGGAAATCAACCTTAACGGTCGGAAATTCGCTGGATAGTGGAAACTTATTAGGGGCAATTCAAAGTTATGTGTGAATATGTAAATGAATGTATGAAAAATTGAAAAAACAACCGTTTATTTAAATTACGCTGGGGAAGATAGGGAAGAAAGAGAAGAAATATAGTTTCCATTTAATAATATTTACTCCAGTAACCTGTTGAGTTCTCTATATCAGTTATAAACATTTATATTTGTCGGAATTCCAAAAATTTAATACAACTTCTACATATATATAGTTCCTTTATTGTTGAGCACTTTAAATTATAACTGATTGATAAATAACGGAATTCTTTAGGATCTCTTCTTCTCTAAAAGACATACCTCTACCCAAGAATAAGGACTATCTCAAACAACTCATTGAGAAATCCGACTCCTTTATACGAAGACTTAGATGGCGTGCCTTCTATTTCAATAGAAAATCAGATGAAAAAACAAATAAATCCAACTTCGATATGATCTTCAAATTTAAGAAAAATCCACCTAACAAACTATTAATGGAATTTGAAAATGAAATAATATCAATTATACAAAACATCAAATTCAAGAAAAACCAATTCGCAGGCCAGGGCTACCTTAAAGGCCTTAAGAATAATATAGAAAATCTTGAAAAAACTGAGAAAATCCTCGTAAAATCTGACAAAACCAACAATCTATATGGAATGCAAAAGGACGAATACAATAACTTTATATTGAAAGAACTAAGGAAAAACTGCAAAATAACAACCAACGAAGACCTGGAAATGCTAAATAGAGAAGCTTCTGAAATAATTCATAAATTAGGCATCGAAAATAGGACCGAACCCTTTATACCTCGAAAACCAAAAGAAACTTTGAAATAGAACTACCAGTTAGACATATAGCACCATCTAAATCAGACTTAGGGATAGTTAGTAAACATATATTAGATAGAATCATACCGCAACTTAAAGAAATATCTTACTTAAAACTATGGAACGGTACTAACGAAGTTACAGATTGGTTCAATAACATAAAATTTAAACATAACAAAAAATTCATTCAATTGGATATTGCAAATTACTACTCATCTATCACTCCTAATTTACTTAATAAAGCCCTTATCTATGCATCAAATATACTGATTTATCTAGTGAAGAAATGCATATCATTTTAACTGCACGGAAAACCTTAATTAAATTCAACAACCATCTCTGGACTAGACCGGATAGAAAAAATAATTTCGATATCACCATGGGGTCATCGGACTCGGCGCAGATAACGGATCTTGTGGGGCTATTTATTAATAATACACTACATAGAAAACTACCGGAGATGACCGGTGGTTTATATCGTGATGATATGCTGCTTTTAATTGAAAATAATAGTAATTGTGAAATTAATAGAAAAAGAAAATCAATAATACATTTTTTAATAGCTACAATCTTAAGTTACAAATAGAGAATAACTATAAAATTGTTAACTTTTTAGACGTAACATTAAACCTTAATACAGGGCTCTACTATCCATTCCATAAAATTAATGAGAACTTAAACTATGTAAGCTTCAACTCTAATCATCCTAGATCCATTAAGAACACTATTGTAAATTCTGTACAACAACGTATTTCTCGAATCTCTGCGAATAAAAACATATTTGACGATAAGGCAGAATATTATAATGAAGCTTTAATTAGAGCAGGCTATATAAATAAGATTAAATACATCGACAACAGTGATAAGGCAAATAACCATAATATTAATTATAATTACAATAAGAAACCTAACATAAACTCTAAAACTAACAGAAGAAATAGAACTAGAAATATAATTTGGTATCCACCTCCATTTTCACTAAGTATTAAAACACCTTTAGCTAAACTATTTTTTAAAGCTCTAGATAAATGTTTTTTCCAAAGCCCATAGATACCATTCAATATTTAACAGACATACAATAAAACTATCTTACTCTACAACTATGAACTTAGCACAAAATATAAATAGAATCAATAATAGAAATCTAAACCATAACCAAAATAGCACTAATACCTCTAGCAATAACCAACATAATAATACCGTTCCAAATAACACCAACTCTGCTAAATGTAATTGTAGAATTAAATCAAACTGCCCTTTAAAAAATAACTGCTTAGATAAAGATGTGGTCTATAAATGCACTGTCAAAACCAATGATAATATATGTAACCATGTAGGTTCTACTTCTACAGATTTCAAATCTCGTTTCAATAATCACAAATGCTCGTTTAATAATATTGGTAAAAAATCTTCAACTTCTCTATCAAACCTGATATGGAACTTAAAATCTAAAAATAAAGACTATTCTTTAACTTGGGATATAAGTTCAAAAACATAGCTTTATCTAGATTTTGCAAATTGTGTGTTGAGGAAATTTTCTTCATACTTAAATGTAAGAACTCTATTAATATACGTATGAATTTATTTAGTTCTTATAAACATCGCCTAAACTCAACGTTTAGAACTATATATAAAATATAATTACACCTATAATTTTCCACTAACCAGCGAATTTCCGACCGTTAAGGTTGTTTTCCATGGGTATGTCGTTATTTATAAAACAAATTTTGTATTTTATCTGATGAAAGCGCACCAAGGTGGCTTGGTCGCCCTTGAAATATATATAATAACATAAATATGGTTTTATAAATATAGTTTCCATTTATTAATATCTTATATATATATATATATATATATATATATATATATATATATATATATATATATATATATATATATATATATATATATATATATATAAGATATTAATAAATGGAAACTATATTTATAAAACCATATTTATTTTATTATATATATTTCAAGGGCGACCAAGCCACCTTGGTGCGCTTTCATCAGATAAAATACAAAATTATATATATATATATATATATATATAAAAGATATTAATAAATGGAAACTATATTTATAAAACCATATTTATTTTATTATATATATATATATATATATATATGTTGATTTTTGGCATATAGTTGATTAGTTTAAGAGAAGTTCGAAGATAATAGTAAGATATGCACTCAGTATTTTGAATCTGTCTGCAGAATTCTAGACCTTTGTCACTTAGTAGAACCTTAATGACTTTAGCTTTTAAAAATTCTCCCTTTTCTTTAATTCTATCGACCATGACTGACCCCCCACTGACTTTATAGACATCTGTTAGCTTAAGAGAAACTTATTGACAAGGAATGGTATGCCATCCGGAACCTGTTTATAGAATTCTGTCTGCCTTTGTTACTCTAAAAACATAAATAAATATAAATAAAAATAAAAATAAACTATAGCCTTGTAGAATTAGCTTTTAATGAATTCCCTTTTCTATCAACCAATGACCTGCACCCATCCCACTCCCCACCCTCTCCTACCACTTGTAGAGACCTATAAATACCATATTTATTTTTTGATACCCAGATTCCTGATGATTTCTAATGAATGAAACAGTTCTAGTCCTGTAGAATCTCTTCTATATTAAAACTGTTATACTCTGCTATGTATTGAGTACCTTACTTACTGTGGTTACCTCCGATTCAACCCGGAATAACGTATATATATATATATATATATATATATATATATATCTTTCATATCGTATATATATATATATATATATATACGATATGAAAGATAGAGTAGGAAAACGAAGATAAATTAAAATGAAAAAATGGATAAAATAGACACGAAAGAATTTTAGAGCCTTAAGGAGAAAAAATACAATTGGAAAAATGAAAAGAAAGACGAAAAGTTGAACAGTATGAGAAAACCTAGAGATTATATACATACATATATATATATAGCATGTATATATATATATATATATATATATATATATATATATATATATATATATATATATATATATATATATATATATATATATATATATATATATATATATATATATATGCATATATATATATATATATATATGTATATATATATGTATATATATATATATACAACAGTTAGTTCACCATACCGAGAACAATTGTTTCACCTTCGTGGATCTTCAGCTCGGGATGTGTTTGGTTATAGGAACCGCTTCCTGTTCCTATAACCATACACTCGTGATGTTTGCTCTAATCTGATTAGAGTAAACATCACGAGCGCTCTATCTCAAAATTATTTTTGAAAAGCATTCGAAATGCGCAACCGGTAAAAACTTAAAACTAAAACTGAATACTAACCAATACTTATTACTAATTTATACTTATTCCTAATTAAACTATTTTTCACTGGGAAAAATTTGTCAGCATTTTTCCCTTTTACTAATATATATATATATATATATATATATATATATATATATATATATATATATATATATATACATGCTATATATATATATGTATGTATATAATCTCTACGTTTTCTCATACTGTTCAACTTTTCGTCTTTCTTTTCATTTTTCCAATTGTACTTTTTCTCTTTAAGGCTCTAAAATTCTTTCGTGTCTATTTTATCCATTTTTTCATTTTAATTTATCTTCGTTTTCCTACTCTATCTTTCATATCGTTTTATTTGTTTAGCTTTCTATCTGTTTATCAAGAGAATTTTAACAGCGCAAATGTTAGAATGCGTCTCTGAACGAAGCAAACACTTTCCCCAAAGGGATGATGTTTGAACTGGTCTTGTGTTGCCATTGGTAGTAACAGTAATTGAACTGTTTTATTAAAACAGTATTATCTTGTAATTTAAACGAATCTAGATCAGTCACAATAGGGCATACTGCTCATGTATTTTTTCGGAATCAGTCAAGGGAAGCAGTGCAATGGAAACAACGGAAGAGTCGCCTACTCGGTTGACAGATGGCAACACATTCATATGCCGCAGGGAAATAAGAAAGCAGAGGTGTGATCAGGCGATTCCCGGAACACCGCTGGGTGACTAACGCAATGGACCAGGAGATTCTAACTCGCAGCGAAGAGAACCGAAACAGTTTTTCAACCGTAATGTCCCCCGCCGATGGGATAAACTAGCTTGCAATAGTATTTTTAAAGTTGATATACGCCAATCTTTTAAAACATATACGGGCGTATTTTTTCTTTATTTTTTAAAAATGTTTAACAACCTCGAAAGGTTGAAAGGCAAAGAGTTTACACACACACACACACACACACACACACACACACACACACACACACACACACACACACACACACACACACACACACACACACATATATATATATATATATATATATATACTAGCAGAAGTACCCGGTGTTGCCCAAGTTAAAGAAAATATTTAAATTTCATCCAAAACGTTTTCTAGGTATATTTGAAACTTCTAATATAACTGTTTCTTTATGTAACATATCTTGTAGTTCCAATATGATTCCATACTTAATTTCTTTATTCCTTTCATATCTTGTCTGTGCTTGTGTTTTCATATCACTGATGAAATATAGTTGTAAATATTTTGGGTCTTCTTCTGAAAGTGGCTGAAGTCGTCCAATTTTATGGTACACTTGCCTTTATATCTTGAAAATGGGTATAAAGCAACATTCATGGATGATATTTGCACCAAATGATGTTATTTGGAATGTATTATTGTACTCCTGGACACTTTGAAGAAAGTGTCTTGATTCAGTAGTTGTACCATCAGCAGTCTCCTCAAGGGTTCTGGGGGTTCAAGTAACAGTATATCCTTAATCTTTCCATTTAAACAACACAATCCAGTTGACTCACCATTCCATTTTTAGAACCACAATTTGGACAAATCTTGTTCATTGAGAAAATTCGAATTAAAGGTTCTGACGCATAGTCGTGATGTGGATTATAACTAAAGGCAACAAAGTCCCACTCGGCAACCTTTTTTAAATCGCAAACCTTCTGTTCTTGTCCCTGTTCACAGCCTTTGAGTTGTTTAAGCCTCAGTTTCTTCATGCTGAAACCTGTAACATTTCTCTTCCTTTCGTACATATGTTCCCTCTTGACGAACAGTTGTTTCCATTTTCCTATCTTCAGCAACCCTTTTTAATCATTGTTCCTCTGAGTCATCCTGTCTATTCTGCGCCCTTCTTATTCTTTGTTGTTGAAGCCATGATAATCTTTGTGAATCTGATTTATTCTGTCTGTTTTGTGCTGTAGTGTCATACATCTAATCCCTATGATGAAAAGTTGCTTTCCTTGTCTTATCATCAGCTAGCTTTTTTATCTTTGTTTTTCTGATTAATTTTGCTTATATTTCGGTGTTGTTTTCTTTGTTTTTTTAGTCTTTCTTGTTACTGCTCTTCACTTTCATTCTCTCTTTGTAACTGCTTTGCCATAGCTTTATGAGATTTTCCTCCAAATAAAGGTGGTATTTTTTGCATGCAGCTTCAAATGACACTATCATTGATGTAATGAGGACTTTCAGTTATTTTTCGGAAACAACAACAAAAATTAATGGAAATGAATATGCAATATATATATATATATATATATATATATATATATATATATATATATATATATATATATATATATATTTATATATCACAGGTTTCACATTTGAGTGGTGTTTCCATAAATCAAATAAAGGACCCACACTTTAATGAGAGGCTGACACACACACATATGCACACGGAGCTATATAAGAAAATGTAGTATATATATACACTCAGACGGGAAATATATTAAGAAAATAGTTGCAAGAAACTCCCACAGGAGATATGGGCAGCAGAAGGTCTTCAGAGAAGAATCCCCTCTCACGCAAGTGTTTCTTCCACTCTACGGAGGCCGGGCACACCCAGGTCAATAAAGCCGCATGGAGATTTTGTTGACAGGATCTAGGTAGAACTCCACTTTGTTGCATTTGAAAAAATTTATCTAGAACCTTTCTTGACTTTGGAAAATGTGTCACTCACTTTGGGAGAGTTTGTCTAAAATCTCATCCCTCTCCTCCTTTCCTCCTCTCCTACCCTCCTCCTCCTCCTCCTCCTCCTCCTCCTCCTCCTCCTCCTCCTCCTCCTCTTCCTCCTCCTCCTCCTACTACTACTACTACTACTACTACTACTACTACTACTACTACTACTACTACTACTACTACTTATACTACTTTACTACTACCACCACCACCACCACCACCACCACCATTATCACTACTACTGCCATCATCACCTCAATCACCAGCATATATGCATATACATATATATCTACGGTTTTATATATTTTATATATATATAATCCTTATCGAGCCCTCTTCGGATTTTAGTCTTCACATTTATCATTATTACTA
>OZ024743.1:362570027-362582527 GCA_964016885.1 Eledone cirrhosa | reverse complement strand
GTGAAGGTCTGCAGCACCGTCACAGTGAGTGCAATATTCTCACCTGAATTTTGTCGAGAGTTAATAACTCTCGATGATTGAAATAATATTTCTCTCTCTCTCTCTCTCTCTCTCTCTCTCTCTCTCTCTCTCTCTCTCTCTCTCTCTCTCTCTCTGTATATGTATATATATATATATATATATATATAAATGAAGTAATTCCGTCGGAAAAGTCCAGGAAAAAAGAGTGCTCTATGTAGGTAACAGAGCTTAATAGTTATGTAATAAATAACATAAGGCAATTATTTCATTTACCAGTGGTTTCTTAAAAGCAAACAAATTTTGCTTTCAATCATCAAAATGAAAAAATCCTGGTGTATTTATTGGCGTTGGATTTAAAAAATCCAACGCCAATAAATACACCGGGATTTTTTCATTCTGATGATTGAAAGCAAAATTTGTTTGCTTTTAAGAAACCACTGGTAAATGAAATAATTGCCTTATGTTGTTTATTACATAACTATATATATATATATATATATATATATATATATATATATATATATATATATATATATATATATATATATATATATATATATATATATAGCTGCGTTTGTCTGTTTCTCTCTTACTGCTTCCCCCCTCTTTCTGTATCTATCACCTTCTTTCGCCCCCTCTGTCAGTCACACTTTCTCTCGACTGGCCTCTTCCTCGCACTTCCACTCACTCACTCACTCTCTGCTTCTCCCCTTCTCACTTCCTCCCGTTTGGCCTGTGTGGGGTCCTTTCTCGCTCACACCTTACTCACGTCGGACGGTCTGTTGTCTCTCTCGCCCATGAAATTCACCCAGCTTAAGCTGAACGGATATCATGTGCTTGTTTCTTCCTATCTTTCCGTTGCTATACCTTATATGTTTGTTTACTTGTCTCGCTCGCTTTACGCGATATTACTTGTCCCAATAGCTTTAATTAGCTATTGTTCGCACCAACTGGAGGTATATGATTTTTAAAGCGATGAAATACCAATGAAGGTTGGAAAATCACTGATGAAGGACTATTTTTTTTCATATGTAACCCATGTGCAACCACGCAGCACTCAATTCTTCTCATGTTTATATATATATATATAAATGAAAGGTATAGAAAGTATTGTAGCAAGAAGCCAACAGTATTCCATAATATATAAGTGACTATAGCGTCAAAATGAGAAAATAATTAACGTAAGATGTGGGAAAAATAATTCAAATTCAATTCAAAAAGAATCAGGATATAGACAGAATTTAGTGAAATCAGAATTTAGTGAAATCACAATTTAATGAAACAGAATTTAGTGAAATCCAGGGAGAAATCAATAGAGCCTTACCTCATGATAAAATAAAGTTTAAAATACTCATCCTTCAATTTGGGACAACTACAAATGCTCTGTATAGTCTTGAAAAGACTATTTCACGAAAACTTTCAGTGGACATGGTCACGGTTGGAACCCGATCGTCAGCAGAGCTCAACACGATAGCCAAATTCTCATTGATTAATATCCCAAAAAGGGAATTTAAAAGCAGGCTATTTTAACATCATGCGTGATTATGAAAATAAAACGCACATGTGGAAAAACGGGGCTGGTGACGTCAGAATGAGACGAATGTTTGTTTACATGAAACAACAGTCAAAAACATTCCGAAAAACTCTACCATAAGGAGTTCATCAAAAAGCAATATTATATATCGAAGGAATATATAAGGTTAACGCTTGAAATAGCAGGAAGAGGGTCTTAACGTTGCGGACGCTAGTCCTCCATCAGAAGAAAGAGTGAGAAATAAGATAGATTGAAAGGACGGGCGGAATGGAATTGGAAAAATGTCTCTAGATAAAAATAACAGGTCCATTCATGTTGACATCACTATATATATATATATATATATATATATATATATATATATATATATATATATATATATATATATATATATATATATATATATATATATATATATATATATATATATATATATATATATATATATATATATATATATGTATGTATCTATGTATGTAAAAGGTAAACAGAAATAAAAACACAATCGGTACAGTATATGAAAGATCAGATATTCTCAGTTATAAAATAAAGCAGAACACATTTCAAGTAATTGCTCAGTATATATTAAGTAATCGCGTTTATGTATTTTAAGCTGGATAAGAACCGGTACGGATGATTCACCTGTACGGTAAATACAGACATTCCTTGAGATACACTTTATGCAACATATGACCACCCGTGTTTGCTACCGGTTGTAATAGCTACTAAGTACAATACATATAAGTGATGCATATAAAATACCTCACCCCAGGTGATACGTTAGGTCTTCAAGTAGTCTCCTTCTCGACTTACGACCGGTTGATCGGAATGGAACTCGGTCGTAAGTCGGGGACCAACTTTATCCATATAAATTCCCATTCTCCAATCTTTCATTGCATAGAAACTTACTCTCTAGTTTTCATTCCTCCTTCTTTCCTCCCATCCTCCCTGTCTTCCTTCCATTCTTCGGTCCTTTCTTCATTCACATCTTCCTTCACACATTCTCCTACCTTCCCCCTTCCCTACCTTCCTTCCCCTCCATATTTTGATACCTTCAATGTTGCTTCATCAACATGCACACAAACTCACACAATCACACCATCTCACACATGCACCTACCCACAGAAATTCGGCCCTATCATTTGTACACAATCACAGAAAAACTCACCAGACATATATAATTTCTGTCTTTCACACACGCACACAAAACACACACACATGCACACACACACCCGCGCACACACTCACACACGCACACACACACACACACACATACACGCACAAGCACATAGAGAATAACCTTTTTACATACACTCATAGACACAAATTCAGACCAGGCCACCATACTTACATAAATAGAGACGCATTCACTTCATGTACACAGACACACGCACACACATACATATATGCATACACACAAATACCAAATCTACCCCAACATACATACACAAACATAAAACCTCCCTTCTCTTAAACACACGTATTCTCGCTTATATGCACACGCACTCACATACACACACATATAATGATCAACACAATATTTATACTACACAGTAGACCGTATTGTTCGATGTAACCTACATTGTTATAAACTAATATTTTCCCTCATAGACAAACAATCTGTTGCCACACCAATATTTTTAGACTTACACGTCAGCAAACACACCTAAATAAGGACGAATATATACAAGGCTCGGCTGAAACATTCATAGGCTTAAAGTTCATAGGCTGACCAAGATACTCAAGTGGAATGACCAAATGAGGTTTATGTTTCAACATAGTTCCTGGAAAGAGACAATGCAATTATAAAAGTTGAAATTAATGCATGCAAGGTTTCACAGCTCCGCATCACTCTTTATAGACAGCTTATGAATTTTTCAGCCTATGAACGTTTCAGCCGGCTTTCGTATATATTTGTCCTTATAAGATTGCGTATGGCTTAGTGATTAGAGCTTTGGGCTTGCAATCGGGATCTCAGACCGGGTGATGCGTTGTGCCCTTGAGAAAAACAATTTATTTCATGTTGCTCCAGTTCAGTCAGCTGTAGAAATTGGTTGCGACGTCACTGGTGCCAAGTTGTATCGGCTTCTACCTTTCCCTTAGACAACATTGGTGGCATGGAGAGAGGAGATTGGCATGCATGGGCGACTGGTGGCTCTCCCCCAAACAACCTTGCCCGGACTTGTAAATCGGGGGGAACTTTTTAGGTGCAAATCCCATGGTCATTCATGACCGAAGGGAGTTTTTACCCTTTCTGTATATATATATATATGTGTGTATGTGTGTGTGTGTGCGTGTGTGTGTGTTTGATTAAACCTGCACACCGTTACTAAAGAACCTGAGGTAAAAAGGTGCAATCGCCCAACTATCTGTTAGAGGGAAACGAATTTAATTTCATTTTTAAAATTAAAAATGACTTTTCTTGCAGCTTGGAGAATCTAATAAGCATTATAACGTGTAAAGGCTGTCACGAACATAATATTGGACAAACAGGCAGTTCACGCCGAATACGAATGAAGGCTCACTGTCAACAAATCGGTGATCCTCACACGAGTAAGATCCCTCAAAGCCAACATATAAAGGAATGTGGAGGACGAATTCAGGCCAATCATGATGTTTTCCTATTCTCCAGGTGTAGTGAAAATTTCACTCAAGAAAGACGTATCAGTAATGTAAGATTTTTCAAAAAGTAATTTCAAAGAAAAACTCAATTTTTTAAACAGATTTTCCTATATCTATATATAGTATAAATAATGTTTCACAAACTAAACATCTATTACGACCCTTGGTTTCGGAGTCCAGTTATGGCCACCACAGTATATTTGAGGAGGCACTTTCAAACTAGCCCTTCATCGGGCACGCGGCCATAACTGGGCCCCGAAACCAATGGTCGCACATCGATGTTAAGTGTATGAAACATTGTTCATACTAAATAAGCTCCTATGCAACAGACTGAGCACTGTTTTCCTTCATCTGTCATTCACGGATACCTACAAACAAACACACAGACACACACGCAGGCACGCACACATACACACACACGCACACACACGCACACACACACACACACGCACACACACACACACACACACACACACACACACACACATATATATATATATATATATGTATGTATACATACATATATATATATATATACTACGTACTTAACGTACACGGCCAAAAAAAACAAGATGTAGGAAAGAACAAAGGAGAGACACAAAATAACCAAAGCAGTCACTAAGGAGGTCACAGGACGTGTGACGAAAGAGCTATGACAATCAACAACTAAACAACCTTCCGGTTATTAAATTAACCGACTGGGCGTTTATAATAAATTGAAGTGAAACTAACAGGTGTGTTTTTATTGGTAGCATGACCCTCTTAAAGTATAACAATATATGTATATATATAACATTAATAAAGATGCTGATGTTACATAAATCGTTTATTCTCAGCATCTTTATTAATGTTATACTGAATCTACACCGTAACTACAAACTACGAATGTTAAGAGCTTTCTCCTGCTTACTCCTGTTTTTACCAAAACAATCTCTTCGGAACACACACACACACACACACACACATATATATATATATATATATATATATATATATATATATATTGTTCAAATATGTCTTTTCTGGAAATAAATGCTATCCTGCAGTGTTTTTATTCAGAGAATAACCCTCCACCACCACAAATATATAAATAAATAATGTACAAAAGAAAGCTACTACCCCCCACCCCAAAAAACGCGTTTAACTTCATGAATGGAACAGACCGTTTACCACTTCTTGTCGACAATACTTCTGTGACCTTGAAAGTGAGGTCAGACCCATTTAACATTCAGAAACACCATGATCAAAAAGGAAAATATTATAAATGCGTTTGCCTGTGATTTGGAAAATAAAACAAATAAGACTGTTCATACTAGACATTCTCACACAGTTGTTTCATATTATTGTCCAGTAGTGATTTATAATATCATAAACCATACTAAGAATGTCGAAACCCTTCAGAATTGCTTTTTTTCAGACCTGCATTTCGTATTCTAGCAGAACCAGAAACTTGGATTTCACTTCTAACTAGCCTCTAATTACTGTCAAAAGAATGCCTGGAAATGAATCAATCGATATTATTGACAAGAATATTGCTCAAGCGAATCCAGAGATCTAGTAATCGGTGGTGTACGAGGTGGTATATGAGTAATAATAAAAATAACTCTACATTTTGTATTATATTATTTCACTTCATATGACCGAGGTTGACTTTGCCTTTCATCCTTACGGGGTCGATAAAATAAAGTACCAGTAATGCAATGGGTAATTGCTGGCATTGTACCTAAAGTAGAAACAATTATTTCACTTCATATGTTTGTTGCTGCTTTAGACAGATTTTTACATTGGCAGTGGTATCAATCTCCAAAAGACTTTGCTTCTGTTCCTCGTTCTAAAGAATGATATCATATCTATAATTGCTGTTGCTTTTGTTGTTATTGTTTGTTGTTACTGCTCTTGTTATTGTGATTGTTCAGCCCCAAGTTAACTCTGACCAAGCTGTGTTTTCCATAGATTATAGCAAAGACTGTACGGTTTGGTTTGAGTTTGATTTGGTTGCATTTCTGTCGGATTGAATAACTACATGAAGATTCTCTCGTAGGTTTATGGTATCTATGATTGTTTCTGTTTAACATAATCCTAACTCTGATCGAACAGTCTTATGAGCAAAATCATTCTAATCATGCCGGCCCGTCTTTTTTCTAAGTGCAGGAAATCCACAACCACACTATGCAACGCTTGCCTGTCCTTTGATAACACGCTAGGTTTGGGTTTGGAGAATATTTTGTTGCTATTTCTAGTAAATCAGATGACCACATAGAGGTTCCCTCCTCGATTCACAGTATCTGTAATGTTGGTCGCACTAAATAATTTAAAAAATTCTCTATTGCAATGTTCCAAACTCCAATATTCTTTATTTTTCTAAGTATGTATGCATACTTCTATAAAGTGTTTGGTATTTCCACCAAGGAAGTCATTGGGACAAATAGCTATGTAATGTATATTTTTATGTCGAATAGGAATATTGATATATAACGGAAACGTCGAAGCATCTATGGGTGATGTTGGTAACACCTTCCACATCCGACATTTCAAAACATAATATGTGTCTTCAAAACATCATTGACATGTTTACTCATTAACTCTAAGATTGCTACATCAAGTTCCTAGAATGAGATGGCATATATATATATATATCAGAATTAAATCGGTATTAAACTAGTTAGACCGTTATTGCCCACAGTACTCGAAAGATGGGATAGTCGAGTATATATATATACAGAGAGAGAGAGAGAAAGAGAGAGAGGAGGGAGTCACAAGTAAACGGGCAGTCTAATATTTATATTTTAAATGATAATATTTACTAATATTCTGGTTATATATTATAAATGCATCAAACAAAAGTAGTTTAAAATATATAATTAAAGTAAGTGTTCGAAAAGCTGACTCAGTTCCTCGATGTATTTTGAAGCTATATCAAGAACAGAATAACATACACGTCGACACAAGAATTAACTTTCCTTGCTTTAGGCGGAACACTTCTCGATTTTTCAGCGTACGAAAAAGTCAAAAGGTGTAAGATCAAGTGATCGAGGAGAATACTCGATAGGACCACGGCGTTCGATCCATCTGCGTCAGAAGTATTCCTCAAGACATTTGCGTGCAGCAATGCTGTAATAAGGAGGTGTGCCGTCATGCTGGAATCACATCTCACGAGCATGTGCCCATTTCGTAGAACTTGGCAGTAAATCATTGTAGAGCATTTCCCCATAATTGTTACCCATCACCGTTTCTTCGAAAAAGAATGGTCCGACCAGACCTGAAGCACAAATCCCGATCCAAACTGACACTGTTAGTTGACTTCCTTCTCAAGAATTAGATCGGTTGACCTGGCCGTTCAATTTAAAAGTTGCCTCAGCACTAAAAATGATATTTTCTGGGAAAGTGGCATCCTCCATACAGAGTCGCTGGAATATCTGACAAAACTTCGTACGACAGTCATAATCATCTCCATTCAATGAGTGGAGCAAGAGCGGACGATTTGGTCTGAAGTTAACATCATGTAACAATTTTATAATCGATCTCTGTGAGATACCAATTTCTTGTGAAGCTCGTCAAGTTGACTCGTGGATTGCGAGCAAAAGCAGCTGCAACAATCTGCTTGTTTTCAAAGGTAAATCAGACCCTGGTCTTCCTGTTCTTGGAAGATCTTCATGTGAATCTGTTGATTCGAAACATTGAATGAGACTGGATATCGTTTCTCCTGTTATTGTCTGACGTTTGGTAAAAAGCTTTTACAATGAAGACATGCTGTTCAATTACCAATCGTTTATCGCCATCCTCTCCCATCATTAATTAGGGTTCAGTTTCTAGTGCAGAAAATATACATAGATCTTAAGTTAACACTGCAACACATCAACAAGCATTGCGCACTACGTCATTCATTGCACATCACCTCATTCATGGAATAGAAAATGCACAAAACATAGCTGGTCTTACACAAATAAGTGGATGTTAAATAAGTTATCTGTAAACTTTGCAATCAAAATGTCTTGCCTAACCGGTTACTTATGACTCACTCCGTGTATATATATATATATATATATATATATCCCAGTGTAGCTTCCGAAGAGAATTGTTACGAACAACAAATACCGCTCTACATTGCCTTTATTTACTTAACCAAGGCGTTTGACCTGACCAGTCATAGCGGGCTCTTCAGACTATTTCAGAAAATCGGCTGCCCTCACCATCTGCTCGTGGTCATCACTTAGTTCCATGAAGGCGTGCACAATACTATTTGCTTTCATGATGCAGCCTCTAAGGCATTTCCCGTCAGCAGTGGAGTCAAACAAGGCTGTGTACTTGCCCCAATGCTCTTTAGTATCTTATTCTCCATGCACCTCTAGTACTCCTTAAAGGAATGTAGCGATGGGGTCTACATTTATACTAGGACTGACGGCAAACTTTCCAATATTGCTCGCCTTCCTGCCAAGAGCAACGTCACAGAGGTACCTATCCATGACGTGCTTTACGCTTATGACGCAGCCTTGATTTCATACACTTAAGACGGCCTGCAGCAGCTGGTTAGTCGCCTCTTCCACGCTTGCGAGGAATTTGGATTGACGATCAGTCAAAGAAGACAAATGTCATGGTGCAGGGAGTACCTGCTCCTGTGAACATCACCATCGATGCACGTTGCTTGGAAGCTGTTGAACACTTCGCGTACCTTGTGTTTACTTTTTCCAGCTTGCTCTCCATTAATGCAGAGTTGAAGTATAGGATTGCCAAGACAGCAACAGATATGTCTAAGCTGAATCAGAGGGTTTGGAATAATCTCAGCCTCACCGTGGAACCAAACTTCGAGTCTACCAGGCATGTTTTCTAAGCATATTTCTTTCGAGGGCGAAACATGAACCACATACACGAGTCATGAGAGGAAACTCATTTCCTCAGACTCATTCTCCACATCCCATGGGAGGAAAAGATGCCAAACACAGAGGTCTTGAAACGCACAAAGATGAGCAGCATGTTCACCATTCTCAGCGTGGGGCGTTTGTAGACTCGGTCACGTCAAGAGAATGGCCTCGGGTTGCATTCTCAAAAACTAATTGTACGGCTAGTTGACTGAGTGCTCATGATTAGCGAGACGGCCATATATGCGCTAAAAAGATGTTTACAAGAAAGACTGTTCAACTTCAATGTCAACACTTGGAAACGATGCGCAGGTGACCATGCAGCTGGGCACCTTGCTGACAAAAGGGTGAGAGTGCTGCAGTTTACTTGACGCATTGTGAAATAAAGGAGGTTATGTTATTTGATTTGCTTCTTCTGTCGGGGCGGTGGTGTCATGGCTGTATTGTCTATTCATTTGTTTGTTAAATTCCTTTTTCCTGAAGGTGGCCGGATCAAATTAGCCACAGAGCCGCATTCAATTCCAATATGTTATTAATAGATTGTATTAGTCGTTTTATTAATAGGGCTTCCTTGATCCATAGGGTGCCTATGTTTCATTCCTTGGACCGTACAGGAGTGGTCTCTTATTCTTGTTCCTGCATTTAAGGATGTTTCCAAGGGTCTATGTGGTGGCGTGTCCTTTTATTCTGGCGTGCCGAGATCAAATCGGGCTGCGAATGCACTTATCGTATTCAAGTTTTTAAACTACGTATGCACGCAAGAAATATCGTGTTGCATCTGGAATATGTAGTATTGTCTCCTGAATAGACATCTCCGCAAGGAGGATTCCGAGTGGGGAAGTTAGATAACGAAACTTTCCCTACGGATGGCTATGTGGATTTTAGCCGAGGCTGGAATTTTAAGGAAGCAGCTATTAGTTCAGCTATTCCGTTTGCTGGACTTGGGATCCTGAAGTTTTGGGTGGAAGGCGGTGGATAACCGTTGGTTTCCAACACGTTGTGAAACTGCCTGGTGTCATTGCACCTGACTTGTGTGCGGGTGACATCGTTTTTGATGTCTCCTTTTTTACTCTGTTGTGGAAAGCAGATTTATAGTGAACAAATAGGGCTCTGCAGATCACTTCATGGAAGAAGACGATGTTGATTTTACTGCCTTCCTTAATATTCAGTAGGAAGTCGAGATAAGCGAATGATCCGGTATAAGAAAGACACTCCATGCTGAATTTTATGTTCCTACGTGTTGTCGAATGACTCAAATATTCTGTTGGCAATCTCGCAGGAAGATGTGAGAATAAGGATATCGTCTATATATATTGTGTAGAAGGCGCATGAACGGTAACTGAGTGCTCTGTGTTCAAGTTGGTCCGTGTATGGGATGGCCAGTGAACATGACAGGTTATGTAGAGTCACTATAGTTGGCTTCTTTTTTATTATTGTCGCTGACTCCTATTAATTTTCGGTAAATATGTGGTATATTCATTTCTTCTTTTGTTGTTCTTGTGTAGTCTGAATTATATAATGCAGCTTTGATTGACCCTATGTCTTCTATCGTTCTATGTTTATTTGAGATACAGACTGTCAATGCCGTTATTGAATAAGTAAAATCCATAATCCTAAGAAACTGTTCAAATAATTCAAAGTGTGACATCACTGACATTATTTTTCATCACAATAATCGCAATCATGTATTATCTATTGACATAGCAATACCAAATGATTAAACTGCTGTTTGTAAGTGAGCTGAAAATTTAAGGAATTATATCGGACAAGTTGTTGAATTAAAAATGTTATGTCAGTTTAAGAAATGTGTCTATCTCCAAAATGCCATGATAAAACAATGGGAAGAAAATCCCTTATATGGCCGATACCCGAAAAGAGTGAACAGCGAGGACGAAGACTAAGAAAACCTCACAATACTTGCTAAGAAGCATAGGACTAAAAGTCGAGACTGAATAATGCCTAACTGAAATCAAAAGCCCACAATGAAGCAGTATACATTAAGTAACTGTTGAAAATATGGAAATAAAAAAATTAAACATATTGTCTTTGGCTGCCCAATCTAACAATAATATCTCCACATATCTGATAGAGTTGGGATTTACACACTGGAAATTACGCTAGTATCGGGAAATACTAACAGGAAAAGGGTGCTAGGGAAAAATATCAAGGAATAACAAAGCAACCGTACTCTGAGGTATATTAATAAATAGACAGAGAGAACAAAGCCAACCGTTGAGATATGGTAATCAAAGACCACAATGAAACGAAATGCCTTCTCATTGATGTATCAATCCCTCCAAAAGAGAATATACATCTCAAACTAACGGAGAAACTATCCAAATAAAAAGATCTGGAAATAAATGTGGGCGATGAAAACAGAAATAATTCCAATAATAACATAACTAAGGACTGATTAAATGTTACCCAGAGCCCAATGACTTACAAATATACACAGCATACAGAAATAGTATTACGATGTACTGTACACAACATTAAAGCATGACAATGCATACAAATACAGCGCTCATATAGCTGCGCACATATAATGTAGGGATAGCATACAGGGTATGCAACGAAAATATGATTATTAAATAATAATGGTTTCTGATTTAGGCACAAGGCCAACAATTTTGGTGGGAGGGGAAAGTCGAATAAATCGACCCCAGTAATTGGTAAGTACTTTATTTTAGCGATGCCCAAAAGGATGAAAGACCTCTGCGGGATTTGGACTCAGAAATTAAAGATCTTGAATACTACTGCTTTAATGATTTTGTCAATCCAAAATAATTGTTTCTACTTTTAGCACAAGGCCAGCAATTAGAAGGAGAGGGAGAAGTCGATTAAATCGACTCCTGTACATTATTGGTACTCTATTTTATCGATCCCTAACGATGAAATGCAAAGGTAACCTCAATGGGATTTGATCTCAAAACGTAAACGGAAGTTACTATATGCTGCAAAGTGTATTGTCCGACGCACTACCGATACTACCAATATACCGCCCATAAAAAAACAATGGTTTCTCATCTAGGTACAAGGCCCACGATTTGGGGAGAAGCGGAAGTCGATAAAATCGACCGCAGTCCGTTACTGGTGCTTTATTTTACCGAACCCGTAAGGATGAACAGCAAAGCTAATCTCGGCGGTATTTGAACCTTCCTGGGTTCAAATACGGCCGAGGTTAGCTTTGCTAAACAAATACTACTACTCTGACGATTTTGTTAGTCCACTATAATAATTGATTCTACTTTTGGCACAAGGCCAGCAATTATTCCAGTGTATTACTGGTACATTATTTTATCGACCCCGTAAGGATGAAAGGCAAATTTAACCTCGGCGGGATTTGAACTCAGAATGGCAAGGGCCGTAACTCTTTGCTGCAAAGCATGGTGTCCGACCCTCTACCGATACTGCCAATCCACCGCCCTATTATAATGGTTTCTTATACAGACACAAGGCCAGCAATT
>OZ024743.1:362540027-362567527 GCA_964016885.1 Eledone cirrhosa | reverse complement strand
TCACTAAACATAGATGTGGTGGCAATCAGCAAGACCAGAATCTCCTTTTTCGGAGAGGCTTGGATCTCGCCATATGGGCCATCTTCCTGGACCCAGAAGGTAAGTCGGTGGTACTAGACGTGACCGGCAGTGAAGGCAATGCTTTCAGGCTAGTAGCCGTCTACGCCTCAACTGGGGCAGGGCGGCCAGATTTCTTCAGACGTCTAGAGACCTTTCTTGGAACGTCCCGCTCTTTAGTGTTAGTAGGTGACTGGAACGGTATCTTGGATGCACGCTGGGATTGTCTGGGGCTAGTGGATAGGGGAGGAGGGTGCAAGAGCCTCACCAACCTGCTCAGACTTTTTGAACTGTCTGACAGGTATCCACTGGATCACCCGAATGTGCCAATGTGGACATGGACAAACCGCATCGGGTCATCCAGATCGTATCTCGATAGGGTATACTGCATAGAACTAGATAAGGCTAGTATAAGTTGTCCACAATTTAAAATAGTCGACTACACAGACCACAAATGTGTGATCTGTGAGATCGATATAGACAAACTTCATAGACAAGGACCCGGTTACTGGAAGTTGAACGCATCTTTCCCGGCGCGCAAAGCCTACAGAGACCGGATTAGTGTATTAGTTAAGCGGGCATTGAGGGGAGCGATCGTCAACAACTGGTGGTGGTTCGCTCTGATTAGGGCAATTGAAGTAGAGTCGATTAGGTTTAGCAAAGGACTAGTGATAGAGGAAAATAGAATAGAGGGAGAGCTAGTCAGAAAGCTAGAAGAGGCGTTTAGGACAGGCATCGCAACCGACGTGCTTGCAGCGAGATTGGCACTCGACCAATTCTTCAACGCAAAACACGAAGGCTGCGTTGTCAGAGCTAGAGTGAGTGCTCTTAAACACGAGGGCTCAAAAGCCGTCCAATGGGCCCGGGTGGCAGAGGCGTGACTTGGCAACAAAGCCACAATTTGGTCTTTATCTGACGAAAACGGGCGCGTCTTGCTCGAACACGAGCAGATGTGTGAGGCTTTTCAGCAGCACTTTGCTGGACTGTTCGGGAGCAGCGGCGGGCCGGATCGGGGTATGGACTTCAGTGCATACCTCGACGGACTGCCTCGGCTCTCGACGACCGCAGCACAGTGTTCTAAAAGCCAATAACAGCCGGTGAAATACGGGAAGCGATGGCTAACTACACGAGGGGTAAATCGCCAGGTTTGGATGGTCTGCTCTACGAGCTTTATGCATTTATGCCGGACTTGGCAGCAGAACGGGAGCATTCCCAGTTTTGTGAGCCGGGGAGCGGTGGCGCTGCTAAGAAAAGACCAGAACAAGGGGGATGTTATCGATAACTTCAGGCCCATAACCCTACTAAACGCAGAGTTCAAGATTTTGGCCAAAGTGTTAGAAACGAGGTTGGCGCTTGTCGTCGGCGGTTTGGTGGGAGAGGCGCAGACATGCGCCATTCTGGACACCTCCACCTCATGCGATACATCGTAGAGAGGGTGGTTAAGGAACCTGGCACGGGTGGGGTCCTGATCAACTTGGATCAATCCAAACCATACGATAGGGTCTACCATCGGTACCTGGCGGCGGTGCTGGAGGCAATCGGTTTCGGGCCCGTTTTAAGGGGTTGGATCGCTGCGAAGTACAGCGACATCTGCTCAGTTGTGAGGGTGAACGGTCACCTGTCGCAGCCGTTCAGCATCATGCGCTCGGTCCGTCAGGGTTGTCCCCTCTCGTCCCTCTCGTCCCTCTTGTACGTATTGGCTCTCAAGCCGTTACTGGGCTTGCAGCTCGGCACCTGGAGAGGCAAGTCCATGCCGTCTAACAGCGTCGTGGGTCGTTGGACGGACGGACCGGTTAAATTGCTCGGGGTCTGGTTTGTACCGAACCTCCAGATGGAGGAAAACTGGAGCGATGTGACGAGCAGGGTGGCCTCCCTCACCCAGAAATGCGCCGAGAGGAAGCTGTCCCTGAAAGGCCGGCCGGAGGTGGCGAATGCGTACATAGCATCCATCATCTGCAACCGCCTCACCATCGTCCCTTGCCCCGGCCAAACTCTCACCAAAATGGAGCACCGCTTCTTCCGCTTTTTGTGGAAGGGACGCGCTCCCATGGTCAGACGATCCATCTGTTGTCAACACCCGTTGCGTGGAGGACTGGGCATGCCATGCTGATGATGCGCAAACATGCGCTGAGGCTGCGACATCTCTGGTGCTTCCTTGACGGTGAAAAGGTGTGGTCGCGGTTCGCCAGGCACGTATTCCCACAGCTCGTCTCCTTGATGGAGCTGCAGTCCTGGGTCAGGAAAAGACCGTTGGATAGCGCTTGAAAACTGGAATGTCTCCAGGCACTCACTGCCCTCTTCCAGCTGGGCACCAGTATCGGTGGAACATCCACCTCGGCGTTCTATAGAGGACTAGTGGAGGAGAAAAGCGACGACGTTCTCGGAGAGATCCTGGGCGTCGAAGAAGATCAGCTGTTTTCCCTCTTCCAGAGAACTTTCAGCCCAGGGCCTATGGATAACTATCGGCCGAGTCCATAGTGAAGATCGACCCGCTGCCTTCTTTTGGCCAGGAAGGGCAGGCAGTTTTCCTCTGTCTGGTGGCAGTTGCGAAAGAGGTTGTATGGTGGACGAGGTTGAAAGGACTGAAGACAAACATTTTTCTCTTCGGCCAATCCCTCATCAATTTTTTCAAGTTTCACTTGGAAAGGAAGGTGGGGGTGGAGAGAGAAGTGCTTCCCCCCAGTACATTTGCTGAAAGGTGGGTGAATGTGGCGAGAATGGCCCGTGTGAGTGGGCCTTCACTGGTCATGCGGCTGTAGGTAGGTAAATTTGAGGAGGAGAGGGGTGCCCTTCCAGGGTGCTCTCGAAGCGTCGGGTCGTTCAGGATTGGTGAGGTACCTGAGCGAACCCTGGGTGGTTATCCCCCCCCCCCTATTGGTGAATTTTGTCTTGTAATTTTATTGTTACTTTATTGTTACTTTGTTATTGTTACTTTGTTATTGTTATTCATATTGTTTACTCGATTTTCTGTAAAACCCCACTGTCCCAGTCTTTTGTATTGTCCCCTATATGTCGGCCCTTGTGGCCAATAAATGAAATCATCATTATTATTATTGTAATTATTATTATTACACTCCGCAGTGACGAAATAATGATTTCTTTATTGGCCACAAGGGCTGACATCAAGAAAAACATTTTCCTTCACGTTTGCCTTCACTTTTGGAGAGTGAAGCTAAGGGTTTTTTTCTCTTTTGTTTTTTGTGGCAGATCGTTTGCCACTTCCCTCCTGCCCTATACTCCATGTCAGATTCCGTGGCGTCTGGGAGGGGTATGAGCTCCACTGCTGTTGGTAATGGTAGTGGAGCCTGCACCGGCGATTTTATGTATTATATAGCTCTGATACTGAATCAGGATTCTTCGAGGTAGTTCGGGTGAGATGCTATTCCAAGAACTTTTGTTTGGCTTTATAAATTGTATATTATGTATTATACTTTTCAGTTAATATATATAATCTCGTATTGTTTTGGCATGTAATACGTTTCTAATTCGAATCTTGTTACATTTTATTGTTTCGCGTTATCTGGATTTGCTTTAATCTATTTTTTGAAATTTTTTATTGAAATCATGTTTATAGTTAACATGTAGGCTTTTTCTATGGTATGTCAATGTGACATGTAGTTTTGCATCGTTAAATGTGAGTTCATATTCAGTTTTAGTTCGTCATATATTTGCTAGGCATGTAGCTTTGCTCCGTTAGTTTGTTCGGATTTATCACTTCTTCAAGTGGGATAGGGTTTGAATTAAATTAATGGGAGATTTGGGGTTTTTTTTAGTCGTTAAATGGGATAGGTTTTAGATTACGTTAAATGGTGATTTCAGGGTTTAGGTTTGTTTAGTTTAGACCCTGGTTATTGAGCTTGGGATTTATTTCGGTGGATGTCTAGATGCCGGTTCAGGTTCATTTAGAGTATATGTTCAGGGAATATTTTCTGGTGGTTACTCTGATTATGTGTTAGTAAAGACTTACGTTATACGACGGCTGCAGCCGAATGTTATCCGTCACCCCACACTAGAAATTGCTCCAGGATGGTGGTACTTTGCAGTGTGGTCTGGGATATGGTTTTGAAAGACGTGTGGGATTTTTACTTATATTATATTATACTATATTATGCTTTGACGCATAGAGTTACGGCCCTTGCAATTCTGAGTTCAAATCCCGCCGAGGTTAACTTTGCCTTTCATCCTTACGGGATCGATAAAATAAAGTACCAGTAATGTACTGGGTAATTGCTGGCCTTGTGCCAATAGTAGAAACAATTATATTATACTATATTATATTATATTATATATAAGTTGTACATTATATACATGTTTACAGAAATCAAAACTGCCTTGAAGCCTTTTGCTTCTCTAATGATATCAAGCATTATGAATTCAAAGTTGATAAAAATAGAGAAACAGTTTCGATAAAGGTATCTGTTCCAGCTATCCGACTGAAGCCATGCTGGGGCACCGACATTGTTGCTACACGTTCTATCACCAGCCTGTGTTGGCTGGTCATTGGTGTAAGAGGGAATTCGTTGTTGCTACCCTTAAGTTATCTTCATTCCGAGCTGTGGGCTCATCTGGGATCCTGGATAGCATAGCAGAGTGTCAAGATGTTTCTCGAAAACATCTATGTCCACACCATGCAGATCTCTCAAATTTCTCGGCAGCTTGTTGAAGAGTTGAGGCCTTTGAACCCCAGGCTATTGCAATATCTGCTCCTTATTCTAGATGTGAAAGACGAGACCTTTGGCATCACACAGTAACGTCCTGTTCGGGGGTTGGTCCAGCACTCAATGATAACGTTTGGTGCTAGTCCCTCCAAGATCTGTAGACTTAGCAGAGTTCGACAAGCAATCGCCTGGAACGCTTCATTCACCCTGATACTTCTGTCACGTTTATTTCTCTTAATCTTCTGCTATTCCTAACACACAATACAGTGAGACTATGTGATCCATTGATCCATAGATAGAGGTCTGTCAATGAAAATCATGTCATACAAGGCAGTGGGGATGTAAATTTGGATTTTTGCCTCTCCCCAACGAAGCTGGATGATATACAAGAAAGCAATTCCACCAGTTTTCTAATGAGGCTCAAATTGTGTGAACTTTCTATGTAAGGCGGAGGATTGTTATAGTGACTTGATTGATTAAGCTGGCTGTTTTGATAGAACTAGTGGTCCTTCACTCTCAGTAGTCTTACTGCTCCCTTGGAGCACCAATTCATGTATTCCTTTGTAGCCTCCAGCCCCACTCTCTGAATAAGATTCATAGACACACTTACCTAATTATACACATGCAATTTTATTGAATGCATATGCACTAAAAACAACATGACGTGTGGCACACAGATACACGGACACACTCACACGCACACACACATGCACTTTACACATCCACACAAGCATGCACTCTTTTCTCTCTTTTTCTCACAAAGTTCGGCGACACACATTAATAAAACACTTATACATACACATTCACTCACACAGTTACACATGCAGGCACAAACATACATATAAAATAACACGCACGCAATTACACACACATATACAGTGACGGACATATGCATACAGTAACACACACAAATACACCCACACACTGATACACTGTTACATACATACGCATTCTCATACAATTACATATACACACACAGCTTTAGTGACATAAATATATAAACACTAACAACAAAATCTGACACGTAGCAAGTATTAAAGTTTCTATTTTTGACGACCTTGTTTATTCCTTCTTTAAACTATGTCACATATTAGCACCATCATTATCACCATCTTCTTCATCATCACAACCGTCACCATCACCAGCACCAGCACCAGCAACACCACTACAACAACCACCACCACCACTGCCACCTTGCCCACTATTACCACCATCAACACCGTCACCACCATCTTCCTCGCCGTCGTCATCGTCATCGCCATCATCACCATCACCATCACAACTAGCACTACCACCACCACCACTGCCGCCGTCGCCCCTATTACCACCACCACCACCACCACCATCACCATCATCATCATCATCATCATCATCATCATCATCATCATCATCATCATCACAACTAGCACCACCCTCACCGCAGCCACCACCACCACCACCACCACCACTGCCGCCGTCGTCCCTATTACCACCACCACCACCATCATCATCATCATCATCACCATCATCATCACAACTAGCACCACCCTCACCGCAGCCACCACCACCACCACCACCACCACCATCATCATCATCATCATCATCACCATCATCATCACAACTAGCACCACCCTCACCGCAACCACCACCACCACAACCACCACCACCACCACCACCAACATCATCATCATCATGAACAACGTCATCACCACCATCGCCACCACCACCACCACCAACCACCAACTACTACCATCATCACCATCACCATCATTATCACCATCGTCATGATCACCGTCACCACCATCATCGACACCACCACCACCACCAACATCATCATCATCATCATGAACAACGTCATCACCACCATCACCACCACCACCAACCACTACCATCATCATTATCACCATCGTCATGATCACCGTCACCAGCATCACCACCGTCATCCCCAACATCATCATGAACAACCTCATCATCAACACCACCGCCACCACTACCACCACCGCCGCCGTTGTCGTCAGCCCCCTCACTACTACCACAACAACAACAACAGCAACAACTATTGCCATCACATTTCAAATGCTGTGTTAGGAACTTTTAAAGCGGTTTCTTTTCTTTCTTTTCCTCACCAACCCCACCGCAGTCTTCTCCCCCACATCCCCACCACTGTAAACTTCTTCTCCCCCACATCCCCACCACTGTAAACTTCTTCTCCCCACATCCCCACCACTGTAAACTCCTTCTCCCCCACATCCCCACCACTGTAAACTCCTTCTCCCCCACATCCCCACCACTGTAAACTCCTTCTCCCACTTTTCTCTCATTCTTTAGTTGCCCCTTTTCCTTCCTTCTTTCTTTCTTCAACCCCTCCCCTCCCTTTCCGTCTACACATTCAGACGCACATGCTTACACACATTTACACACACACACACACACACACACACACGCGCGCGCGCGCGCGCAAACACACATTTATGTGCACATACAGACACATATAGACACATATAGACACATACATACTTACAGACATTTACACACACACACGCAAACACACATATATGTGCACATACAGACACATATAGACACATATAGACACATACATACTTACAGACATTTACACACACACACGCAAACACATATATGTGTGCACATGCAGACACATATAGACACATGTAGACACATACATACTTACAGACATTTACACACACACACGCAAACACACATATATGTGCACATACATACACATATAGACACATATAGACACATACATACTTACAGACATTTATACACACACACGCAAACACACATATATGTGCACACACAGACACATACAGACACATATAGACACATATAGACACATACATACTTACAGACATTTATACACACACACGCAAACACACATATATGTGCACACACATATATGTGCACACACAGACACATACAGACACATATAGACACATATAGACACATACATACTTACAGACATTTATACACACACACGCAAACATACATATATGTGCACATACAGACACATATAGACACATATAGACACATACATACTTACAGACATTTACACACACACGCGCAAACACACATATGTGCACATACAGACACATATAGACATATAGACACATACATACTTACAGACATTTATACACACACACGCAAACACACATATGTGCACATACAGACACATATAGACACATATAGACACATACATACTTACAGGCATTTACACACACACACGCAAACACACATATGTGCACATACAGACACATATAGACATATAGACACATACATACTTACAGACATTTATACACACACACGCAAACACACATATGTGCACATACAGACACATATAGACACATATAGACACATACATACTTACAGACATTTACACACACACACGCAAACACACATATATGTGCACACACAGACACATATAGACACATGTAGACACATACATACTTACAGACATTTACACACACACACGCAAACACACATATATGTGCACACACAGACACATATAGACACATGTAGACACATACATACTTACAGACATTTACACACACACACGCAAACACACATATATGTGCACATACAGACACATACAGACACATATAGACACATATAGACACATACATACTTACAGACATTTACACACACACACGCAAACACACATATATGTGCACATACAGACACATATAGGCACATGTAGACACATACATACTTACAGACATTTATACACACACACGCAAACACACATATGTGCACATACAGACACATATAGGCACATGTAGACATACATGCTTACACAAATATTTTCGTCTTACATATAACAAGTTCTCAACTTCACTTCTCACGCCGGTCAGGTTTCTTAGCCTCTGTTACAGTCAACATAATACACACACACACACACACACACACACACACACACACACACACATTAACATACACGCACTCATACACACGCGCACATACACATGCACACAGTCACAAACACACGTACACATTCATACATACATACACACACGAAGAAGTGTGTAAGTATATGTATATATAGGTGTGCATATAAATAATATTTATATTCATATGTATATACTTATAAAAACAGAAACATTCATACATATATGTATATATATATATATATATACACACTCAAATGTATATGTGTCGGTGCGTGGATGTATGTGTGTGAGTGTGTAAGTTATATATACTCACAGACGCATATATATCAATGTGTTTATATACAAATACACACAGGCCTGTATATGTGTGTGTATGTACATACATGCATATCATATATGTATATATATATATATAAAGGAGACGATCGACTTTCGTCAAATCGGACCGAGGGAACAATGTTTCCGTTGGTCTTTCCAATTGCTAATACTATCTATCGGTCGCAATTCCAGGTAGAAGGAGCAACGTGAAATAAAGTGTCTTGCTCAAGGACATAACGCATCGCCTGGTCCAGGAATCGAACTCACAACCTTACGATTACGAATCCAATTTTCTAACCACTCAGCCACACGCCTTCATATATATATATCGTTTCTGAATTTGTTTAGCAAGATTCTTTATCTGAAAACGTGTGTTGAAACCGATATTGTTATACTTTGGGAGGGTCATGTTGCCAATAAGAAACACACGCACCAGTTGCTTTCACTTCAATTTATTATAAATTAAATTTATAAATTTAGGAATTTATAAATTTCCGGTTGGTTGGTTGGTTGGTTCCACAACCAGACGTTTGTTCATATATTGTCAAAGTTTTTTCGTCACAAATTCTGTGACCTCTTCAGTGACTGGGGATTATTTTCTTTGTTTTTGAGCCTCTCCTTTGTTCTGTCCTACGCCATCTTGTTTTTGTTGTGTGCTTAGTTTGCGCATGTGTTACATCCGGGTGTCTGTGTGTGTGTTTATATTTGTTTATTTATTTGTTTATTTACATGTTACTGGTTGGTTGTTTGTTCTATGTGTGTGTGTGTTTTCATTTTGTCCTTAATTGTAAGTTGTGATGTTGCTGTTCCATTTATGTTCTCTATTTAATTTTGGTTGGAGTTCATTTATGTTTATTGCCTCTGTGATTTGTCTAAACATTGCGTCTTTTCTGTGTGTAAATTCTATTTTTATTTCTATGTTCTCTAATTTACCCTTATGTTCTATTTTAGCATGTAAATAAACGAATAAATAAACAAATATAAACACACACAGACACCCGGATGTAACACATGCGCAAACTAAGCACACAACAAAAACAAGATGGCAGTTATTTCTTGCGCCATACCTGAATAGTGGAATTTTCACACCCCGCCATCCAAATCTACAATATCAGAGCCACGGAACTTTGTTGAGGAAACCCCGACAATATCTAACCGGTAGCATCTAGCCTCCTCCATCAGTTTCTGCTCCTTATCTGCAAGGGTTGTGATGTTCTCAGGCCCATCTCCAGTTTTTGCGTCATGAAATGGGGACTGCAATATATATTTTCGAACAGGCCTCTTTACCTAAGGCCGGAACGCGTCTTTTGTTAACCCGCGTCAAGGACGCTTCGGTATGATTCATTTTTTGTTTCTTTCACCAAATTGCAGTTGCCTTTTCGGTGCTCTTATTCGTGCCAGTCACCAATCTGGTACTTTGTCAAAGCCACCAAGACTAAGCTTTTTTAAATGCGGCTTTTACTCACCTCGTCATAGCTACGTCTCTGGGTCGTGAAAGTTTTTTGTGAGCTACATGTGTCACCCATTGCCTTATTTCCCCTAGTAGTTTACAGCTATTGGTTCGGGATTGCTTATTCGTCCGGCAGTTGCCGCTTTTATCGCAACTAACCATCATATCTGGTGGCAGTACGGCTATCCGCCACCTGAAACCTGTTCTCTAGCAGAACAGCTTTGCCAACAAGAAATTTTCCTTTCAAAACTATAGCGCTCGATCAGTGGAATTAATAGTGCTTGAACGAGACACGTTGCAGTATCTGCTTATGCATTTTGCGTTCTGCGTTCAAATTCTGCCTAAGCATTCCAATCAGACCTACGACCAGGGCTAATCACCCGACCACAGAACAGGAACAGCTGATTATGAAAGCTGCAGTCACTAGAAGATTTTGGACTCCTGTTACAATAGTCGAATGATTATGATAAGGTACAGTCGATTACCTATTCAATTAAATTGACCACAAGGCATGACTAGCAGATATTTTATCGAATCTGGAAATTCCCCCCAGGATTAGAACGAAGATGGTAAATTAGTAGAACTAAATACTGAAATGTAATTGATATACTCCAGGTTTCCCTCACCCAGACAGAAATTTCAACCTCAGACATTGTCGCGGATATTTGGACTGAGATTAAGATTACATGGTGATAACTCAGCAGTCACTTATAGACAGACACATAGTCTTGATATCACTTTCTGGGAACACAAAATGAAAACCTTGCAATACTATGCAAGTAAGTCAATTTCTGATTGATGTTAATGTGGCATATTAACAAGAAAATAAATATAAATAGAAGACACATACGTCTAATGAAAACAAAAAAGAAACAGAAGATAAAACAAAAAGGTGCCGAATTGCATGAGGGGGTGCCGTATTACAACCTCTGTAGACAGATGTAAGAATATATATATATATATGTGTGTGTGTGTGTGTGTGTGTGTGTGTGTGTGTGTGTGTGTGTGTGTGTGTGTGTGTGTGTGTGTGTGTGTGTGTGTGTGTGTGTGATATTTATACGCATACACGTATATATATATATATATATATATATATATATATATATATATATATATATATATATATATTCGAATTTTATATATACATCATCATCATCATTTTACGTCGGCTTTTCCGTGCTTGCAAGGGTGGGACGGGTTCTTTTCAGCATCTCTCCATTCGTCACGGTCCTTCGTCATCTCCTCTGTGAGTTTCAGCGATCTGATGTCAGCTCTCACTACCTCTACCCATGATTTCCGTGGTTTTCCTCTACTCCGTCTTCCTTCCACCGGGATTTCTTGGCACTTCTATACCCAGCGGGCATCCTCCATGCGCATCATATTTCCATACCAACGCAGTCTTCTCTCCCGCACACTACAGTTAGTGTGTATGTGTATGTGTGTGAGTGGGTGTATGTTTGTACTTATGTGTGCGTATGTAGGTATATATGTGTGGACATGTGTGTATGCATATATATGTAAGTGTATATTTATATATACATGTATGCGTATGTATATGTATATATTTGTATATGTATGTGTGTATATATATGAAAATATATATGTATGTTGTTGGTGGTAACATAGTTGGTCGTTATATTATCAATGTTGTATTTTGCTTTGATAACATATTTAACCTGAAGTAGTATATTACGTCCCTTTACGGTCTGAGTTCAAATCCCGCCGAGGTTTACTTTGCTGGCCTTGTACCAAAAGTAGAAACATTTATTTATTATAATATAGGTGGATTGGCAGTATCGGTAGAGAGTCGGACGCCATGCTTTGAAGCATAGAGTTACGTCCCTTTATGATCTGAGTTCAAATCCCGCCGAGGTTTACTTTGCCTTTCATCCTTACGAGGTCGATAAAATAAAGTACCAGTAAAGCACTGGGTAATTGCTGGCCTTGTGCCTAAAGTAGAAACAATTATTTATTTATATTTGGTTACCCCCATAGGTAAATGTACAGCTATCTGTGATTGATCCCTATCTTATGTGAATGTGTGGCAGTTACATATTGTAGTTAAGGTGTGAACATATGGGAATATAATTTTCCTATTTGAATATTATATAGGCATGTGTGTGTATATGTGCACATATGTATATACACATATATATGCTTTGGGAAATTTATGAATATATCTATGCATGGCTTATGTTAGCATATGTGTATATATATGTGTTTGGGTTTAACTATACTGCTTTATATTTGAAAACGAACTTCTCTCTCTCTCTCTCTCTTTCTTTCTTTCTCTCTAGAGAGAGAGAGAGGTTCGTTTTCAAATATAAAGCAGTATAGTTCCTTTGAGGACTAACAACACACTCAGGAGCTGGACATATCGATGAATTAACAGGGTAGAACCCATTACAACATCATGTTTTCCTGTTTTTTCTGCCTAAATTCTTACTGCCTGATGAGGTCACAGCCAATAATGGCTGCCACTGAAATATGTATAGCAGCGAATTTGAATAAACGAAGCCAACTTTAACATGTTTGACTTACACTTATTATTTTATATATATATATATAAGGGCGGTGGATTGGCAGTATCGGTAGAGGGTCGGACGCAATGCTTTCCAGCACAGTTACGTCCCTTTATGGACTGAGTTCAAATCCCGCCGAGGTTAACTTGGCCTTTCATCCTTACGGGGTCGATAAAACAAAGTACCAGTGATACACTGGGATAATTGCTGGCCTTGTGCCAAAAAGTAGAAACAATTATTTTATATATATATATACATATATATATAAGAGAAGCCTCCATCGGTCACTAAAGACCATGGTTTTGCACCTAGAAAGTTTACCAAGCCTGGGCAAAGTTTGTTTGTGGAAAACCACCAGTCGCCCACGCATATAATTCTCCCCTTTCCACACCACCGATGGTGACCAAAGATCCAAGGGAAAGGCAATGGCCGATACAACTTAGCACCAGTGACATCGCACATCATTTCTACAGTTGAGTAAACTGGAGCAACGTGAAATAAAGTGTCTTGCTCAAGGACACACTGCATCACGCTGTCCAAGAATAGAACTCACAAACTCTCAATTGCATATATATATATATATATATATATATATGGGATGGAGTTATAATTGTGTATGGAAACGTTTAAGTATTGGTTGTTTATTCATTCGCTGGTTTTTCATCCACTGCTATGTGAAGCCTCTATATACCATTGCAAAACTCTCCATGGTAGTTGTAAGCCTAATTGTCCATGTTAGTCTATTACGAGGCGGAATTTGAACCCTAAAAACGAATAAACAGAATGGATACCGCAAGACACTCACCCATCAATGCTGAGAAGCTGGAACAAAAATTGTTTTTGAACTTAAATCGCCAAGTGCCGAAACGAGTAATGTCACCTAGATACATTCAAGTGGAATATAAATCACATCAACCTGCGCAGAATCTATTATAGAAAAGAAAGTATAGAAAGGTAAAAAAAATGAGACGTCCAGGTAGGGGGATAACGACTTTGGGTCTATCAAGGAACCTTCACAAATGAACGATTTCTCTGAATATCGATACCAACTGTCAGGCACAGGCTGTGAACAGACCCATTCACCCAAGCCATACTAGCCACTCACATCCACATGTAAGTAAGTTAACTAGAGGACAACACCTCCCGGTCAAAGATGAGAAGAGCTTGGTAGAAGAAAAACGAATGTTCTCAGTTTTTTCAAGCTTGTCCACTATACAACGTCTTTTGCCATAGCCTCAAGATTGTGGAAACAGTTTTCGTTCTCAGCCAAAGGAAAACGACGGAGCAACGCTTGGACTCCGCTGATAGCCAGGCCATTCCTATACACAACAACAGGTTTTTAACATAATTCTACAAATCAATCATGTATGCACACTAGCAATCTCCACCCTCCCGTAGCCTCCCAGACTAGGGATTTCTAGACGTTGTCTATAGGCTCCTTTGTGTTAACTTCTTTTGTGTCTCACAATAATAAGATAAATACCAGTTATGAAAAAATAAAGTATTGTGGTCGATATGATCGACTGAATCAAGGCGTTGTCCCAGCACGGCTGCAGTCTAATGACTTAAACCAGTAAAAGAATGAACGAATATTTATTTATAAATATATATCTGTTCTTATCTACTTAGTTATCTAATTAGTTGTTATACTACAAATGTCGCTCTTTGTCTGCATATGTTGCCGTTTTTGTCATTATATCGTTGTCGTTATCGGCGTTGTCGTCGAGTGTTCTTGTGGTGGCGGTTGCATTAGATATCATTGTCGTTATAGTAGTAGTAGTAGTAGTAGTAGTAGTAGTAGTAGTAGTAGTAGTAGTAGTAGCAGTAGTAGTAGTAGTAGTAGTAGTAGTAGTAGTGGTGACGTTGATAGTGCTAGGGCCATGACGAACAACTACGTAGAAACTCCCTTGTTTGCTCGTTTAACCTAGTGGAGGTGATGGGGATGGTGGTAGAGACGATATTTTAACAGAAGTGACCCTGCATATTAATGCACTCATTGTTGGCAAAATGATACTGTTGTTGTTATTGTTGCTGTTAGTTATGGTTGTGGTGTTGGTGGCGGCAGCTGCGGTGGCGGTTGTAGAAATGGTTGGAGGAAACGTATTTAAAAATATAGTTGCCACAATTCGTATAATTATAATTGTTTCTAGTTTTTGGCACAAGACCAGCAATTACCCATTACATTACTGGTACTTTATTTTATCGACCCCGTAAGGATGAAAGGCAAAGTTAACCTCGGCTGGATTTGAACTCAGTCAGTAAAGGGACTTAACTCTATGCTGGAAAGCATGGCGTCCGATCCTCTACCGATACTGCCAATCCTTCGCCGTTTGTATAATTATAATTGTTTCTACTTTAGGCACAAGGCCAGCAATTACCCATTACATTACTGGTACTTTATTTTATCGACCCCGTAAGGATGAAAGGCAAAGTTAACCTCGGCTGGATTTGAACTCAGTCAGTAAAGGGACGTAACTCTATGCTGGAAAGCATGGCGTCCGATCCTCTACTGATACTGCCAATCCTTCGCCGTTTGTATAATTATAATAACAGTTGAATAGTTAAGGAAAATGCCTCTGAAGACAGAAAAGGGGGACAGCACCGTCAGCATTGAATTGAATTACCCACCTCTCGTATGCCTAGTGAGCTTTGAAGAATAAACGTATATTTTACTCATATTTTTTCTAGTGGAGGTTGTTATTTTATTCCAGCTTAACCAAGATTGAGAAAACACGATTGAAGGAATTCTAACCACAACCCTTCCATCTATTTACAGGTGTTTAGGACTTCATTATTTAATGTGTAATTCTTTGTTATGATTTGATTTGAAGGAGCTTTGACTGTTATTTCTATGAGTCGAGTGATCATGTAGAGCCTCTTCCGTTGCTTCCTTTCCAGGTAAGTTGATAATAAAGAAGATTATATTCTGTATACATTGATTGGCAAGGCCGGATGGTTCACAACCTAGCTTCAAATCATGCAATGCCGGGTTCAATATTTTGGTTAAATTCGTGGAAGTGTTAGAGCATTTCGGTAATACTTAGAAAAAAAAAGTTTTCTTCTTCTTCTTCTTCTTCTTCTTCTTCTTCTTCTTCTTCTTCTTCTTCTTCTTCTTCTCCTCCTCCTCCTCCTCCTCCTCCTCCTTCTTCTTCTTCTTCTTCTTCTTCTTCTTCTTCTTCTTCTTCTTCTTCTCCTCCTTCTTCTTCTTCTTCTTCTTCTTCTTCTTCTTCTTCTTCTTCTTCTTCTTCTTCTTCTTCTACTACTACTACTTCTTCTTCTTCTTCTCCTCCTCCTCCTCCTTCTTCTTCTTCTTCTTCTTCTTCTTCTTCTTCTTCTTCTTCTTCTTAAGCAGCCTACCCCTTACATTATATATATATATATATATATATATATATATATATATATATATATATATATGTCTGTGTGTGTGTGTGTATGTATGTGTGTGTGTAATAAAACAAAGAATAAGCACCAATTGATAAAATAAGGCCAAAGAAAGCGAAACAATAAAAAAAAAAATTATAAGCAATTTTATCGCCAAAAAATACAAAGAAATAACAAAAGCAGCCAACCAACCAGCCAACCAACACTCAATTGCACATACCAACGTAGCAATAAGCAGCCGTCTGCAAGATGTCCTTGTGTCTCAAAGCAATGTGTGGCGAGAGAGGGACTTAGTTATTACGTACTTTGAATAAACAGACAACGCCTACAAAATATATTTCCTCATTTGAGAAATATATTGGTGCCGTCCAAAAATGTAGTTTTCTTTAGATACTCTTAGAGACAGATTTTTTTTCTCTTTATGGAACATTATTTTTATTCAGTATACAAAACCTCACAATGTCATGAAAGGTCATTGACATTATATAAAGATTATTCAGCAGTATCAACTAAAACCAAAATATACTATTAAAGAGAATAGAAAAGGAAAAAGAAAAAAAGAGAAGGAAAAGGAGAAAAAGAAAGAGGGATCAAAGGATCAAGTAACAAAAGAAAGGGAGTGGGATGGGACAGTCTGAGCGGTGCCTCAGCCGCACTCCGTGGGCAAGAGATCAAAACGTTACCGCGGAGAATGGCCAGAGACACTCGCTGCAACCGCTACCTCAACTCACGGGGCAACCCCGACACAAGCGGGACGCCATCTTTCTGACTTTACGGAGGAACTCAGAAGTGCGGAGTCCAAGAAAGCTAAAGGTCTCAACGGAGACCGGTGCAAAGAGGAAGCGGTCGGCCAGGCCCTGTATTTGATGACACTTTGGTAGCTTGCTAGTTCGTGTTCTGCTACCGTTGCTGCTAGCGTTCGTGGACCATGTCACTCAGCTATCATATGCCTGGTCCACTTAACTTTAAAATTAGTTGTGTGGCTAAACTAGGTTTCCCTAACGTATTGGGTATCGAGACAAAAAGAAATAATATATTAATGTGAAGTTGGCTTAGCTGTCGGTTCTATGTAGGCATGTGTTCGAATTACTTTGTGACCATGGCGAGAATGATTATATTTTACATTCTATTTATTATCCAGCACCTTTTAAGTTAGTTATAACAGCTTGTCTTTCTGGAAATATCAGATAGACATTCGTCAAATTAAATCTCTGTCATAAAAAAGGTAGAAAGGTTTATTTATATAGACATAGATGTACTATACCTGGAATGAACCTCCGTCGGTTTCGACGAGGATTGTTCCAGTTGTTTAATCAATTGAACAGACTGCTCATGAAATTAACGTGTAAGGGCTGAACTTTCCACAAATACGTGTCCCCTTAATGTATTTCTTAGGGAGATTCAGCAGGTCACAGTATATGATAGAATGACATACAATCCATACGACGCGCTACCAAACAATTTCCGTCTACACAATTTGATTCACAAGGTATTGATTGGCCTGTGACTAGAGTAAATGACACTTGCTCAAGGTGCCACGTAATGGGATCGAACTCTGAGCCTAAGTGTTGCGAAGCGTATTCCTTAGCCATTCTGCCACGCTGCGTCCACACTATACTTGAAATAAAGAAGATATAGTCACAGTCTTTGATCAACGACCTGCTTTATAATCAAAAGAGAAAAACAACAGTATCAACAGTTATTTAATTAAAAATCTCTATATGTATTTGCACATTTTGCGTCTAAAAATATGCAAGAAGCAAATTACAGATAGAATCACATTGCTGTACTAACGCTTCTTTTATTAGGGAGTTTGTTGACACAACAAACTACGAGTTCTAATTACGAAAAAGATGTGCACTATACTCTCTTGGACATTTATACAAAACCTTCCGTGGAACGCGGTCATAGGCCTTTTCGAGGTTTACAAAGCAAGAATACACCTCTTGGAAGTACTCTCATGATTTCTTAAAGACATGTCGCAGTGTGAATATTTGGTCAGCTGTGCTGCATCCGGGGAGAAAGCTACAATGTTCTTCTGTTAGTTTGGATTCGACAATCTCCCTGCATCTCTTTGCCAGACACCGACTTTACCGCGGAGGCTTAACAATGAGATCCCTCTATAATTAGATCAATCCCCCTTGTCTTCCTTTTGAAAATTGGGATTAACATTCCCGATTGCCATTGCTTAGGTGCCTTTCCAGAGAAACAGGTGATCCGGCACACACGTGTCAGCCAGAGAATACCTTCTCTATTTAAGGCTTTTAACATTTCGAACCGAATTTCATCTTCCCCGGCGGCCTTGCCACATTTGAGCTCTTTAACTACTATTGAGACCTCAGTTTCCGAGAGATTAATCACGCATCCCAGATGCACCTCTTGTACATCATAAGATGTTGTTGTGACCAGATTTGGGAGATCAGCAAATTATTCTCTCCAAATCACGAGAATGCCCTTCTCAGAAGAGAGAAGAACCCCAGAAGTGTTCCTGATAGCAGGTGTGGAGGAGGGCTTATTACGAAGTCGGTCGATGGTCTACCACAACACTTTATTTACTGATCTGAAGTCGGATTCCAGCTTAACTCCAAAGTCCTCCAATGTCTTAACTTTGAACTCCTTTACTATCTCTACAGCGAATCTACATGCCTGCTTGTATCGCAAGTGCAAGAAGGAGGACTTATTTCCAAGCCAAGATTTGTAGGTCTCCTTCTTTGCTCGGATGGCATCTTTGACCTCTTGATTAAACCAAGGAGTTCTCCTGCCATCAGGCGCCACACCAAGTCTCTTTCGCCCGTATCATTTAACAGCTGAAGCAGAAACTGCTGATCTGAACAATCTTCACTCCACTTCAATGTCTTCAGTTTTCTCACGGAGTTCTCTGAATTTGAATGCTATAGTATCTACATATCAGATCCTGACGTAGGTTGTCCTGGACAAGCCCGTTTTGGGGGCTTCCTTAGCTTTAGTTAATCTCAAGTTGCAGATAACTAGATGGTGATTAGTTGATACGAACATCCAGCTCAGAATCGAAGACATCGGAGACAATAACAAAATCAATTATTGATCTCTGTCCAGATTCCCCTCACGCCATGTATATTTATGGATATTTCTGTGCTGGAAGAAGGTGGTCATAATAGAGAGTCAATTGCTAGAACAGAATATAATCGATTATAGAAACCCCAGTATTTCGACGGTACTGATGTTATAGATGTAGCACGGATGAAATGTAATATTGATCCCAGCAGGAGTTGAACTAAGATTGAATGTAAAGAGAACAAATCGTTAATGTAATTCTATCACGGTAATGTTATATAAGAACTGATCACATCCCTTCTACCAACTAAGAATGAAAATATATTGAGTCAGTCAGTGTAGCAACTCTTTAACATATATAACTAAATAGTTAAGTTAGTACTAACGTATTTAATATAGCAGTCATTAAAAATATCTGTGCTTTGATGAAATTTCAACATTAATTAATTGTTAATATCAAATACAGGGAACAACCCCAGAGTTGTTTCATGCTTATCATTACCTCAGTAGTGAGGCACAGACATCACCAAACTTAGTGATGGAAAATCCTTAATAAATTTCAATGACTTCTTGGTTGTCATAGTAAAATAGAATTTTTAAAAGTATACATAACTCGGATATGTCAGCCATATATTAAAAAAAAAATCAACCTTTACGTGCTAATAGATTTGATGCCGAGATAATTTAGAAACTAATTCAGCTAAATTATATTAATGATATATCCCACTCTCATATCGGTATAATCTAAATAATCATTATAAGGAAAATGAATACAGGAATCATGTTAATAAATAAAATTTCCTTTACATGAATTGAATCTAAGTCTCCTCTAACATAACTGTGATGTATTAAGAATAAAACTTATGACGACGACATAATTTCAACACGCAGCCATCTGATCTGGAATCAAATGTACTATAATTAGGCCCCAGGGTCTATTAATATTTTGGGTTGAGATAATAATGTCTCAGTATTACTGAAATGATGTAAATATGCCCACGAAACATTTTATGTCAGAACTAATGGTTAATTTCATGACAATATGGTGTATGGAAAGAACAAAATTGTTTACGCTATACATATATGTCTAAACATAACTGTCTATACATTTCGAGCTCTGGTTCTCATCAGGACATTGCTTGCATAAACAGTTATTCTTCGCTGCTTCTACCGGAATGCACGAGACGGCGCTGGCCGTCAGCCTTTCAATTCATAGCTTGACTTTCAAAATGTTTATTTATTAAACGTACCGTATATCTTTAGATATACGAAATTCACATACATGTATGTATACTGCTATGCCGAAGCTAAAGTTTAATTGTACTTTTAAGTTGAGCCAATTTATACAGCTTCGTATGCAAATAAGGGTAATCAGCCCACCTACAGAGGCGAAACATCCATATATTTTCGCCTGTTTCAAGTTCCAGCAGAGAGCAAAGGGAAGCACTGATGAGGGCCAGAGCTCAAAATGCACAGACAGTTATCCTCTGCTGCTTCTACTGGAATTCGCCAGACGGCGCTGGCCGTCAGCCTTTCAATTCATAGCTTGACTTTCAAAACATTTATTTATAAAATATACCGTATATCTTTAGATGTACGAAATTCGCATACATGTGTGTATACAGTTATGCCGAAGCTAAATTTTAATATATATATATAATTTACTCAAGTCTGCACATTGCAGAGGTACTTTCCAGGTGCAGATTCATAGTCTCATGATAAATAAGGATGTTACGGAATGCATAGTTAACAAAGGATTTCATATTAAAAGGAAATCGTATGCCACCGACTAGATTCGAACACGCAACGTTCTTATCTGGAGTCAGGCGCGCTATCATTGCACCACAAGGCTGGGTGACAGCACTTAAACTACCTATATAAAACTCTTTTCCAAATATTACATATACGTTAACGTATTATTTATTGAAAGTGTATGTCACTATTATATAACAAGCGCTAATGTCAGGTGTTGTACGTCCATGTAATAATTTGAATTGCGTTCATATAAGTACTATTTAAGTCATTTGGATAAGTAGGACTTGTTGAGCAACGGTAGCGCAACTGATTCTGGATCAGATGGTTACGCGTTCAAATCAGGTCCAGGTCGTATATTTGTTTTCATCCTGCGCATATATTGTTTTATCAGACTATACAATACCATTTAATCTCATGTGAAATATCCTTTTTAAGTAAAAATATAATTTTGCCCCATACAAACAAATGACAAAGCCTCACACCCACAACCGGCACAACAAAGATGAAGACAATATATTTCTTAATTAGTCATGTAATCTTAGAAAGTTTACTAATCGATTTGATCTTCTTAACAAACCGATCGCTCAAATCACACCCTATTGTCTTAAAAATGAAAGAACACATTAAAGAATATAGTTCCTAAAAAACAAAAGACGAAAGGGGTCACAATTGGATCGTCTTTGTTCGATAAGGAATAATTGAGGCTAAACAACTATAACAATCCGACCCTGCACATTTAAAAATATATTTAGGCCAGTATATATAAGACTACATTATCTAATCTCTCCCCTTTTTTCTTTTTTCTTTTTTTATTTGTGGTTGCGTGTGGTTTCTAGCATGTCAAATGTACAGAAAAGAAACTCTTGTTGTAGTTATAGTGACGATGGTAATGATGTTGTGTCACTATTGTGATGGCGGTTATAATTTTTGTTGTTGATTAGCCTCAGATAAACCCCACTCAAACACGTCCATGACTAACACGTTCCAATCATTATATATCTGGGATTGCATTAATCCAATATGTTTTTCCTTTTTCGTGAAAGAAGGTTGTGAGTTGAGAAAGATGTGGCTACTATTTCAAGCTGATAATATGAACGTGCAGGGGCTTCCTTGTTAGCTTTAATGATCTAGTTGCTGTTTAACAAACCTATTTTTAGGAGCGTCTCAGTCATGACCATCCAATTTCCTTCATCAAGAACTACCTTATAAAATGCATCATTTCATTCTTTTGAAGTCTTTTATTTCCACGTAATACTTTATCCCGTCGTTTCGCAAACGTGGAGCATAGTAAAACAAAAGTTTGTAATACTCATTACGACTTCGACGGGATTTGAACACACAGCCGTCTAACCTCGAGTTAGACGCACTAACGATAGGGCACAGGCCCTTAATGGGAATCGACCTTTAAATTATATTTATTATAGCTATGAAGATAAATTTAAATAGACGAAAACAGGAGGTGTAATCAAAACAAATATTAGTTAACAGATAATTTTATCTCTTTTTTTTCTTTTCTGGCAACTGCGGGAGACATCACTGGACATGTTTTTGCTTCACTAGGCATCATCAATGAAGCATATCCTTCACCGTAGTTTATCACACTTACGGTGATAAGTAAATATATATAAGTGAATATTTGATAATGTAAGTAATACAGTTGTTTAAAAGTTAAATAATTCTGCGTATGGCGTATCTAAATTATTTAGTATGTAAACAATATCGTGTTTGGTAATGGGAAGAAGCAAATGTTTATTGGTTTGTCGGAAGGGGATAATAAAAAGGTCAACACCTAGTTTTTTGTTGTTTTTCTTTTTCATTCTGGTACTTCTGTATGTCTCGTTAGTTCATAGATTTGCACTTGGAAAGTTCCTCTCCAGGTTTAGCCAAGGTTATTATGACAGACGAACAGTTGTCCATACATGCAAATCGTCTCTTTCTATGGAACCAATGTTGTCCAAGGGAAAGACAAGAAGGGATACAGCTTGTCACAAGCATCTTCGGTTGCGTTACGCCCGAAGCCAAAGAGACAGAACAAATACCGCAAGAAATCCTATCTGCCATTCTACCACCTCTCTGACCACCTCTTTAGTACTTTATCAACACAGAAACAATGTAAGGAATAGTTGAATGGAAGAAATAAATATAGTAGTTTAGTTTCGATAATGCTCAGTTTTTTGTATCTTAGAAAATGTTCAAGAAACACATGGGATGAACCGTCTTCCACCATCAATTTTGGAGTAAAACATCCCGCTTTAGGAAGGAGTTCCACGAGGCAGAATGGTTGATACAGTCGATATAGCCAGCTGTTCTCTTCATCAATACTCCTATCATCTTTTCCGCAGAGCGCAACTGAGATATACTGTCCAGTCAAGAGTGTAGAGTGTGTCCACTCCCCATTTTCCCCTGCCTTTTATTTTGTAATTCTTTATCCATTTTGTTTCTTTTAGTCACTTTTCTAAACTGTATTATTAAAGAATTATAGCTGATTGAAGTTGAGTAAAATAAAAATTGGTCAAAATATTTGCTATAGGGTCTAGGTGGTGACACAGTAGAAGTACAATTGCAAGAAGTATGTCTGGGAGGGGGTGATATTTTACATTAAGTGACGTTTAGTGTTTTATATTTCAGAGTTCAGAGAGCATTGTATTATCATGTAGTTATCGTTTTGACGCAGATCGGCCATGAACCGGCTTAGCTATGGTTGAGTTCACACCGTCTGTTGAACAGTATATCTCTGACAAGATGGCGAAAGTGCTAACGTTATGTCTCAGGATCCCTTACAATGGCTGTTATTAATAATTATGCATTATCACCGTGGATAGCTTAGATCTATGTCAGATATAACATGTTCACGGCTTGCTTATGTTTCCATCAACAGAAAGACATTAGATTTATATTTTCTATGCTACAGACCTGTCAAATCTCCCCGTCCGACAGGGAGATCTTCTTCCCACTTTAGGGTGGGGGAGGGATGTCTTCTCTTGTGAAAATGGGTATAGCTTTCATTATGTAAAATATCCCTATTTTGCCTCATTTCTCCCCGTTTGAGGCACTTTTTTTCATGGTACTTCCTGTTTGGGTTTTCAGAGGTTGGCATGTCTGATACTGGTTAATCGTTAGGAAGGACTGACAGTAACCAACCAAAGAACCATAAGGCTAGAGACCTTTGACGTATAGGTGCAATTCCATTGGGTTGTATAAAATAAATACATAGTAGGTAAACATGAAAATATCTAATAGCAACCCAACCATTGATCACCGAAAGAAAAAACGTAAACAAAAATTGTGATTCGAGAACACAAACTTATGATCTGGAGTCAGACTGACTACCGTTGCACTACATCGTTAATTAGGGTACAGCTTTCAAAGAAAATGTATAACAATAACTGATTTTAAACGCCACTCATCCGTGTTATATATGCTGCTTTATACAGTACTCAGTCGATTTTATAAGCAGATTTCCTTGCTTGTTGTAATTGTTTCCTGCGTTTATATAATATCTAGTAAGGACTAAAATATTAATAACAGCAACAGGACCCAATGGAATATAAATAATTCTTTCTAACAATGACACTACGCTACAAATTTTAATGGGGAAATATTATAAAAAAAACAACACTATTTCAATAATACTTAAATAGTTTTATGGTTATTACTGTTAAATTTATTAATTTATGGTATGCAACAGATTTGGGGGTTGATTTGAAAAATATATATTTTATTAAACCATCAACCTTACACTTAATAAAAAAAAAAAACTGTTTCCTAATTAGAAATTAATAAAATTCTGCTTACCAAAGAATTTGAACAAAATAAAATTAGAAGACACAAAAAATAAAAGCAAAATATAAACAAACGAACAAAAATTACAGACAAAAACGAAAGATAAAGAAAGTAAGAATAAGAGTATTGTAAGTGGCAGCGTGAAATATTTAAGTAAAAGCTTCCCTCCGTCACTCAGTATTCAAAAAGTAGAAAAAAATATATTGAAAAACGGCTGGAGCCACGTGCTGAAAAGTCTCGAGGAAATAGTGTAGGAAGGAAACTGCACAGTAAGCAGAAAATTAGAGGGGGGGGGGTTGTGGTGGTGATGGTGTTGGTGGTGGTGGGGTATAGAAGTGGAGAGAGGAAGGAAGAAATGTTTGAGAAATGTCCCATTTGTAGACTTCTTTCCTGCTATCTTTACTGATGAAGACTTGTCAGGAATGGTGCTCAACAGTCTGGCGGGTGTTTGAAAGTAGTTTGATAGTGGTGATAATGTGATGGTGGCGGTAGTGTAATGGTGGTGCTAGATGCAATGGTAGTGGTGGTGTTGACAATGGGGCTAGCTGTGACGGATGGTGGTGGTGGTGGTAAGGGTCTAGTTGTGATGGTGGTGCTGGTGGTGATAACAATGGGGCTAGATCTGATGGATGGTGGTGGTGCTGGCAACGGGGTTAGTTTTCTTGGTGGTGCTGGTGGTGATGACAATGTTACTAGCTGTGACGGGTGGTGGTGGTAATGGTGGCAACGGGGCTAGTTGTGATGGTGGTGCTGGTGGTGATGACAGTGGGGCTAGCTGCGATGGTGGTGGTGTTGGCAACGAGGTTAGTTGTGATGGTGGTGGTTGGTAGAAATGGAGCTAATTGTGATGGTGGTGGTTGCGGTATTAAAGAAACAGTGTTAGTGGTGGTGGTGGTGGTGTTGTTGTTGGTAAGTATGATGCTAGTAGTAGTAGTGGTCGTTGTGATAGTGAAGGTCGTGGTGGTAGTAGGGAGACATTGTGTTAGTAGAAGTAGTTGTGGTGGCAATGATGATGGATTAGGTGGTGTGTATAGTGCTAGGTGTGGTGTTGTTAGTGGTAGTGATGGTTGTAGTGGTATTGGCGGTAGTAGTGGTGATAATGATTGTTGTTGTGATAGTGGTGTTGATGATGGTAGTGTTGATGGTGATGATAGTGGTGTTGGTGGCGTCGATGGTGGTGGTGGTGGTGGTGGTGGTGATGGTAGTGGTAGTGGTGATGGCTTAAGTAGTGATGGTAGGAGTGTTGGTGGTGGTGTTGGTGGTGTTGATGGTAGTGGTGTTAGTGATGGTAGTGGTAGTGGTGGTGGCTTAAGTAGTGATGGTAGGAGTGTTGGTGGTGGTGTTGGTGGTGTTGATGGTAGTGGTGTTAGTGATGGTAGTGGTAGTGGTGGTGGCTTAAGTAGTGATGGTAGGAGTGTTGGTGGTGGTGTTGGTGGTGTTGATGGTAGTGGTGTTAGTGATGGTAGTGGTAGTGGTGGTGGCTTAAGTAGTGATGGTAGGAGTGTTGGTGGTGGTGTTGGTGGTGTTGATGGTAGTGGTGTTAGTGATGGTAGTGGTAGTGGTGATGGCTTAAGTAGTGATGGTAGGAGTGTTGGTGGTGGTGTTGGTGGTGTTGATGGTAGTGGTGTTAGTGATGGTAGTGGTAGTGGTGGTGGCTTAAGTAGTGATGGTGGTGTTGGTGGTGTTGATGGTAGTGCTGTTAGTGATGATGGTGGCGGTAGATGTGAGGGTAAAGGTAGTTAAGTCAACATATTTTCCATTATGTTGTTGTCGATGTTGATATTGTTTAGCTTCAGGTCAGCCTTAAGCAAGTTATAAAGAAAGACGCTCCAACCGTGACGGTTCCATCTTTTTCTATATCTAACGTGTCCCTTCTTTTGTTTAAGATGGAGTATAATTTGAAAAGGTTTTGGCTGCTATATCTTGCAGGTCAAAAGACCACGAAGAACCTACTTTGGTAACTCGGTGTTGGTGGCATTGGTGGTTCTGGTGGTAGTAGTAGTAGTAGTAGTAGTAGTAGTAGTAGTAGTAATTGTTTCTACTTTGGGCACAAGGCCTGTACATTACTGGTACTTTATTTTATCGACCCCGTAAGGATGAAAGGCAAAGTTAACCTCGGTGGGATTTGAACTTAGACTACAAAGGGACGTAACTTTATGCTTCAAACCATGGTGTCCGCCCCTCTACCGATACTGCCAATCCACCGCCTTAGTAGTAGTAGTAATAATTGTTTCTACGTTTGGCACAAGGCCAGTAATAACCTAGTGCATTACTGGTACTTTAGTAGTAGTAGTAGTAGTAGTAGTAGTAGTAGTAGTAGTAGTAGTAGTAGTAGTAGTAGTAATAATAGTAGTAGTAATAGTAGTAATAATAATAGTTGTTGTTGTTGTTGTTGTGATGGTGGTGGTGGTGGTGGTGGTGGTGGTGGAAGAAGATTTTGTATTAATGGTCATGGTGGTGATACTAATAACAGTAGTACTATCCAAATAGCGGAGCGGGATTTTGTAATGGTGGTTAACAGTAGTGATTGTAATAGGAGTGTGTCTTAATGGATATGTTTGTGTTGTGGATAATCTCTGGCCAGCCCTGATTAAGTAGGTTTATGATAAAAAAAAAATGTTTCAGCTATGACAATATCATCTTTTATTCGAGCATC
>OZ024743.1:362422527-362537527 GCA_964016885.1 Eledone cirrhosa | reverse complement strand
ATACATTTGATCTGTTATAGTCCACTGTGATATCAATTATCGATTCTGTGAGATTCAGCGGCCTCGGCTTCCGTTCCACTTTTGACTTAGCACTACCGGCCTATCTCCCCCCAATCTCTTCCAGCCGCACCGTCATCAACGAGATCCTCTGCAAGATGACATAACTTGACGTGACCCGGGAACTGGAGTAGGCCCTGGCTGACTGGACCGACGAAGCCGTTGCCGTCTTCCAGTGTACCGATGTACAACGTAACTAGGACGACGTCAAGTGCAAGTCCACCTTCAGGTGGTTCGAGTCTTCCTCGGACCAACACCGTCTCACCTGCCTACGCTCCTCTGCGCAAAAACAGTGGTGCTTGGCTCAATTTGGTACCTTCCTCATCAACCGTTACCCTTCTTGATGAGGTGTGCACTCACATTAGACGTGTGTGTGAGTCACACAGATGCCGTTATGGTGCAGTGGTCGACGAGTTCTGTTTTCACCCGTTATCTAGCCGCTTTAGTGCAGGCTGACTCCACGGCCCGCCACTCTGAATGACATCATCAGAAGGAGCTGGTTTCCTGTCACAATTGAAGTCCGCTGGTCTCGACCGTGGTGATGGCAATCACCCAGACGGATAAACCTTCTCCCTTTCGAGGGAGCAAATCCCTAATTTGGGACGCGACGTGCAGCTACACGTTCTACGCCTCAAGCCATATCGTTTCGGCCACAAACCCTGGCCCCAACGCCTGAATGGGGAGGAGAGAAAGATAGTCAAATGCCGGGGCTTGACCCACCACTTCCCCTTTGTATCGGTCTCCGTTGAGATCTCTGGTGCCCTTGGTCCCCGCACTGCTGATTTTCTCCGATAAGTCAGAAAGATGGTGGTCTGAGTGGTTGTTGCAGCGGGTATCTGACCATTCTCTGCTGTAAAGCCTTTGCCATTTTGTCCGCGGGGCGTGGCTGAGTCACCACTCAGACTGGAGTGTAGTGACTGTCCCGTCCCACTCCTTTTCTTTTGTTGCTTGATTCCTTTTTTTCTTTTTCTTCTTTTCATTTCCTTTTTTCTTCCTTTTTTGTTCCCTTTATTATTGTTTTGTGCGCAATAATTTTTATATAATGTTTTATATAATTTTTATATAATTTTTCATGGCATTGTAAGATTTTGTATATTGAATATGTTTGTTTTTCACTTCAATTATTTTATACTGGACAATAAAAGAATCAGAAACATGAATAATAAAAAAAATATGTTATTATGGCTTCATAGTCCTGGCGAACAGAATGACCAATGTGTTATTCCAGAGGATAGCGAGATAGATGGGTTGAAACATCCAGTTCAACTCGCGAGTATCATTCTTTCGCATGATCATCTGTCTGCAACCTAATCAATTTGTCAATTTGCAACTTTTTTTATTAAATATTTTATTCTTACATGCGTAATTTTGATGTTAACATTCAACTTACCAGGTAAACTAGCCACTAGGACTGACTCTACTCTAACATTTTGAATTATCCGAGTATATTCGAGAAATTTCTACACTTATCAGTGGCAAATTAGCAAAAACGTTAGAGTGTCGGTTAAAATACCTTGCGGTATTTATTCTGGATTCTTAACTTCCGGCTTCAAATGCCACCGTGGTCAATATTCTTTTTCATACTTCCGGAGTGAATATATAAAAAGTCTCGTATTCTAAATATGGCGAAGTGTAAAACTTCAATTGGTTGAGAATATCACTGTAATTTCAAGAAAGAAACTCCTCTTGCGTGCGTTAAACCCCACCAAACAAGAGAGAAAACTCATACATTCTGAGTTGATCTAAATTTTGGGAACATTTTTAGACAATGCAGTGGGAGTAGACTTTGTTTTAATGTGAGTTTGGTGAAAACAACGGATATGTTTCCAACTTAATTGATATCATCTTCATTTAGCAAGATCGCTTGTTTATATATATTAGTTGAAAAGGGGTAAAGCTCTTTACGAATCCAAGGTTATAGGAAAAAGGTAAGATTGGAAACAGCACGGAAGTATATTTAAAGACTATTTTTTTTTCCGACATTTTTGAATAAAAAGAGAAAACATAAAAAAAAAGGGTGGTTTATAAAATATATAATATATTACCGGTTTCGATATAATTCATCTTATTAAATATTGAATATCAAAAATTAAGGGTTATATCTATTGTGTTAAAACAATGGTCACGGGTTTAGTGGTAGCGGTTAGACAGAAGATATACCGTATTTCCCGGCGTCGAAGACGCTACCTTTTTCATAAAATAAGTCTCAAAAATCAACCATGCACCCTGTTGTTTATTATTTTTTTTTCAAATGTTTGGTTGTCAAAATTAGAGTGTATCCTCGAGGGCGAAGCGTCTTCGGCGCCAGGAAATATGGTAAGTTAAGAATGAGACGTGGGTGTTAGGGCACGATTCATTTCAGCAGAAATAGCCAATACCTACAAGGCCCACAATGCAAGTTAAATGCGGAGGAAAATCACGTTGACGCTGATCATTGTTTTCAACTACTGAGGCGTTGGGCATCACGAATACGTACTAGAAAGACTAACATTTAAAAATGAATTTTTATTAGGAAATCTTCCGATATCTTAGTAATATAGTTCAGCGAGAGAGACCGGATCTGAGGGTCTCTCATTACTGGAAGCTGCATCATGAAAACTCTCTGGTTCATTTGTCACAAGTTTTCTTGACAAAGAAATGCAAAAGGTACTTTATTTTATCGACCCCGGAAAGATGAAAAGCAATGTTGAGCTCGGCGGAATTTGAACGTAAAGGGCCTTAAATAGTTGCTTGCGAAGCGGTTTGTGCGACGCTCTAACGATTCTGCACGTTCCATGCTCTTATAAAATAACAATGCTAGTGATCGTTTCTAATATAAAAACTGAGCCATAAATTTGGTGGGATCGGAGTAGTCGATTATATCGGCCTTCAGAATTAGATGTTGATAAGTGTAAACCCCTTCAAAATCCTCCCTTCTAACAAGGCTGGTTCTAGACACTAAGCCACAAATTTAGGGTAAGTAGCAAAGGAGATTATATAAACCCTAGTATTTGATTGATATTATTTTATCGACGTAAAGGAGATAGAGTTAAGGTCCTTTACGTTCTGAGTTCAAATCCCACCGAAATTACCTGTGCCTTTTATACTTACGGGATCGATAAAATAAAGCACCAGTAAATACTGGGGTCAATTTAATCGACTTTTCTCTCCCCTTCAAATTGCTGGCCTTGTACCTAAAGTAGAAACAATTGTTTTACCGACCCTGGATGAATATAAGGCAAAGTTGATCTTGGCTAGATTTGAAGGAAGTAACAAATTTACAATGTCTTTTATCAAGTGATTTAACTTATCTTCCCTCACCCACCTTATAACAAAAATAACTACTACTACTACTAGTAGTAGTAGCAGTAGTAGTAGTAGTAGTAGTAGTAGTAGTAGTAGTAGTAGTAGTAGTAGTAGCAGTAGTGTTGCTGCTGCTGCCACTACTACTACTACTACTACTACTACTACTACTACTACTACTACTACTACTACTACTACTACTACTACTACTACTACAATAATACCCATTGCAGCATTTTTGCATTGTTTCATAGCACTGGGATAATTGCTGGCCTTATGCCAAAAGTAGAAACAATTATATATGTATGTATATATGTATATATGTATGTATTGGCGACTAAACTGGCAACCCCACCAAGGTTTCTTGGTGAGGAGGGTGACTTTGGACATCCTGCAGGACTAAAAACAAAACCTGTCAAAGGGCAAAGGAGCTCTTAAGAGTCAATGGCCATCCAAAATCACCGGGAGAGATGACCCCTTAACCTTTGTCAAGGTAGAAATCTATGAGAAGGAAAACTCTGATATAACACCTGCAACCCTGATGGTATCCAATGATGTTGACTTGTTCTTCTTTTTGGTAAATATCATCTTGGTTAAGAGAGTGGGACTGGCTTTGTGCAGTGCCTTTGCTCACTATAAAAGCTTCACGGCACAGGCATTGCTTTATATCTGGAGATCTCTCTGCACTTGTCGTCACATGGTACCATGGGCCCAGCACTATGTGTCAATAATTGTCACAAGTGTAGTGTTTGTACCAGAGTTTTCAAGTCGCTGGCTGGACTAAAAAGTCACACTCGTTCAGCGCATCGGTAGGGGTTCTCCTACATGGATATAAAGTAGTGGCCGTACTCGAAAACGAGTTGGCAGCCACTATGTATGTATGTATGTATGTATGTATGTATGTATGTATGTATGTATGTATGTATGTATGTATGTATGTATGTATGTATGTAAGCATGTATTTATGCTCTCTCTCACACACACATATACATATATATATATTCATCCATCCATCCATACATACATACAGACAGACAGACAGACAAGCAGACAGATAGACAGGCAGACAGGCAGACATACATACTTGCAGAGCAGCGTAGTAGGCTTGGTGCAATACATTTGATTCCAATTGATAAGAAAGGAGACAGACAGTCAACAAGACAAGCAGAGAAAGAGTGAAAGAAAAAGATTGAGCGAATTAGAGAGTGAGAGAAAGGGGAGGGAGTGGAGAGCGAAAGAGGGTGAGAGTAAGAGTGTGAGAGACAGAGACACTACTGGGAGGTAGTGTAAAATATATAGCTGCTGTTTTGAAGGATTTTGTAATGCTTTGAACAAAAATAAAAGAAGTAATTGGAATGTTAAGGTCCTATGAGAGAAGAATGAGACATAATAAGGGGAAGAAGAGGGTACGAGCGAAGAGGAGGAAGAGAAAGCTTGTGTGTGTGTGTGAGTGAGAGAGAGGGAGAGAGAGTAAGAGAGAGAGAGTGTGTGTGAGAGAGAGAGAGAGAGAGAGAGAGAGAGAGAGAGAGAGAGAGAGAGAGAGAGAGAGAGAGAGAATTGTGTATATGGTGGGGGAACAGGTTTTTATCCTTCGAATAAATACAGTTACAACGTCAGATGGTGTTTGATGGAGATAAAGTCACTGGCCCAGATTTTTTCGATGGGAAACGCTTACACCATTAGGTACGCGAAAAGGATATATATATATATATATATATATATATATATATATATATATATATATATATATATATATATATATTATATATATATATATATATATATATTATATATATATATATTTATTTATTTGTGTGGATATATATGCATGTATAAACATAGACACACAGAGATTCGGAGTGAGAGAGGAATTTAGATCGACAGAGACAATCATACACATAGAGATAGAGGGGAGGAGGGGGGGGGGGGACAGAAGAAAAAAAAGAAATAGAGGAGATGAGAGAGTTAAGTGAGAGAACGAGAGAGAAAACGTATCTGTGAATATCCGTGTACAAACCTTAAACGATAGAAGTCAGTAGAATTTTATCTTTCGGTGGATTGTGACCTGAGAATTTCAAGGAAAGTCTAAAACAGTTTGTGAGAACATTGTAACTATATTCGATATCTCAACATTTTCAGAACTTTTGATGCAGAAATGGCTGCTTGGCCAGCAAGGATTCTGTCTGCTCAAGACACGTCCGTGCAAAGCAACTGGTGATAGGTCCAGGCCAGTTGTGAAATGTAGACTCGCCTCCAAAACAGGTAATGGACCCAGGCTATTTATGAAATGTAGACCCCCGTGCAAAGCTGATTATATGTTTTTACCAGATGTGAAATGTAAGCCCCCAAAGCTGGTAATAGGTCCAGACTGTGATAAGATTGTGACTTAAGCCAGGCATGAAATGTTAACGCTAACCCAAAGTTGGGAATAGGCCCAAACGAAGATGTGAAATGTAGGCTTCATTTCAAATTGGTAATTTAGCATTTTAGTAATCGGTGCTAACTACGTAAAATTTATGTATTGGTTGTGGGTATATATATGTACATGTAATGTACACGATGTACTTATAAGTAAAAGAACAGTATAAAGAACTAGAACTTGAAAGGACTAAGGTACCTAAATTCCCCTTTACTCTGGCCTGGTTTTAAATACAAAACCACAAATTGATGGAGATGGCTACAGGCAATTATATAGATATCTCTGCTTGGTTAGTACTTTATTTTAATAAGAGTCATTTTAGTCATTCAAAAATACACAAGATCTGTTAAATTCACTTCACAATTATCATATATATTTTGCTATCAAAATTTTCATTGCACTGCTTTTGGCCTGTTCATCGACACAATTCCACTGTTATAACTCGATGAAGTGTAAGATATGTTATAGCAACGGACTGGATGGTTTACAGTATATATTTTCATCTTATCTCAAAGACTGACATATTATATTTCTTTTTTCTCTATAAAATTGATAAACACAAGTGCCAGTTATCTGCTTGGGTCTATTCAAGCAACTATAACCATCTGCAACAAATTTGTGATTCTAAAACTGAAATTTCTTCAATACTGTACTACCATTTGTACACTGAGTAATATACCATCACCGACTATCTTGGCTGTGTTATTTCCTACAGTTTGATTCTCTTAGGTCTTTCTCCTTCTGGTGATATACCGTACGGATTGATTGAGTTAAGAAATTTTACAATAAGTTAATCATCATTTTATAAAATGTATGCCATGTTTATATGACCCTATACTATGTTTAGATGGTTGTAAACTACGTTTATAAGAACTATTTATGTGTGATAAATAGGAATATAACAAAAGTATACCAATATTACGTCTTTGAAATCTTTCCCTCACTCTACCCCAAATCTCTCTATCTGTCATCGACTGCGTTTACAGTTATCTGCTGCGTACAGAATTCCTACATTTACTAGGAATTTCAAACTTACTCGGCACCTTCGATATTTGCATATATAGGATGTATTTACATGCAAAAGTCTTATTAAAGCTTCTAATTTAGACAAATTATTATAAGAGGTCGCTTAGCTACAGTACTCAGGCGGAATTTGTGAGGTACGGGTTTCGATTCTTTGTAGTCACAAAGGGCCACTTCTTTTCCGACTAAAAAGGGTTTTAGCCAATTTTCTAACGTATTCATAACAATCGACTGTGGTTACAATTAAGAATGTATATTTTATATATATATATAATAAGGAGTTGACGGACCCTACATATTTATCAATGCCAGGACCGGTGTATCTCAGCGTACTCAATAGGAAATTTAGGATACATTCCCAGAGTATGCACATTGTTATATATATATAATTCAAGGAGCGTTTCCTGAACCACCAGTCTACCTTCAGATACACGGACAGACGTTCATCCACGAAACTCGCGAGCCACGTATGGTCCCTCAAGGACTCAAGTATAGGGTACTCCATTCAATGGAAAGCCATCACTCAGTCCAAGCCATACGCAAGGGGAAATCCGACGTGTGGCTTATGTATTGACGAACGAATAACTATCCTAAAGAGATTACGCAATAGTGATTGCCTAAACACGAGAAGTGAATTTTTCACACGTTGTCCACACGTCACCAAACATCTATTACATAACTACAAGGCTCCGGACTGATTCTTTGTAATTTTATTTTTAAATTTTTTTAATTTTATTTTCAACCAAAAAACTTTCCGGACTTTCGCAGTTATCTCTCTTACACCCCCCGCACGCAGTCTACTATTGCCTGTGTGAAGTGACCAAGTTTCTGCGCATGCGCGTTCGTACGGTTGTCCTTCCTGTTCCTATAACCATATACATCCCGAGCTGAAGATCCGCGAAGGTGAAACAATTGTTCTCGGTATGGTGAACTAACGGTTGTGTAATCACTTCTATATATATATATATATAAACTAATATATATGATGAAACATCATGTCCTGCTCTCCTCAGTAAACATAGAAGTGAAGCATATCAATTTGTCCCTGGATGTTTACTGAGGAGAGCAGGACATGATATTCCTACACTTATTCATCTCGAAACATATTTGGATTTTAAGGTTTAAACTTATCTACGGAACAGGTTTGATTTTGAAATTTAAATGTGTCTAAACATCATAGCCATTTGGCAATGCAGTTCGTCTTTGTTGATTTATTATTTTAAATCGATATGGACAAACTGTAGTATAATAATTAGTATACTTCATTCTGGCTAAATTTTCTTTTGCAATATAAATACAGATGTGTTGGTATCTGTGTTTCATCATATATATTAGTTTATACACGGCTCAGAAATATTTCCTTCTTCGAGCTAATTCCATTGTAAAAGAATTCATTATACTTAATAATATATATATATATATATATATATATATATATATATATATATATATATATATATATATATACATGTATTTCGAAATCGAAAGTAAGGTTTTTTTTAATATGAGTAAGAATATGAGAAAAAGAGTTTGAAAATGCAATTGGAGTTTTTAAGAAGGTGTATTTACAATAATTTATAATTTTACCGGTTTCACAAGTTTAATGATTTTCAAAAGTTAAGAGAGGTGGAGAAATTTGTGGCTATGTCAACTTATAACTCGCATCTATCTGATGTTGGGAATTTATTTCAGTTTTAAGCAATAAAAGTTACTCAGATTGCTATATTCTTTTACGTACAATTGGATAAGTTGAGACAGATCACGTGATATTGAATTTTGTGGTAATTTCGCGCCAAAAATTGTGTGTGTCATGGTTCTTAACTTTTGAAAAGTTAAAGTTATTGTAAATAAACCTTCTTAAAGACTCCAATTATATTTTCAACTTTTTCCCGTATATTTTTACCCGTGCGGGATATATTAAAGAACTTTCCTTTCGAATATATATATATATATTTGTTTAGCAAGATTCTTTATCTGAAAACGTGTGTTGAAACCGATATTGTTATACTTTGGGAGGGTCATGTTGCCAATAAGAAACACACGCACCAGTTGCTTTCACTTCAATTTATTATAATAAATTTATAAATTTAGGAATTTATAAATTTCCGGTTGGTTGGTTGGTTCCACAACCAGATGGTTGTTTATATATTGTCAAAGTTCTTTCGTCACACATTCTGTGACTTCTTCAGTGACTGGGGATTCTTTTCTTTGTTTTTGTGCCTCTTCTTTGTTCTGTCCTACGCCATATATATATATATATATATATATATATATATATATATATGTGTGTGTGTGTGTATATATATATATATATATATATATATATATATATATATGTGTGTGTGTGTGTGTGTGTGTATATATATATATATATATATATATATATGTGTGTGTGTATATATATATATATATATATATATATATATATATATATATATATATATATATATATATATATATGTAAAAGCTAAACAGAAATAACAACACAATCGGTAATATATATAGGAGACGTCAAAACAGAGGTAGAAAAAGTCTTATTAGTTTCACGTTTTATATGGAAAAGTGGGGAGAATATTCGACGTGTCGGGCTTCTTTGGCTCTTCTTCAGGAGTACAAAAATAGAGACAGGATCACAAAGGATAGATACAGATAGATAAGGTAGACCACGTATAACCCCCCTGGCCATGTAATGAAACTGAATCACAAAATCATGGGTTCAACTACACGGCGGCGTAAACGGAGGAATTGGGAATAGGGATGGAGTGTTTGGTGTGGGTGGGGTGTGAGGAGAAGAGATCGAGGTAGGCGTACGAGTCCGAGGAGTTGAAGTAGGTGATGGGGGAACGATTGGTGGGATGAATGGTTACAGAGATATCCAGGAATCTAACAGAAAAAAATGGAGATAGAAGTGGTGAAATCGAGGGGAGTGGAACGAGCAGAGAAAGGACAAATAGGAGTCAAACTGGGCTCAGGTGAGAGACGTGGTGCTAAAACTGTCGTCAACAGTACTACGGTACAGCTTGGGGGTTGGGCCAGAGTATTGAGAAAAGATTTGTGCCTCAACGTAGCCGACAAATAAGTTGGCGTAGCTGGGGCCCATTCTTATACACATGGCCACCCCCATCGTCTACTGGAAAATCTCATCCGAGGAGACCAATTGAGGGAGAGGATAAATTCGGCTACGTGAATATATATATATATATATATATATATATATATATATATATAATGAAAAATTGAACAGGGACAGAACAGAGAGGCAGTACGACAAATGTTTATTAAATTCACGCTCAGGAGAGTGGGGGGTAGGTGGGGGACGACGTTTCGGGCATAAGCCCTTCTTCAGGTGAGAGTTCAAAAGGTGTGTAGGGGAGTGGTTGAGAGACATATAGCGAAAGGAAACGGTGCGAATGAAAAATTAACAAATAAAGACAAAAATATAATAAATAATAAATAAAAATAAAGCATGATCAAAATACAAGGAATGAGAAAATTTAAAAATAAAGGCATGATCAAAATAAACTGAAATTAAAAGGGGGGTAAACAGGTGGTGGAAGGGTGTGGGTTGAGTAGAGGTGGTGGCGGGTGGAGTGGGGAGAGGGAAACGGGGTGTCCGAGCGGGGAGGGCTGAAGGTGGTGTGTGTGGTTAGGTGTGCGTGTGTGTGTGTGTGTGTGTGTATGTGAAAGTGAGGGTTGGGGGAAGAACGGGGTTGCATGTTCAGGAAGGTGTGTGTGGGGGGTGTTATTGTGGGTCGGAGGGTCTGTGCGTGTGTGGATAGGGGGTGGGGGGAGAGGAATCATATATATATATATATATATATATATATATATATCTTTATAGATAGATAGATAGATAGATAGATAGATAGATAGATAGATATTCAGAGGAAAGCTAAACATAACTCCCCAAATGCCTCAAAACAACAACTCAACCAAAATTCACAATTTAAAGGAGCAGTAAATATCGCAAAAAATATGTTGTGGCTACAGAAAATAGAACTATAAATATTAAACATTAATTTTTTTTTTTTTAATATAGGTTATTTGTACTTCATTCTAAAAGCTATTAATTTAATGCATGGAATCTAGTGTATAATTTAGTAAATGGCTGTTAATATGTCTGTTAGACAGGCATTAATATCCTCTACCTTCCAACTTAGTGCAACCCTATTAATCTCACGTGCCGTTATTTCAGCTTCAGACGGTATTCTCTATGGTTACTGCTCACTACGCTAAACGTTAAGTCTAGACCAACTATGTAATTATTACAGATTCTACTCCATCTGCCCTCTTTTCACTCAGTGTTTTATTCATTTCTGAATCATTGTCAAAACAGATGTTATTATCAATGAAACCGGAAGCATTAATTTATAAATTCCATGACTAGCGTTTAATCCCAATATTCAGTAAAAACATAAGGGATATAGCTGACAGTAAATGTTAGATGGATTCAACAGAACTTTATTATAAACAGACTTGAATACAAGGAAATTAGCTAATATTTAAGCCTGCTCATCTTTATTTATCAATGTCTGTCTATCTATCTACCCACTCACGAACCCAACTACTTCCCTACCTACAGACCTACCTACCTACCTACCTACATACATACATATATATATATATATCTATCTAGAAACGATGGACCGAAAGCTGTTAGCTGGGCCCGAGTGGCAGAGGCGAAAAGTGGCAACAAGGCCACGATTCGGTCTTTGAACGACCCAAACGGACGCGTGGTACTTGACTCCAAGCGGATGTGCGCGGCCTTTCAGCGGCACTTTGCGCAACTGTTCGGGCAGAGTCACGGTGCGTCGAACGGGGCAATGGACTTCGGTTCATACCTCGACGGCCTGCCGCGTCGCTCGAGCATGGACGCCGAGTTCTGCGAAAGACCGATCGCAGCCACTGAGATACGGGACGCTCTGGGCCGCTGCGCAAATCACCCGGTCTAGCTGGTCTACCCTATTAGTTTTACATAGGCATGCCGGACTTGTTCTCTGGCATCCTCGAGGCCGTCTACTGCAACTGGCAGCAGAACGGGAGAATTCCCTGTTCTGCAGGCAGGGGCGTAGTAACGCTGATCAGGAAAGGCGACAACAAGGGGGACGAACTAAGCAACTTTAGGCCCATAACTCTGCTCAACACAGAGTTAAAGATTTTGGCCAAGGTGTTGGCAACGAGGTTGGCGCTTGTCGTCGAGAAGCTGGTACGGAAAGCGCAAACGTGTGCAATCCCGGCCAGGTCCATACGCGACAACCTCCACCTCATGCGATACATCATAGAGAGGGTGGGGTGTAAACCCGGCTTTGGTGGGGCTCTGATAAATTAAGATCAGTCTAAGGCGTTCGATAGGGTTGGCCATCGATACTTGGAAGCGGTTCTCAAGGCGGCCGGTTTCCGACCCGTGTTCAGAGGCTGGATCGCCGCAATGCACACCAATATCTGCTCGATGGTCAAGGTGAACGGCTACCTATCGGAGCCGTTCGCAATCACGCGTTCTATCCGACGGGGATGCACTCTCTCCTCCATTCTGTACGTACTAACTCTAGAGCCACTATTGCGGAAGCTGGAGCTGCATCAGGGCATTCCGACGACGTGACGGTAATGGTGTCGGAAGCCTCCAAAATCGGGGCGATCGGCAACTTACTGCAGGAATATGAAAGGCTCACAGTAGCAAAACTGAATCCGGACAAGTCTGTCGGTTTGCAACTCGGAACGTGGAGAGGCAAACCGATGCCGTCCGACAGCGTCGTCGGACGCTGGACGGACGGACCGGTGAAATTGCTCGGGGTCTTGTTCGGTCCAGACCTCCAGGTGGAGAAAAACTGGAACGAGGTCACGGCCAAGGTATTTGCGTTCACCCAGAAATGGGCAGAGTGCAAATTAATCCTTGAATGTTCGAGCGGAGGTGGCGAACACTTTCATAGCGTCCTTCATCTACTACCGCTTGACTGTCGTGCCTTGTCCCCGGGAACACCTCACCAAGATGGAACGCATGCTCTTCCAGTTGCTTTGGAAGAAGCAGGCTCCACTGGTGAGGAGATCCGTCTGCTGTCAGCACCCTTCCAACGGAGGGCTGGGAATGCCGTGGCTGATGATGCGCAAGCATGCGCTGAGGCTGCGGCATCTGCAGGTATTCCTCACCGACCCCCAATCGGTGTGGACACCGTTTGTATGACAGGGCTTCCCGCAACTTGTCTCGCTGACGGAGCTCTGCAATCTTGGGTCAAGCGAAGACCGAAGATGGGCGCCTGGCACATTGAATGCGCTCAGGCGCTCACAGTCCTCTGTCATGCGGGCACGGCAATCAGTGGAGACTTCACTTCGACATTCTATAGAGGGTTAGTATGACACAAGGGCGACGATGTGCTTGGAGAGACTCTAGGCGTCGAAGACGATGAACTCACCAGTCTGTTTGGTAGGACTTTCCGCTCGGGACCTATGGACAACTTCCAGAGATCCCTGACCTGGCAGTGCTACCGAGGAGCTCTACCAGTTCGTGACAAGATCTACAGGCACGAACGCCCCGGCAGGGATCCTTCCAAGAGGACGTGTCCAAGATGCGAGCAGGACATTGAAACCGTCCTGCACGCACTTGTACACTGCCCGGGCGTAACCGACCTGTGGAATACGCGGAACAACTGCTGTCGCGTATGGGACAAATCCAGTTGACTGTCGCGTCCATAGTAAGGATCAAACCGCCAACTTCTTTCAAAAACGAAAGAGAGGTGGTTTACCTCTGTATAGTGGCTATGGTGAAAGAGGTTATATGGTGGACGAGACTGAGGACAGATGTCTTTCTCTCCGGACAACAACTCATTCCCTTCTTTAGATATCACTTTAGAAGGAGAATCAGAGTGGAGAGAGAGGCACTGAACCCCAGTAAATTTACTGAAAGGTGGGTGAATGTGGCAAAAATTCCCGAGTGATTGGGGGCCTTCTCTGTATATAAACCTGTAGGTTGAAGAAGAGAGCAAAAGGAAGAAAGGAGAACTTGCACAACACGCTTCTGAAGTCTAAGGCTTTCGATAGGGTTGACCATCGTTACCTGGACGCGGTGCTCAAGGCGGCAGGCTTCGGACCCGTGTTCAGGGGCTGGATTGCTACAATGCACAACAGCAACATCTGCTCAAGGGTCAAGGTGAACGGCTACCTCTCGGAGCCGTTCCATATCACGCGATCCATTCGACAGGGATGCCCTCTCTCCTCCCTTCTGTACGTACTGACGCTCGAGCCACTACTGCGGAAGTTGGAGCTATTGCAGGGCATCCCTCTGGAACCGGGACTGCGGAAAGCGGTGTCGGCCTACGCCGACGACGTGGCAGTAATGGTGTCGAGCGTCTCGCATATCGAGGAAGTCGGCACCTTACTGAAGTAATACGAAAGTTTCACAGGCGCGAAGCTGAACCGGGACAAGTCCATCGGTTTGCAACTCGGATCGTGGAGAGGAAAACCGATGCCTTCCGATGGCGTCGCCGGACGCTGGACGGAAGGACCGGTAAAGCTGCTCGGGGTCTGGTTTGGTCCGGTGGAGAAGAACTGGAACGAGGTGACGGCCAAGGTGTTTGCACTCACCCAGAAGTGGGCCGAGTGCAAACTATCCTTGAAAGGTCGAGCGGAGGTGGGGAACACTTTTATAGCATCCGCCATCTACTACCGCTTGACCGTCGTGCCTTGTCCAGCAAAAACGCTCACCAAAATGGAGCGCGCGCTCTTCCAATTCCTTTGGAAAAGCGGGCTCCTTTTGTGAGAAGTTCCATCTGCTGCCAACACCCTTCAAACGGAGGGCTGGGGATGCTGTGGCTGATGATGCGCAAACACGCGCTCAGGCTGCGGCACCTCCACGTATTCCTCACCGGACAACCGGTGTGGGGCCCCGTTCTTGAGGCGAGCCTTCCCACGACTCGTCTCCTGACCGAGCTGTAGTCCTGGGTCAAGCAAAGACCGAGGAAAATGGGCGACTGGCACATCGAATGTGCTCAGGCGCTCACAGCCCTCTGGCAGGCGGACCCGGCGATCAGTGGAGACTCCACATCGTCACTCTATAGAGAGTTGGTCCGCAGCAAGTGCGACGACGCGCTCGGAGAAATTCTAGGTGTAGAGGAAGACGAACTGGCCAGTCTTTTCGGTAGAACCTTCCACCCGGGACAGATGCACAACTTCCAAAAGTTCCTGGCCTGGCAGTGATACCGAGGAGCTCTACTAGTTCGAGACAAGCTCTACAGATACGAAAGAGATCTGTCCGAGGTGCGTGCGAGACGAAGAAACCGTCGCGCACGCATTCATACACTGCCCGGGCGTCACGGACTTGTGGGGCTATGTAGAACGACTATTGTCGCGGGTGGGACCAATCCGGTTGACCACCGAGTCCATTGTCATGATCAAACCGCCACCCTCTTTTAAAAACGAAGAGGCGGTTTTCCTTTGTATGATAGCTATGGCGAAAGAGGTGGTATGGTGGACAAGGTTGAAAGGGCTGAGGTCAGACACCTTTCTCTGCGACCAACAACTGATTCTTTTTTTCAAATACCACTTTGGAAGAAGAATCAGGATGGAGAGAGAGGTGCTGTACCCCAGCAAGTTTTATGAAAGGTGGGTGAAAGTGGCGAGAATGGCCTGAGTGAATGGGCCTTCTCTCTATATCAGCCTGTAGGTTGAGGTAAAAGAGGAGGAGAGGAAGGGCGTACAAACTCTTCGTACTCCTGGAGATGAGGGTTGCACATTTTTTCGGGGGTATGTGTTACCCATATGAACATATCTATCTATCTCTCTATCTACCTGTCTACATCTCTCTCTATATACATACATACTACATACATATATATATAGAGATATGTTTCTTTATTAGCCACAGGGGCACAACAAAAGGGGACAAATACAAAGGGGGAAGTTTACATACAATAAAAACGTGTAAAATATTATCACAAATGTAATTTAAAAGTTAATCGATTTTTCCCAATAGGCGGAGACATTTCATATGGGTAACATATACCCCCTAAAAAAATGTGCAACCCTCATCTCCAGGAGTACGAAGAGTTTGTACCCCTTTCCTCTCTTCCTCCTTTTCCTCAACCTACAGGCTGATATAGAGAGAAGGCCCATTCACTCGGGCCATTCTCGCCACTTTCACCTACCTTTCATAAAACTTGCTGGGGTACAGCACCTCTCTCTCCATCCTGATTCTTCTTCCAAAGTGGTATTTGAAAAAAAGAGTCAGTTGTTGGTCGCAGAGAAAGGTGTCTGACCTCAGCCCTTTCAACATCGTCCACCATACCACCTCTTTCGCCATAGCTATCACACAAAGGAAAACCGCCTCTCCTTCGTTTTTGAAGGAGGGTGGCGGTTTGATTATGACAATGGCCTCGGTGGTCAACCGGATTGGGACCACCCGCGACAATAGTCGTTCTACATAGCCCCACAGGTCGGTAACGCCCGGGAAGTGTACAAATGCGTGCGCGACGGTTTCCTCGTCGCGCACGCATCTCGGACAGATCTCTTTCGAAGGGTCCCTGCCCGGGCGCCCGTATCTGTAGAGCTTGTCTCGAACTGGTAGAGCTCCTCGGTATCACTGCCAGGCCAGGGACTTTTGGAAGTTGTCGATCGGTCCCGGGCGGAAGGGTCTACCGAACAGACTGGCCAGTTCGTCTTCCTCTACACCTTGCTGCGGACCAACTCTCTATAGAGTGACGATGTGGTGTCTCCACTGATCTCCGGGTCCGCCTGCCAGAGGGCTGTGAGCGCCTGAGCACATTCGATGTTCCAGTCGCCCATTTTCCTCGGTCTTTGCTTGACCCAGGACTGCAGCTCGGTCAGCGAGACGAGTCGTGGGAATGCTCGCCTCACGAACGGGGCCCCACGCCGGTTGTTCGGTGAGGAATACGTGGAAGTGCCACAGCCTGAGCGCGTGTTTGCTCATCGTCAGCCACAGCATCCCCAGCCCTCCGTTTGAAGGGTGTTGGCAGCAGATGGATCTTCTCACCAAAGGAGCCGGCTTCTTCCAATGGAATTGGAAGAGCGCGCTCCATTTTGGTCAGTGTTTTGGCTGGACAAGGCACGACTGTCAAGCGGTAGTAGATAACGGACGCTATAAAAGTGTTCGCCACCTCCGCTCGACCTTTCAAGGATAGTTTGCACTCGGCCCACTTCTGGGTGAGTGCAAACACCTTGGCCGTCACCTCGTTCCAGTTCTTGTCCACCTGGAGGTCCGGACCAAACCAGACCTCGAGCAGCTTTACCGGTCCTTCCGTCCAGCGCCCGACGACGCCATCGGAAGGCATCGGTTTTCCTCTCCACGATCCGTGTTGCAAACCGATGGACTTGTCCCGGTTCAGCTTCGCTCCTGTGAACCTTTCTTATTCCTTCAGTAAGGTGCCAACATCCTCGATTTGTGAGGTGCTCGACACCATTACTTCCACGTCATCGGCGTAGGCCGACGCCGCTTTCCGCAGTCCCGGTTTCAGAGGGATGCCCTGCAATAGCTCCAACTTCCGCAGTAGTGGCTCGAGAGTCAATACGTACAGAAGGTAGGAGAGAGGGCAACCCTGTCGAATGGATCGCGTGATATGGAACGGACCTGAGAAGTAGCCGTTCACCTTGACCATTGAGCAGATGCTGCTGTTGTGCATTGCAGCAATCCAGCCCCTGAACACGGGTCCGAAGCCTGCCGCTTCGAGCACCGCATGCAGGTAACGATGGTCAACCCTATCGAAAGCCTTATTGATCCAAGTTGATCAGGGCCCCACCGAAGCCGGGTATACACACTACCCTCTCTATGATGTATCGCATGAGGTCGTGGTTGTCGTGTATGGACCTGGTCCGGATTGCGCATGTCTGCGCTTCTTCCACCAGGTTTTCGACGACAAGCGCCAGCTTCTTTGCCAACATCTTTGCCAAAATCTGTAACTCTGTGTTTAGCAGAGTTATGGGCCGGAAGTTGCCTATGTCAATCCCCTCATTCTCGTCCTTCCTGACTAGTCCCCTGTCTTAGCGGCTGAAAACGGCTTTTCGCAGAACTTCGCCTCGCTGTCCGAGAGTCGCGGTAGGCCGTCGAGCTAGGGACCGAAATCCATAGCCCCTCCCGGCGCGGCGCCCTGCTCGAACAGCTGAGCAAAGTGCCGCTGAAAGGCCGTGCACATCAGCTTCGGCTCACGTGTCACGCATCCGTCTTGGTCCTTCAAAGGCCGAATCGTGGACTCGTTGCCACTTTTTGCCTCCGTCACCCGGGCCCAGCTAACAGCTTTGGCTCCCTCGTTACCCAGAGCACGTATTTTGCTTCTGACAACGCAGCCTCGTGCTTTGCGTCGAAGGACTGGTCCAAGGCCGTTCTTGTTGCTAGCACGCTGGCTACGTTGCCACTTCTAATTGCCTCTTCTACTTTATCTATCAGTTCCTTCTCAGTCCTATTTCTATTTAACGCTAATTCTTTACTATAAACTAACGAGTCTAATCTAACTGCCCTTTGAGAGAGTACCACCATCTGTTGTTGACAATGGCCCGTCAAGTGCTGTTTAACTAAAGTTCTAATCCGTCTACTGTAGGCTTTGCATGTCGGTAACGACAAGTTCAGCTTCCAGTAGCCGGGTCCTTGTCGATGGGTTCTATCAAGGTTGACCATACAGGTCACTAGTTTGTGATCTGAATAGGCAACCATGAACATTTGTGGACAGCTTAACATGTCCTTATCTTTATTTCTCACTAGAACCCTATCTAGGTACGATCTAGATGTTCCGCTGAGATTAGTCCACGTGGCACAGTCGGAAAATCTAGTCGATATCTATCGGCCAGGTCAAATCGGCCGATTAACTGTTTGAGGCTGTTTCACCTCCCTTTATCGGGACATGCTCCCACATAGTCCCAACGTGCATCTAGGATTCCATTCCAGTCCCCAACTAAAAGCAAGGAGCGGGACGTTCCCAGAAAAGTCTCTAGACGTTTGAAGAAGTCTGGCCACGGTGTCCCGGATGGGGCATATGCGGCCACCAGCCTGAAGGTTCCACTTTCACTACCGTCAACGTCTAGGACCACCAGTCGACCCTCCGGGTCCAGATGTATCGTCTGTGTTACGAGGTCCAGGTGTTTCCGCAGCAAAACTGCAACCCCGCCCCCACCTCCCGACTGACAGAGAGATGCGTAGATCTCAAAGTCGTCGAAGATGGGGGCCAGCTGTCGCTCGCTGTGGATCCTGGATTCGCAAATGGCTACTACATCCATACTGTGCGACCTGGGGTCGTTTAAGAGTTTGCCCTGTTTCCAGGGCATCCCCAGGCCATGTACATTCACACATCCACCTCTTATATTGGCCATGTTGGTGCTGAAAAGTTAAAAAAAGAGGAAAAGAAATCACTTACCTCTTCGTCTCCTGGGGACCAGGCTGCACAATGTCCATGGGGGTGTTGGAGGGGTTGTTTGGTAGGGTGGTGGTTCCTGGCGAGGTGGGGACGGAGATGTTTGGTGAGGAGGGGGTGTCTGGTAGGGTGGTGGTGTCTGGGGTGGGGGTGGGGAAACGTTTCAAGAGGACGCGGTTCGTTGGTTTAACACACATATTCCCCACGTCCTCAGCAAAGTTTTCCTTTAAGGACTTATAGATGTCTGTAGGGACCCTAATCATCCTTAAATTAGGTTTGTCTTTACATTTGGTAAAATATTTTCCTTCGGTTTCCACGGAAGGGTTTTTGGAGATGACCTCCAACAAGGTTTTATTGTCAGTGTTTATGTATGTATAATATTTTTGTTGTGTTGTGTTAGTTTTTGTCTGTTGTTCTTGTGTGTGTTTTCGTTTTGTTGTGGGTATTTGTGTTTGGAGTGTTGTCATTGTTTTGTTTTCGGGAGGGGGGATTTTTGTTTGTAATGGTTGTGTTGTTTGTGTTGGTGGTTGTGTGTTTGTTGCCTTTTTGTTCCTGTTATGTCTTTTTTTCTTTCTTTTTTTGGAGCGGAGGGGTTCTCCCTCATCATCACTGAGTGATGACGAGGGGGCTTCGTCCGTTGTGGTGTCTGTTTGATTGGGGAGGGGTATGTTTTGGAGAGCTGTTGTGCTTGTGAGTGTTTTTGGAGTTGTTTTAGGTGGGGAGGGGTTGGGTGGGACTGTGTTTGCAGTTTGGTTTGCTTTTGCTATTTTTGTGTGTTGTTGTTGTTGTGGTGGTGGTGGTTGTGTTGTTGTGTTGGGTGTCGGCAGTAGTGCCTTTTTTTAATGCAGTTAATTGAGGACAGGAAGCCCTCAGGTGACCACTGCTTAAACACTGGTAAGATGAAGGCCGCCTACCCTCAACAGAAATGTTTATGTAGGAATTTCCATCCAGAGGCACAGGTTGTGGTATTCTAGCTATCCGTTCTGGTCTCATTTGGACCAGAACTTCTAAGCTTGTACCGTTGAATAAGCCCCTGGAGGACTTTCCTACCGAAATTATTGTGTCTTCATCAAAATTGATGAAACCAGCTAATATCCACCAGATGGTGTGATATTTGTTACTTTTATTTTTGGGGTCCTTTTTCCCATATATGTGGGGAAAAGGGTGTAGAGGGGGGGGGGGGGGACAATTGGCGACACAGAATATTTCTGTGCCGTCAATTGGTCTTTCATTATTATTGATAAACTTCTGTATGAAGGTAATGTCCTTCATGGAGTTTCTTAGAACCTGCTCAATTTCGTTTTGAGTTAATTGAGCTGGTTTTCTGGTGGTATTTGACATTGTCCTAAAAACTATAGTTTTCAGGACAGTGTCTCTACGCAATTCTTGGGGAGAAGTGATGCTAAAAGCGCCATTCTCCCCAAAAGTTATATATTGCTTGGCATCTCTTAGCAATTCTCCGGCATTAGAGATGTCAATCTGTATATTTAGTTCTGTTTTTTTTTTGGACAGAGAGATAGATAGATAGATAGATAGATAGATAGATAGATAGATAGATAGATAGATAGATAGATAGATAGATAGATTTCTTTATTAGCCACAGGGGCACAAAAGAAGGGGACAAATACAAAGGGGGAAGTTTACATACAATAAAAACGTGTAAAATGTTATCACAGATGGAATTTAAAAGTTAGTCGATTTTCCCCAATAGAGGGAGACAGTTTATATGGGTAACACATACCCCCGAAAAAAAATGTGCAACCCTCATCTCCAGGAGTACGAAGAGCTTGTACTCCTTTCCTCTCCTCCTCCTTTTCCTCAACCCACCTTTCATAAAACTTGCTGGGGTACAGCACCTCTCTCTCCATCCTGATTCTTCTTCCAAAGTGGTATTTGAAAAAAAGAATCAGATAGATAGATAGATAGATAGATAGATAGATAGATAGATAGATAGATAGATAGATAGATAGATAGATAGATAGATAGATAGATATGCGTGTGTGTGTGTATTGAGAACCTAAACTTTAAAGGTAAAGGAAACTTTACATCTCATATTTATATCTCTTATTTACCACATGTGATACGAGCTTCAGCGCCGATCATATGGTTTCAGTCACAAACCCGGGCAATGCTACCCGTAACGCAGAGGAGCAGGTGATAATGAAATACCGGACTTTGATAGACTGCCTCCTTTACGTACCGGTTGTCATCAAGCCACCTATGTTCTTGGTCGCCGTGGGGCCGTTTTCTTCCGCAAAATCGAGAGCAGTGTATCTCGCTCGAGGAAGTATTCTCGTGAGGTAGAATGGCCCATGCATCAGATGTCACTGATTATTCTCAGCGGTAATGCTTTCGCTATCTTTTCCGCAAGGCGCAACTGAGATTACCTGCCCCTCCATGGTGTGGAGTTTTCTCCCTTCCTACCACCTTTCGTTTTATTATTTGTTTGTCACCCTTTTTTCTCTTTTCTCTGTTTACTATTTAAATTTTATTTTGATATTTTCATTATTGTATACTTTTACTATTAAATTATAACGTCCAAATCATTTTTACATTCTGAGAAAAGTAAAACAACAAAATACTCATCCTTGCAAAAGTCTGAGCTAAGCTCAATCTCCCTACTGTTTTTGAAATATCCGTTAGAAGTTGATATATGTAAATATATGGTAAAACTCTAAACTTCACCTTTCCTTTTCACTCTGTTTTCAATTTGTACTGTAATGGATTTCTTAATCATTTTAAACACAATATTACAACGTTTTAAATAAACTATACTATTAGAAAAAAAAAGAAAAAAATGTTTGACCCCGACGTGATTCGAACACGCAGCCTTCTGATCTGGAGTCAGACGCGCTACCGTTGCGCCACAGGGCCTTCGACATAATGGCTGTCAAACAATAGTGTTTTGATCTATCTCTCTATATATATACATAGTCCATAGTTAAATAATTTGTCTGATGTAATTCATCTCAGCCAACTGTCACTTGTTTTCTATAGCAGATGTTTTTATTTTTATTTTTCCTACACATTTAAAGTATAGTGTAATGTCCAACACGGTTTATAACTTTATAACTACATCTACAGAAAAAAAAAAAACAACTAAATCTCATACGCTAGGACCCAAGGAACAGGGAATGAAAAGAAAGATTTTAAATCTGAACGTCAAAGTGAATTAAATACCATAAATCATTCAAGTAATTCCCCTATGGAAGTTAACAATATACTTAAATAATTGTTTCTACTTTTGGCACAAGGCCAGCAATTACCCAGTGTATTACTGGTACTTTATTTTATCGACCCTGTAAGGATGAAAGGCAAAATTAACCTCGGTGGGATTAAAGAGAGGTAACTCTATGCTGCAAAGCATGGCGTCCGATCCTCTACCGATACTGCCAATCCACCGCCCACACTTACATGATACAGATTTGATGCAGTGAGCATTTAAAAAAATCTCATTAGAAATGCATATGCAGCAATAAAACTGAATGATGAATAATAGTATTTAAATTATTTTGGCAAACTCGGGAAACAACACCAGACATTTTCAACCTTACTGACCGTCTTCAGGGTACAGTTATACATTACACAATTATTTTCCCAACAGTTGCTGTGAACGTTTCAATTTTATTCTACTAAGAAAGGTCACACAAGCCAATGAAATAGCCACAACGCAATCAAACGGCCTCCTACAAATAGCAATCAAATCCCTCTGTCCTACACGCAACCATATCCTATTGCATTAAAAAGGGAAGGCCACATTAGATAATGTAGTTCTACGTACATAATGTTGGAAATAAAAGAAAACGATGGATATTTTTTAAATTAGAGGGTTGGGGTAAAATATGGGATGTCTAAGGATAGGAGAAACTGCCTGCTTCTCATCATAGGATTGCTTGATCAGCGTTGACATGAAACAAAACATGAACAACAAGGATTTTAGGTCTGCTTAATGAGGTTTAACTTGGGGTTTAACAACAACTAAGACAAGCAAACGAGGGCGCCTCAACATGGTTGCTTACCTTCCTAGATATAGTAACCAAATTCCCCTCAAATCACATCTTACCTGGTTATTACTACTCACAATTTCAAGAATGGAACTACATTTGGAGGCGTTCAAATACCGAGAAGCCAGGTAGAGTACTTTTATAGCCTGGACTTGTCCAAATTTCGTGGATATATACACACTTAAACACACACACACACACACATACACATTATATATATATATATATATATATATATATATATATATATATATATATATATTTTATATATATACTATATATACATATATCATATATCATATCGTATGCCCTTAATTCCAGAAAGGCTGTGCACCAGTACTCTCCATCTGTCGTAATCGCATGCCAGATCTCGTGTCTCCAGTAATGATTTGCCTGACCATTCTTTAATTTCTTTTCCATATTTGTTTGAAATTGATGCAGTCACAGCCTGCATATTTCTTGTCGGGTATCTAGTCTTGATCCTTTATCCTTAATGACCACGCTCCGTAAGTATTTAAACTGTTGCACTGTCTCTATGTTTTTCCTTGCACAGTTGTCTTTGGTGATGATACCATTGGTATTTGTCATGTGTTTGGTAATTTCGGCACTGATTTCCATTTTAAACTTGGAGGCTTTATCAAGTGTGCGTGTCCAGCAAAGAATTGAAATGGTCAAAGAATGGAAACGAAATGTTGCGTAAGCCTATAATGATCTCCTAAGTCACGCATCTCACGTCAATCCTGACGAGATTGAAGCCATGGAACAAGCTCCCGTCATTAACGAGCTTCACGATCCTTCCACATTGGAAGAGACTACAGAGAGAAATGAACACTGGCAAAGCACCTGAGAAAGATAGTATAGTGGCTGAAAAAGTGCAACATTTGTTGCATAACATCTGTTGCATAACATATACCTCCCTGTGCGGCTGAAGGATGTAAACCCATAGGACTGGAAGGATGCCATTTTCATCTCCTTCAAGAAGGGACCCAATGATGCTTGTGACAACTATCTAACGATCCCTTGCTACATCAAAAACATTTACTGCACTGATACGTTATCTTCTTTCTGCTGACAAAAGTGATCACCGCTGGTTAGGTCACATAGTATATCTAGAGGACAGAAGACTCCCCAAAAAAATATTGTATGAAGAGATGTTGCTAAGCAAACAGCTGGAGTGCAAGCCACACATTTACTTTAAACACTGTCTGAAAGATTCTTTACAGAAAATCAACGTCAACACCGAAACTGGGAAAATCTTGCAACAGACAGAGCCGAGTAGCGAAATCTGATTGCAACCTGTGTTAAGGAATTTGAACAGAAGAGAAGGGCCTTTGCAGAAGTGAATTAAGTATATAAATATATGGGTGATATTAATCTGCTCCCAGAACGAGTTTGAAGGAGAATATTGCCTGAGAGGGATGCAGGCGTGTATGCATATCTAAGACTGGGCTACTAACTCATAGTAGGCGTCATGCTCATGGAAATAACACATTTGAGAACCCATACACCATCATTTTTCATGGGTCATCTGTATCAAAGTTTCACTCTTCAAGTGGTCTAACACGGCACCGTAAACCATGCCACGCCCATCAAATTCAAGCAGGCGAAAAACTTAACCGCATCCTGTGTGTAATAACATGCAAGTCACTTAATGGTCAGATGAGCCATCTAAAGCAACAACAGTGACAGCATCATCAATAACACATTTTTGCTAATGTCTGTTTTATCTATTTATCTATTTTTGTCTAAGAAGTGTGGTTGTACTCGAACGCAAGTTGGCTTATACTATGTATGTGTGTATATGTATGTGTGTGTATGTATGTATGTATGTAAGTATGTATGTATGTATGTATGTATGTATGTATGTATGTATGTATGTATGTATTATGTATGTATGTATGTATGTATGTATGTATGTATGTATGTACTATGTATGTATGTATGTATGTATGTATGTATGTATGTACTATGTATGTATGTATGTATGTATGTGTGTACTATGTATGTATGTATGTATGTATGTATGTATGTATGTATGTATGTATGTATGTATGTATGTATGTATGTATGTTCTTCTCGTTTTATAGTTTCACAAAGTTTTACCAATAGAGAGAGAGAGTCGGTTTCTAACATAGACACAAGACTCTCTCATTGGAATTTACACAACATCAACTAGGTAGATATGTATGTATGCATGCATGTGTAGATATGGATGTTATTGTATGTGTGGATATGTATGTTTTGAGTTGTATGTGTGCATGTATATATGCTTTGCATCTGTATATGTGTATATGCAGTTATTAGATGCAAAATGTTTGGAATGTCTTACATATTTTTACTGTTCCATTAATGGATTGTACTTGTAATTTCCTAACTAGTTGTGTTCTTTCTGTTCCTGTGAAGCCCAGCTTCTCAAGATTTGTATTGGGGCAGTTACTAATATATCCCAGTGCCCCAATAATCACAGTCATAAATCTGAAGGTGTAATCAGAGTGGAGTATCTGCAGATTTCTCATCAGTTCTGCATAAATATTCTCCTTTTCACTAATCTTTGATATATTGGCATCTGCTGGGCAACTAATTTCACTACTGTGCATGCTTTCTTCTCCCTGTCCCATATCATAATATCTGGTCTGTTATGTCTGCATTTTATTTGGGTTTTTACTGGAACATTCCACCAGTACTCTTTCATATTATGTACAGGGATGTCTTCCACATTGCTGTAGCTTTTAATGTGTTTATTATCGGGGCTATCTTTTTTACGAACTGCATTGTACAGTATTTTGGCCACTACATCATGCCTCATAGGTAGATAGTACCGCGATGACATCTTTGGACAGCCGCTGATGACATGGGTGATATCCACGATGTTAGTTCTGCAGAGTCTGCACTTGTTATCACATCTAGGTGTTTTGCCTGCATCCCTATCTCTTTTGTGAATCAGGTATTTCGTGCTAATCTTCTGTTCTTGGATTGTAAATGCGTATCCTTCAAAGTGGGAGCCAATATAGCGGTTGTTGGTCCAAGATAGACTACTTTCCTTATCTATATTACTCTCACTCTGGAGCTTCCTGGCAACATATCCATGCATGATTTTTTGCTGATAGGCATGCAGTTTTTCATCCATGGATTCACTGCGATACTGCTGAGCGACATCCCTGGGTGTGAGTTTTTGATTATCACACAGGGAATATCTCTCGAGGAGTTCCTTCCCAACTCTCATGATCTTATCTGTTTCATGCAGATAGACTTGCTCAAGAAACGGGCTCCTACGCTTCGAGGTTCGCAGATGTGGTCGGAGAGATATGATGCGACATTCAAATGTTGTCTGGACTGATGTTAGGCCTCTGCCTCCCTGCTTACGTTTCAAGTAAAGGCGGTCTATGTCACTGTTGATGTGGAAGTTTCCGGTGTTGTTCAGTATTTTTCGAGTTCCAACATCAACTGCTCGGATTTCGTCTATAGTCCAATTGAGTATTCCAAACGTTGGTGTTAGGACAGGCACAGCAAACACATTGTGAGCCATTGTTTTGTTTTGCGCAGAGAGTTCCGATGACCAGATCGTTCTTAATCGGGTATAGTCTTCCCTGGTTACGCGTTCTTTATTACAGATACCACTATAGGATATGTTCTCATCTATCCCCAGGTATCTGTAGCAGTCATCATCAGATATCGGTGAAACAGTTAGGCCATTGATGACAATGTTGCTAGATTGGGTTGTTGTTTTTCCCCGCTTTACAGTCATGTATGAGCATTTATCTTGGCCAAACTCCATTCCTATATCCTTTGTATGTATGTATGTATGTATGTATGTATGTATGTATGTATGTATGTATGTATGTATGTATGTATGTATGTATGTGTGTGTCGGGTCACTCTTGAGTGCTTACTGGTAACATTTAACCCAGTACAACCTGTCGCATGGTCGGGTCGTCAGCGACTAAACCGGCAAGTTTGCTTGGGGAGGAGGGTGATTTTGGACACCCTGCAGGACAAAAAGCAAAATCTGAAAAGGGCAGGAGAACTCATAAGAATCAATGGCTATCAAAAAAATGTGTAAATATGTATTTACATATGTATATATATATATATATATATATATATATATATATATATATATATATATATATATATATATATATATATATATATATATATATATATGGGTGCATGTGTATGTTTATGCGCGGGGACAGAAATAATTGGGTTGGATACACGATCGCGTGGTTAAACCACTGGAGTGAAGGACACCTAGCCTTTGTCAGGGCATTCTTGTAGCAGAAAGCAACTCAGGAAACTGGGATAACTCCCACATAAAACCTACGGCTCAGTAGTTACCGATGATGTTGATCTTTTCTTCTTTTTGGGGTTACAGTTACTGTCGCTCAGAGAGTGGGATTGGCTCAGTGCACAGTCTTTCCTCACTTTAAAAAAATCTTTAGGCACAGGCATTGCACTATAGCATTAATTGATTATTATTAATAATGTTATATCGTGCAGTGGCCATACTCGATAACTAGGGGGCAGCCATCATGTGTGTGTGTGTATGTATGTGTACGTGTTTGTGTGCGTCTCTGTGTGTCCCTGTGTGTGCGTATGTGTGCGTGTGTTCGTAGTGTTAAGACTTCTATGACCAACTTCTAAAAGAGGAGGAATGAGGAAGTGTAACGTCATATCAAAGGATGTGATGTCGCAATTCAGCTATTATTATCAGTAATGCCCGAAGCAGACCAGCCCGTCACTACCGTGGCCTTGACTGTAGTATATGTTATTAATTAGAAGGAAACATTGTGCACCAAGAAACCAGGTTGTTGAAATTATCAGGCATGCAATCATTACAAACAGATGAAGGATGTGAGGATTTATGGGGCAAATATAGAAAATTATTTGTTACAAGATAGAAAGACTGGTGGTGGGATTGAAAATGTCTCTTATTGTTTAAATTTGTCTATCTACCTATCTATTTACTTATCTATCTTAATATATCTATCTATTTATTCCTGTACTTCTCTCTCTCTCTCTCTCTCTCTCTCTCTCTCTCTCTCTCTCTCTCCCTCTTTCTCTTTCTCTCTCTCACTCACTCTCTCTCTCTCTCTCTCTCTCTCTCTCTCTATATATATATATATATATATAACAAATATTTTAGCGTTCTATATGGCTGGATACAATAAATGTAATCTGAGTTTTTCGAATATTAATGATAATATTCGATTCGTTTGCAATTATGCAAACAACCTCTCTAAGCCATGTCAGTAGAATGACCTCGTTATTCTTGCTCTTGTGTCGGAATGCAAACAGAACTGCATTAATGTTTCTGGGTGATTATCCTTCATCAGTACAGTATACTGCTCACCTGCCAACTGTCAGAGCTAGTGAAAATATATATTTGCTAAAATATACAGTGACTTATCGGCCTGATTTGCATATTAGCAGACGTTCTGATCAGTTAAATCTGCATGTTAGCAGACCCACGGATCAACCAGACTTGCATATCAGCGATAGGCCAGTCAGTTTCATGTATTCGAGCGATTAATGGCCGGCTTTGTCATATTCAAATAACTAACAAATAGTTTATCGCTCTACATGGCTGAATACAATAACTGTAATCTATGTGTGTTTGTATATATATATATATATATGTATAAATATATATATATACATATATGTATGTATATATATACATATATATATACAGATAGAGAGAGAGAGAGAGAGAGAGAGAGAGAGAGAGAGAGAGAGAGAGAGAGAGAGAGAGAGAGTGGGGCAGAGAGAGATGGGGCGGTGGATTGGCAGTATTGGTAAAGCGTCGTATAATATGCTTTACGGCACAGAGTTACGGTCCATTATGTTCTAAGTTCAAATTCCGCCGAGGTTAGCTTTGCCTTTCATCTTTTCGGGATTAATAAAATAAAGCACCAGTGATCCACTGAGGTCGATTTAATTGACTGCCCCTACAAAAAACATTTCTGACGACTTTACCAAATCGACCACTTTATAAGTATTTATATTTATTGGTTTGATTTATATTCCTATCATACAACTTAGAAGTGAATGGAATTATAATAGAATACCAAAACATTTCTTTCTGTCTTTTTGGTGGGGAGGAGGGCATAATGATTAACGAAACAATTGGAGATTATTACAAAATAGCAACTGAGCAAAACAAATTGATAGTTGAATATATTAAATTACAGTTGGGTAGGGAATACTGATAGTAGTTTTCGATTCAATCTAGGAACTTCTCACTCCTGTTGGAGGAAACCCCTCCCTGGTTAACCTCCGCCGCTTTCTGTTTGGTTTTGGTCATATGAAGGGTGTAGCCGTCACTCACCATGCTTGACCAATTGCGGATTGGTGAGACTATTTAACCCATAGTTGGCGTGGATGGCCGTTGACTTTAAGGAGTTCATCCGTTCTTATAATTGCTCTTGTTTTTTGTGCAGTTGGAGTTCCACTTACCTTCGAGTCTGCTGGGAAGACAGTTTACTGACCGATCACTCGACCACGAAGAAAGTTGTACTGGTTTACATGGTACCTGAAGCAGGCTGAAGCCTGACCTGACCAATATATACACAATATACATATATATATATATATAAGTAAAAATTAGCGAGAATCGAATTTCAGCTCAGGAATTAACGAAAAACACTTCCGAGTTGTGTGGCAAGCGCTCGATAATTCATATGAATTAGAGCTACAACTTACGTTAAAGGCCAAACACACTGAGATGGTGGTTAAACTAATCATCCGCACAGCGAAAAATTGACCGCTAATTCGGGTCAAACAGATATACAAATATAAAAATATATAAAAATATATATGGTTGAAATATAGTTTCTATTAAATTTTGTTGGTTTTCTGTAAAATCTTCTTACCAGCTAGGCCCAATTCTGATCTAGCTGGGTGTGTGAGCCTGCAGGATGGCCTGTTGTAAATCCTATCTGTGATCCTTCAGAGTAATAAAAGCATCACTTAGCTAATATTTTTAGTCTATTATCAGTTTTAGATTTCTAGCTAGTTCTTTGCATTCGTCATTAATTGAATTGTCTGTGTCAGGTTTATAAATATCGGTGATCGTCTGCCACTGCTATAACACTGATTTGGCAGGCGATCCCCGAATCGAATAGGTCCTCTATTTTCTATTTTTTGTTGTCTTATGGAACTAATTCTGTAATTAACACCTGATAAAATTGATTAAGCCTTGCATCATGATCGGATCATAAAGCTGGGCCATCGAAATATGTATAGTGTTTTCGTGTAATTAAAATTCAAAGCAAATTTCCAATCAGGCCTCCTGTTGTTTTTAATGCATACTTAACTCTGTTCCTGCACCAGTCACGTGATACCACATCTACGATGGATGATTTGTATAACATTGAGTGTTTTACTTTATGCATCATCGTTTACTAACCGGAACAAACAGTTCTACCCATTCGTAAACAAACTAACATATATGGTGTGCGTGTGTGTATACACACACACACACACACAGAGACACACGCATGCATACACATACACACACAGATGACAGATTGGTGAGAGAAAAATGCCAAGAATGTTCAAGCACACACACACACACACACACACACACACACACACACACACACACACACACACATATATATATATATATATATATATATATATATACATATGCATGTGTGTATGTGTGTGTGTGTGTGTGTGTGTGTATGTGTGTGTGTGTGTGTGTGCTTGAACATTCTTGGCATTTTACTCTCACCCATCTGTCATTTATTAGCAAGTAAATAATTTATCTACACAGTAAACTTGTGAATCCCGAGAAAAATATGTGGTCAATTCTGAAGGGTGAAACATTGAGCGGACATGTAGTCTGACGTCAACTCACGCGATCTCTAGAGATTTCTAAACCAAGCTATGTCATCCATTACATTTCATAGCCATTACATCTCATCTCATCCCATCTACGTAGCTCAAGATATTTCCAGATTGTTGCATAGCAAAGTCTTGGGTAAACAGACCGTTTAAATACTTTAGCAGAGTCTCAGTGGGTTCTTGCAACGACGACAACAACAATGACGACACTGGTGAGGTACAGCAGGACATTATTCTAATCAAGCTACCACAAATGGAAGTAATATGAAAAAAAGATTGACTATATTAAAATTAAAGTAGATATGTTCTCCGCTAGTCTTTCAGATACAGTGTGGTAAATGAATTATACGTCGAATACTCTTCCTACATGATGATGATGATGATGATGATGATGATGATGATGATGATGATGATGATGATGATGGTGATGATGATGATGATGATGATGATGATGATGATGATGATGATGATGATGATGATGATGGTGGTGATGATGATGATGATAGTGGTGATGATGATGATGATGAAGAAGAAGTAAGATGGATGGATAATATCCATGAGCTTGGTTGGTCTCGCTTGGAGATCCAGCTGGATTAGTTGGAGGCGGTTGCTTCTGGCAGGACCTGCTCGAAGGAGTGTTTTAGGACTCTGCTCACAAGATCCTCTCAGAAAGAAGAAGAAGAAGAAGAAGAAGAAGAAGAAGAAGAAGAAGAAGAAGAAGAAGAAGAAGAAGAAGAAGAAGAAGAAGAAGAAGAAGAAGAAGAAGAAGAAGAAGAAAACCTTGAATTGTATGCACTCTTTTTCACATTACTGTTACATAATAGGTGGTCACACACACACCTGAATGTGATTGTTTTACTTGTAATGTGTACATGACACAATGCTGTCTGTTTTAGTGTGTTTGTATTCATCCAATTACCTTGCATCATAATTTTCTTTAAGTTGTGTTCCAAACACCAGCCTAATATTTAGCGAGTTAAATCCTTCCGAATTTTTTTCATTATTTTCAAAATTATTTGAAAATCACTGTCAGAGTCATTCGTGAGAAATAAGGTAGAAAGAGTTCATATTGATTTCTAACATTAGTAGCTATATTTCGCAAAGTCGTTACAGCATTTGTTATTTCTCACGTCTCTCTGCATTCTAACTTCAAATTCCACCGAGAACCACTGGAAAGGTGTCTGAATCAGATCGCAACTGTGTGGGCATCTAACACTCTTACCGAAAGCAGGGTACATACTATCAAGTCATATTCTTATTAACATAGGCACAAAATCTGAATTTTGGGGGAAAGATTACAGTCAATTATATGAACTCCAGTATTTAGCCAATTCTTTATTTTATTGACCACAGAATGATAAAAAATTGACACCGGGGAGATTTGAACTCAGAATGGAAAGACCTAATAAAACAATTTATCTGACGTTCTACCAATTCTGCCACCCACCACATTTGAACGTACTGACAACGCATTTCAATACTGCTTTCTTGTTGACACCACACAAACGTGTATCTTTTAAAGAAATTACGGAATGAGAATGCATAACGTTCATAATATATTTCCCCTTATCATGCAACGCTGTTTTCACTGCTGGTGAGTTTTTAAATGTTATATTTTTGTCGACAATTGTCACAAAATTTTGATGCAATCGATTACATAGAGTTGTGTTCTATACGCCGGAGAAGTATCTTCTCTGTAATCACCGTGGAATAGACTAAAACGTCCGTTCTAAATTAGGATTTTGTTACCATCTACCCCAAAATAAAAAAAAATGGCCAGTCCTTTGACTAACAAAAATGATGCGCCAGCATTTTTAGAAGCTGCTGAAACAAGTAGCAGAGTGGACAGAAAGGAACCATTAAAGAATGATTCAGCAGTTTTCGTAGCTGCAAACAAAATCACAACAAAAGCAACAACAACAGTGACAAAAAAACAAACAAAAAAAAACAACAATTAAACAGCAGCAACAACAACAGCAGCAAGTAGAAAGTAATGAAATTTATACCCGAGAAAAATGAGATTGATTTTACAATTTTATTAAATGTACACTACTAATTATTTATGACTGGTAAGAAAAGCAGAGGCCGCCAGCCAAAACGACGGCTTGATAATGTTAACTTATGGACTGGACTTGATATTTGCTCTTTGAACTCTACTGCTGGTGATCGAATTTTGAGGAGAAAAGTATCTCATGTTGATGCGCAGTCTGCAACTGGCTGAGTTTAGTCTCACAAAAGACTGATTATTTCCATGATCATACACCAAATAAGATATGATAAAATACTTTCACTCACTGCCTCTGTCTCACTCGCTCCCCCTATCTCTCATTACTACAAGCAAATGGGGGCCAGCATTGGCCACCCCACGACCCTGACGGACAGAATAGAGAAGGCGTTTCTCCGGAGGAAGGTAAGGAAGACGCGTTGGAAGAGCCATTCCAGTGCGCGAGGCTCATAACTGCGGGTAGCCAACTCCGTGTCGATGGTGGGGAATAGGGAGGTAATCCTATGGCCAAGGACACCAGAAGTCGCCACTGCTACGGGTTCGACCGCAAACCTGCGGGAGAGTGACCGTTACTTGGAGAGTTTACCCACTTAAGCTTGAAGTGCAGCTGAGCCTGGATTAGTTGCAGACTGCACTAGGTTGCCGCTGGAGCAAGTGTCCCTGTACGTGGCATCCCAGATGAGGCGTTTACCATCATGGAACAGGAAGATGGTTATGTCGTCTGGCCTTTTGCCGTCCCCTTGGTCTAGCACTGCCGGCTCGAGCTGGGAGGGGAAGCCTGCAGCATCCAAGCCATGCTTTATGATCTCGTTGAAAGCAGCATGGCGTGAAACACGACCGGCACTGTAGCGAAGGACAGTAGGTGGAGGCCGAAAGACTCAACAGTGAATCCGCAATGACATTTGTGTGGCTCGCAGACCTCGATTCGCAGGCTATTGTTATCCAGTTTGGTGCTAGTCGAAAATGAAGGTAAGGTATTGAGCCAGGCACCGCTGTGTGGTTGCGGGGTGGTGCTGGTCGAGCTGGTGGGCTAGCCTGTCCGAGGCATGTCTGACAGGCCTGGAGTAGAAGACACCAAAATAAAAGCACGAGACAATTGTCACGTGGAGAAGATAATTAGACAACATAACAAAAGAAGGCGAGGAGAGCCATGCGCGTCACAAACAATACTGTTGAAAAGTCCGTGGTCATTGGTCGTCGAAATAGATCGACGACCAATTACCGCGGAGTGGTGGTGGGGAGGAATTGGTAGTAGAGGTGGTGGAGGTTGTGGTTGTGGTTGTGGTAGTGATGGTTGGACGTGGTGATTGTACTTGCTTGTTGTATTGCTAGTGGTGGTCGTACGCCGAGGTTGACTTTGCCTTTCATCCTTACGGGGTCGATAAAATAAAGTACCAGTAATGCACTGGGTATTTGCTGGCCTTGTGCCTAAAGTAGAAACAATTATTATTTGAGTTCGAATCCCGCCGAGGTTAACTTTGCCTTTCATCCTTACGGGGTCGATAAAATAAAGTACCAGTAATGCACTGGGTATTTGCTGGTCTTGTGCCTGAAGTAGAAACAATTATTATTTGAGTTCGAATCCCGCCGAGGTTAACTTTGCCTTTCATCCTTACGGGGTTGATAAAATAAGGTAACAGTAATACACTGGGATAATTGCTGGCCTTGTGCCAAAAGTAGAAACAAATATGACATTATTGTCTATGACGCACGCGTCTCCACTTCTTTTGTTAAGTTATATACGTGTGTGTGTGTGTGCGTGTGTGTGCATGTACGTGCGTGCACGAGTGTGTATATATATATATATATATATATATATATATGTGTGTGTAAAAGGTAAACAGAATTAACAACACAATCGGTACAGTATATAGAAGGAATATATTAGGTTAACGCTTGACATAGCAGGAAGAGGGTCTTAACGTTTCGGACGCTAGTCCTCCACCAGAAGAAAGAATGCGAAATTAGAAAGATTGAAGGGACGAGCGGGGTGGAATTGGAAAAATTATTTTAGATAAAAATAACAGGTCCATTCATGTTGCCATATATATATATATATATATATATATATATATATACATACACACACGCACAGAGGATGTCCCACAAAAATGTATACACATTTCAACCCCATTCTAATAAACATTGCCTGTACAGGTAATTAAAGGGTGTATACATATTTGGGATATTTGGGGAACAATCTGTATATATATATATATATACATATATATATATATATATATATATATATATATATATTAGAAATTTAGGTTTTTTTTACAAAATGAAAAATAACCGAGGTGTCCTACACGAGTGAAAGTATAAAGAAAAAGAGATGAAATCGAAAATGCAACTGGAGTCTTATTTTTTTATATATATTTATGGGAGTGTAGATGTTTGCATGTGCACGAAATAGACTAGAAAGTCATTATTAAAAATCAAAAGCATTATTTTATAAATCTTTAGTGGTCCAAGGGAAATAACTTTAAAAGCATTATGTTTTAAGGGCGGTGGATTGGCAGTATCGGTAGAGGGTCGGACGCCATGCTTTCCAGCATAGTTACGTCCCTTTACGATCCGAGTTCAACTCCCGCCGAGGTTGACTTTGCCTTTCATCCTTACGGGGTCGATAAAATAAAGTACCAGTAATGCACTGGGTGATTGTTGGCCTTGTGCCTAAAGTAGAAACAATTATGTTTTATTCTCTCCCTTTGAAAATTTATATTGCTATCTTTAATTTGAATGATTAAATATGATAGCTCTATGATAGCCATCTCGATATTCTTGTTAAGAAACCAAGATATCAGTCTGTTTATCCGCAGTGATTATGAAAAATATTTTTGATTATGATCATTAGATCAGATCTAGTAAATAATATTTCCATTGGTCTTTCTATTGCTGATACTATCTGTTGGTTGCACTTCCTTGTAAAATGAGTAACGGGAAATAAAATAATTTGCTCAAGAACAGAAAGTTCGATCCAGCTACTGACACCGCGACCTTCCAATGGTGAGTCTAGCACCATAAAAACTAGGTAACACACCTTAAAAAAGGAGAGAGCCGATCGTCAGTTTTCAAGAACACAACATGCTACCCAGTGCATGAGTAGACCTTTTGATTATCAGTCCAACTCATATATTTATCGTCGTGTCTACAACGCAGCCTCTGCTACTTACACTTGTTGGTTAGTACATCCATCACTTGTGGTACTTACTTAAAGATTAGTGAACTGGATTGTTGTGAGTAAAATATCTTAGCCTTAGACACACGCTATATCAATGGATAAGATCCACGACCTCTGCTCTACGACAGTAGACAAATAAACCATCTAAAAACTTGGCCAATCTAAATAGTAAATGGCAATTCAAGATATTCGGTATATTGAGTCATGTAAAACAATTTTTTTAGTACTAACACCACTGTACAAAACTATGGCCTTTACTGGAGTAGTGTAATCCTAATATGTTGCGAGGTTTATTAGCATCACCTGGATTTGTGCCTTTAACAAAATTCCCACAGCTGAAAGCATGTTTCGATTACATTTTACCTTGTGTTGACTCCAGAATAAATCAATTTTATGACCAAATTCAACGAAATTGAAAAAGGCATCGCACAACTAAAAGAACTAATTAAACACAGTGACCAGTCAAACAAAAGAAAGAACAAGAACTGGTGGTGTTAAAACACCCTATTGATAATTGTCTCTACTTTAGGCACAAGGCCAGCAATTACTCAGTGCATTACTGGTACTTTATTTTATCGACCCCGTAAGGATGAAAGGCAAAGTCAACCTCGGTGGGATTTGAACTCAGATCGTAAAGGGACGTAACTATGCTGGAAAGCATGGCGTCCGACCCTCTACTGATACTGCCAATCCAACACCCTATTGATAATAACAGCAAACAGGCCACCGTTGTGAAGAAAAATAAACCTAAATTGAACATCCTTTCCAAGAAGAATTAGATAGAGGCAATGACAAATATTTAAACCTAATAAGGAATATGGCACACTTTAAACCCTGAAGTTTTGTAAACTAATTCTGTACTTGTAAGTCTTATTCATTAGAACAAAACTCAGCAATACACCTGTGTATGTATGTGTATGTGTGCAGTCACACCTGTGTTGTAACTATTTTTTCCGCGTGACTTTTTTTTCTCTGGATTCAGTTGATAAATATCTTACAGTTAAACGTGGAAAGAAAAATGTTCTTGAGAGTCAAGAAAAAACATTTTATCATATTCAATGTAATCGTTAGAATGTCATACAAAATACTTTGCGGTATATAGTTACGTCCCTTTATGTTAGGAGTTCTACTCCCGTCGAGAGCAACTTTACCGTTCATCCTTCTAGAGTCGATAAACTAAATTACTTGTCAAGTACTGGATCGATTTAATCTACCTATCTTCTTCTCCGACTAAAGAATATTGCCTGGCTTTGTGTCTAAATTAAAGTAATTTATTGGATGTTGTTGCTTGGAAGAATTATTTACCTTGTTTACTACTTATTATTTCCCTTATATTTCTGCCCTTTTTTTTTACTATTTATGCAAGGCATCAAGTTCTAATGTTGTCTTTTACTGAAAGCTGTCAAATTCTTGCAGCTGCCCCACTCTGGAATGACCTAATGTGTTTGTTCCAACTTTCAAGTGGATTTTCACTCCATTTCGTAATTGACTGCCCACCATTCCATTCAAAACGTTCCCAGCTGAGCACACATTTGAAGGAATGGGGGAAATTATAAACAACCATGAGAAGCCTCTCTCACCAAGAAATGAGTCTTTTTAGGTGTAACATTAAAACTATCCCAAGTGCCTTCAGTCTGTCAGACCTTACTTTCTTCTGGTTCACTGATTGTGAGCATAACGTTGGTCAGAGAAAAGAATATTTCATAATTGTCTTTGTCTTCCTGGTTTAAAATGAGATAACATATTTTGGTCATCTTTCTGACTGAAAAATTGGTCAGTCTATGAAAGTATTGGCATTCCCTATTCAACTGGGTGAGTTCATTAGCATTCCAGTGGTTGACCTGATACGATCAAAGCACTGCTGATTGTCATGCTGAATAAACCGCAATAGATTTCAAGCTTCACCCCATGTTTTTTTTTCTGACTGGCAACCAAGTGATACAAAATCTTTTGAGCAAAATTTAATTATCTCAATTTGAAGTGAAGAACTGAGAAGCAATGCACATCTGCTTTTATAATGTTTTCATGACACTGACCATGCCTTTCACTGTTAGAATATGATATCTCGCCAGCAAACAATTTTTCCCATGCTTCCTTTCAGGAATTATCATTTGTTCTCTGGAATCCATAAAAAATTAATGATGATATCATTTGTATCAGCTCTTATGGGTGGCATGCAGGAGGGCAAGGCATGGAGCCAGGCACCACTGTGGGGTTTAGAGGCCGCACGAAAACAGGCAAGGTGGTGTTAGTCGAGCTGGCGTGTGAGCTTGTATGAGGCCAGGCTGCACTGAATGGCATCCCATACGCTTTGGGGTGACTTGACGTCAGCAGGGGGACAAGGAGGAGGGACATCTACCGGTCTAAGTCCCAGCCTTTCCCACGTCTCACAGGCGACCTCACGTTCCCTGAACACAGAGGGTTCTATTGTGTTTTGGAGAACCCTGCTAACGAGGACGCGGCGTGAGGTTACCGATGAAAGAAACGCCGGCAAAGCCAGCGAGATCGGAGGCCGGAGGCCAAGGCCGCCAAATCTGACAGGTAAAGTGGCTTGTTGCCATCCAATGTCGTCAAACCTGACGTTTCATAGCTCCTCAGCTGCCGCTCGGATACAAGTATCGAGGTCAGCTAGGAGAGATGCGTGGCTGTAGCACGGAGCGCTGCGAAGGGTATAGAGGAGTTTCGGCATGGCGAAGCAGTTCCTCAACAGGAAGAGAGCTGGGTGGCCGTCGATCAAGCCCAGTCGGCTCGTGAGAGTTTGGAGTTGTTGGAACCTAGACCTGATGGTGGAGCGGATGGCCGGCGAGTGGATCGGTGACCCGAGTATGAGGACATCCTCTTTGGGGGTCAGCTGTACCTGGTGGAGAATGGACCGCATGTCCAAGACGGAGGCTGCAGTGCAGTCTGCGACTAACCGAGGTACTGCTGCACGTCAGGCTGAGGAGGCCAAACTCTCTAAGTACCGGTCGTTCTCCGAAAGGTTCGCGGTCTTGCCCTTGGCAGTGGAGACTTCTGATGTCCTTGACCCAGGGCTACCTCCCTATTCACCACCATAGGCGCTGAGCTGGCCAGCCGCAGGTGTGAGCCGCGCGAGTTAGAATGGCTCTTCCAGCGCATCTCCCTTACCATCCTCCGGGAAAACGCCTTCTCCATCCTGTCCGCCGGGGCTGTGGGGAGGCCAGCAAGCGGGATCCCATTTGCTCACCATACGGATTAATAGGCAAACTTATAAACTATTGTAAATAAATGTTTGTGAATGTCAGAAAAAAAAAATAAATTATGAGATGCATACGCGTAATTTTCGTTAATTGAAAACTAGAATACACATCGTTGAAGCCGACGGAGGTATATCCCATTCCAATACTAGAGACGCCACCGATTACGGCTCTGTCTAATAATAATATATTTCATTACCTTTTGCTAAACACAAGTAGCTTATTCACCTGCGGAACATGTGAATCAGGCATTTTGTATCGATTTCCTGTTCTTGGATTGCAAAAGCATATCCTTGAAAGTGAGAGCCAATATAGCAGTTCTTTGTCCAAGATAAACTACTTTGCTTATCTATATTACTCTCTCTCTCTCTCTCTCTCTCTCTCTCTCTCTCTCTCTCTGAAGCCTCCTGGCAACATATCCATGCATGATTTTTGCTGATAACCAGGCAGTTTTTCACTCATGGATCCACTGCGGTATTGCTGGACAATTTCCCTGGGTGGGAACTTTTGATTATCACGCAGTGAGTATCTTTCAAGCAGTTCCTTCCCAACTCTCATGGTCTTATCTTTCTCATGCAGACAGACTTGTTCAATAGATAGTGTCCTACGCTTGAAGGCTCGTAGATGTTGTCGGAGGAATGCGTTATTTTCTCAAGGCACCGGTAGCTAACGGTAGCTAACACACAACACTAACTGCTACGCAAAAAAAGACTTTACAATATACATACATGAACACAAACAACAAAGAACTAATGAACACAATTTCGTCAAACCCTTCGGTCCAAACTGAAGGGCCTAACTTTCTAACTGCTGTGGGACTACCTCATTTACAAATGATTAAAGTCCCAATGAACTTATACAAAACGTTGAAAATAAATTTCACGGAGGATGTGTGCCCCCTTGCACCAAGTCAATCAACCGCGTCCTCCTAAAAGATTTCCCTACCCCCTGCCCAGACACCCACTCAACTACAAACACCGCAACTCCACAACACACTGATGCCCCTACATTTCCACAAACCACCACCCCACCCAACAACCCATCCCCAACCCTCATGGAAATTGAGCGGCCCGCTCCCCGGGACGCAGAGAGGTAAGTGCCTTTTCTCCTTACCACCAACATGGCTGTGCTGAGAGTAGGGTGTCTAAATGCGCGTGGCCTGGGCTCACCTTGGAAGCAAGCAATGCTTCTAAATGACCTCAGGTCACGATCTATAAATGTGATGGTTATCTGCGAGGCCTGGATCAGCAGCGTGCGACAGCTAGCCCCGACCTTTGATGACTTTGAGATGCACGCATCTCTCTGTCAGCCCGGAGGTGGGGGTGGGGTTGTCGTTCTGCTGCAAAAACATCTGGGTCTCGCCACACAGATAGTTCACTTGGACCCAGGGGGTCGACTGGTGGTGCTGGACCTTGGCAGTGGTGAAGGTGGAGCCTTTAGGCTGGTAGCCGCATATGCCCCTTTTGGGACAGAGCGGCCCGACTTCTTCATACGTCTGGAGTCTTTTCTGCTTTTAGTGGGAGACTGGAATGGTATCCTGGATGCACGATGGGACTATGCAGGGGCATGTCCCGATAGAGAGGGGTGCAACAGCCTCAACGGGTTACTCGGCCGATTTGACCTGGCCGATAGATTTCGACTAGATTTTCCGACGGTGCCAACCTGGTCTTGGTCAAATCACAGCGGATCATCTAGGTCGTACCAAGATAGGTTTTTAGTTAGAAATAAGGACAGGGACTTTTTAAGTTGTCCAGAAATGCTCAAGGTTGGCTATTCAGACCACAAGTTGGTGACCTGCATGGTCAACCTTGATAGAACGCATAGACAGGATCCCGGTTACTGGAAGCTGAACTTGTCCTTACCGGCAAGTAAAGCTTACAGGGACCGGATTAGTACTTTAGTTAAGGAGCGGTTGACGGGCGAAATCGTCAACAGCAGGTGGTGGGGCTCTCTAAAGAGAGAGATTAGATTAGTCTCGATAGAATTTAGTAAGGTTCTAGCTGCGGATAGGAATAGGAAGGAAAGGGAGCTGATAGATAGAGTAGAAGAGGCAATTAGAAGCGGCGACGTGGCCAGAGTGCTAGCGTCGAGAACGGCTTTGAGCCAGTTTTTCGACGCGAAGCACGAAGGGTGCGTTGTCCGAAGTAAAATACGTGCTCTAGGGAACGAGGAGACCAAAGCTGTTAGTTCGGCCGAGTGACAGAAGCCAAGAGTGGAACTAAATCCACCATCCGGTCTTTGCGAGACCAGGATGGACGGGCGATCCTTGAACCTAAGCAGATGTGTGAGGCCTTTCAAAGGCACTTTTCCCGATTGTTCGGAAGGGGCGGGGAGCCGGTTGGGGAAGTGCACTTCGGTCCATATCTCGACGGCCTGCCGCGTCTTTCGGACGAGGAGGCGAAGTCCTGCGAGGAGTCGATTTTAGCCGCTGAGATAGAGGACGTGCTGAGCCAATGCGGCAAACGCAAATCCCCGGGTCTCGATGGTCTTCCATACGAACTATATCTAGCTATGCCGGACTTGTTCCCCGATCTCCTCGAGGCGGTCTACTGCAACTGGCAACAGAACGGGAGAATTCCCTGTTCTGTGATCAAGGGCGTAGTCACGCTAGTGAGGAAGGACGAGAACAAGTGGGACGAAATAGGTAACTTCAGTTACAGATTTTGGCCAAAGTGCTAGCAAAGAGGTTGGCGCTTGTCGTAGACAACCTGGTGGGAGATGCGCAGACATGTGCTATCCCGTCCAGGTCCATCCACGACAACCTCCACCTCATGCGATACATCATAGAGAGGGTTGGGAACGAACCCGGCTTTGGTGGGGCCCTGATCAACTTGGATCAATCTAAGGCGTTCGATAGGGTCGACCATGGTTACCTGGATGCGGTGCTAGCGGCGGCAGGCTTCGGACCCGTTTTCAGGGGCTGGATCACTGCTATGCACAGCAGCCGCATCTGCTTTAGAGTCAAGGTGAACGGCTACCTCTCGGAGCCCTTCGAAATCACGCGGTCCATCCGACAAGGGTTCCCGCTCTCCTCCTTTCTGTATGTATTGATTCTCGAACCACTACTGCGGAAGTTGGAGTTGTTGCAGGGCATCCCTTTGGAACCGGGATTGCGGAAAGCGGTGTCGGTCTACGCCGATGACGTGACAGTAATGATGTCGACGGCCTCCGAAATCGGGGCGATCGGCACCTTACTGGAGGAGTACGAAAGGTTCACAGGGGCTAAGCTGAACCGGGACAAGTCGATCGGTTTGCAACTCGGCACGTGGAGGGGGAAACCGATGCCTTCCGATGGCGTCGTCGGACGCTGGACGGAGGGCCCGGTGAAGTTGCTCGGGGTCTGGTTGGGACCAGACCTCCAGGTGGAGAAGAACTGGGGTGAGGTTACGAACAGGGTGTTTGCACTGACCCAGAAGTGGGCCAGTTGCAAACTATCCCTGAAAGGTCGGGCGGAGGTGGCGAACACCTATATAGCGTCCGTCATCTACTACCGCCTGACCGTCGTGCCTTGCCCAAGGGAAACCCTCGCCAAGATGGAGCGCGCACTCTTCCAATTCCTTTGGAAGAAGCGGGCTCCTTTGGTGAGGAGATCAATCTGCTGTCAACACCCTTCGAAAGGAGGGCTGGGGATGCCGTGCCTAATGATGCCTAAACACGCATTAAGGCTACAGCACCTCCACGTATTCCTCACCGGTCAACCGATGTGGGCCCTGTTTGTGAGACGAACCTTTCCCAGACTCGTCTCACTCACCGAGCTGCAATCCTGGGTCAAGCAAAGACCGAGAAAACTGGGCCCCTGGCACACTGAGTGTGCCGGTTATCAGTGGAGACTCCACCGCGACATTCTATAGAGGGCTGGTACGCAGCAGGTGCGACGACGCCCTCAGAGAAGCCCTAGACATGGAGGAAGACGAACTGGCCAGCCTGTTCGGTAGGACATTCAGCCCGGGACCTACGGACAACTTCCAGAAGTCCCTGGCCTGGCAGTGCTACCGAGGGGCTCTACCCGTTCGAGAAAAGCTCTACAGACACGGGCGCCCGGGTAGGGACCCCGCCAAAAAGATCTGTCCCAGATGCGTGTGCGACGAGGAAACCGTTGCACACGCATTGGTACACTGCTCGGGCGTAGCCGATCTGTGGGGCTATGTCGAACGACTGCTATCACGGGTGGGACCGATCCGGTTGACAACCGAGGCCATTGTAACGATTAAGCCGCCTCCCCCCTTCAAAAATGAAGGCGAGGCGGTGTTTCTGTACGTAATAGCCATGGTGAAAGAGGTTGTATGGTGGACGCGTCTGAAAGGACTCAGGTCAGGCACCTTTCTCTCTGGCCAACAACTGATCCGTTTCTTCCGATATCATTTCGGAAGAAGGATCAGGATGGAGAGAGAGATGCTCAACCCCAGTCGTTTTTATGAAAGGTGGGTGAAAGTGGCGAGAATGGCTCGTTGGAATGGGCCTTCTCTCTATATCAGCCTGTGGGTGGAAAAGAGGAAGGAAGGAGGGAGCACCCTCTCTCTGTGCTCCTGAGGAGAAAGGGTTGCACACTTTTTTCGGGGGTGTGTGCGACCCCCCAAACGCCCCCTCCCTATTGAGGACTTTATGGTTAATTTTATATTTGTTATTTGTTTTCTTTACTCGCCTTTTTGTGTAAACTCCCGCCCCTTGTATTTGTCCCCTGCTTTTGCGCCGTAGTGGCAATAAATATAAATCTATCTATCTATCTATCTATCTATCTATTTTTCTATCTATCTATCTATCTATCTTGTAATTCGTGCTTTGGTTTTGTTGTTATGGTCCAAAGATAAACACGTAGGTAAAATAAATTAAAATAAATAGATAGCTATAGATAGATATACATGTAGGTAGGTAGATAGGTAGGTAGGTGGGTGGGTAGGTAGGTAGCTACCTAGCTAGTTAGTTAGATAGACATATAGATAGATATATTTCTTTATTTGCCACAAGGGCGCACAAGAAAAGGGGACAATACAAAGACATGCCGGGGATTTTACATACAGTCGTGTAAAAAATATAAAACAAACAATTACAACTATCGAAATCCCCAATAGGAGGGAAGCGCCACAAATGGGTTGTTTAATACCCCGTCAATAGAACAACCCTCAACTTCAGGAGCGTGTTGTGCAAGTGCCCCTTTCTTCCCTTTACTCTCTTCTTTAACCTACAGGCTTATAAACAGAGAAGGCCCAATCACTCGGACCATTTTCGCTTCATTCACCCACCTTTCAGTAAATTTACTGGGGTGCAGTGCCTCTCTCTCCACCCTAATTCTCCTTCTAAAGTGATACTTAAAGAAGGGAATCAATTGTCCGGAGAGAAAGGCATCTGTCCTCCATATAACTTCTTTCACCATAGCCACTGTACAGAGGAAAACCGCCTCTCTTTCGTTTTTGAAAGAGGCTGGTGGTTTGATCCTTACTATGGACTCGGCAGTCAACTAGATTTGTCCCATACGCGACAGCAGTTGTTCTGCATAGTTCCACAGGTCGGTTACGCCCGGGAAGTGTACAATTGCGTGCAGGACGGTTTCAATGTCCTGCGCGCATCTTGGACACGTCCCCTTGGAAGGATCCCTGCCGGGGCGTCCGTGCCTGTAGATTTTGTCACGAACCGGTAGAGCTCCTCGGTAGCACTGCCAGGCCAGGGACCTCTGGAAGTTGTCCATAGGTCTCGGGCGGAAAGTCCTACCAAACAGACTCGTGAGCTCATCGTCTTCGACGCCAGAGTCTCTCCGAGCACGTCGTCGCCCTTGTAACGTACAATTCCTCTATAGAATGTCGAAGTTGAGTCTCCACTGATTGCTGCGCCTGCTTGACAGAGGACTTTGAGCGCCTGAACGCATTCAATGTGACAGGCGCCCATCATTTTCGGTCTTTTCTTGACCCAGGACTGCAGCGCCGTCCGCGAGACGAGCTGCCGAAAAGCCTGTTTCACAAACGGTTCCCACACCGATTGGGGGTCGGTGAGGAATACCTGGAGATGCCGCACCCTCAGCGCATGTTTGCGCATCATCAGCCACGGCATTCCCAGCCCTCCGTTGGAAGGGTGCTGACAGCAGACGGATCTCCTCACCAGCGGAGCCTGCTTCTTCCACAGAAACTGGAAGAGCATGCGTTCCATCTTGGCGAGGTGTTCACGGGGACAAGGCACGACAGTCAAGCGGTAGTAGATGACGGACGCGATGAAAGTGTTCGCCACCTCCGCTCGACCTTTCAAGAACAGTTTACACTCTGCCCATTTCTGGGTGAGCACAAATACCTTGGCCGTGACCTCGTTTCAGTTTTTCTCCACCTGGAGGTCTGGAACGAACCAAACCCCGAGCAATTTCACCGGTCCGTTCGTCCAGCGTCCAACGATGCTGTCGGACGTCATCGGTTTGCTTCTCCATGTACCGAGTTGCAAACCGACAGACTTGTCCGGGTTTAGTTTTGCTCCCGTTAGCATTTCGTATTCTTTCAGTAAGTTGCCGATCACCCCGATTTCCGAGGTGATCGACACCATTACCATCACGTCGTCGGCATAAGCCGAGGCCGCTTTGTGCAGTCCCGGTTCTAGAGGGATGCCCTGCAACAGCTCCAATTTCCGCAGTAGTGGCTCTAGAGTCAATACATACAGAATGGAGGAGAGAGGGCACCCCTGTCGAATGGAACGCGTGATTGCGAACGGCTCCGATAGGTAGCCGTTCACCTTGACCCTCGAGCAGATGCTGGTGTGCATCGCCTCGATCCAGCCTCTGAAAACGGGACCGAAACCGGCCGCCTTGAGAACCGCTTCCAAGTATCGATAGTCGACCCTATCGAATGCCTTAGACTGATCCAAGTTGATCAGAGTCCTACCGAAGCCGGGTTTACTACCCACCTTCTCTATGATGTATCGCATGAGGTGGCGGTTGTCGTGTATGGACCTGGTCGGGATTGCACACGTTTGCGCTTTCCCTACCAGGTTCCCGACGACAAGCGCCAACCTCGTCGCTAGCACCTTGGCTAAAATCTTTAACTCTGTGTTATGGGCCATAGTTATGGGCCTGAAGTTGTTAATTTCGTCCCTCTTTACTGATCAGCGTCACTACGCCCCTGCCTGCAGAACTGGGAATTCTTCCGTTCTGCTGCCAATTGCAGTAAACGGCTTCGAGGACGCCAGAGAACAAGTCCGGTATACCTATGTAAAACTCATAGGGTAGACTATCTAGACCGGGTGACTTGCGTTTCCCGCAGCGGCCCAGAGCGTCCCGTATCTCAGTGTCCGTGATCGGTCTTTCGCAGTTCCGTGTTCGAGAGACGCGGCAGGCCGTCGAGGTATGAACTAAAGTCCATTGCCCCGTTCGGCTCACCGTCGTTCTGCTCAAACAGTCGCGCAAAGTGCTGCTGAAAGGCCGCGCACATTTGCTTGGGGTTAAGTAGCACGAATCATGGACTTTTCGCCTCCGCCACTCGGGCCCAGCTGACAGCTTTCGCTCCTTCGTTTCCTAGAGCACGTGTTTTGCTTCTGACCACGCAGCCTTCGTGTTTCGCATCGAAGAACTGGTCCAGTGCCGTTTTCAACGCTAACACTCTAGCCGCGTTACCACTTCTAAGTACCTGCCTCCTCTACCTTGGCTACTAGTTCTCTTTCTGTTTTGTTTTTCTCTAAGGCTAACTCTCTGCTAAACCCTATCGATTCTATTCTAATTGCTTTCTTGAGAGAGTACCACTATTTATTGTTGACGATGGCTCCCGTTAACTGTTGCTTGACTAGTCTACTTATCCGTTCACTGTAAGCTTTACGTGCCGGCAACGACACGTTCAGCTTCCAGTATCCGGGTCCTTGTCTATGTGTTCTATCACGGTTGACTAAGCAGACGACTAATTTGTGATCTGAATAGGCAAACATGTGCATTCGTGGACAGCTTAACATCTCCTTGTCCCTTTCTCTAATGAAGAACCTATCTAAATACGATCTAGATGTCCCGCTGCGGTTTGCCCTCGTCCACTGTGGTGCAGTCGGGAAATCTAGTCGATACCTATCGGCCAGTTGGAATTGGCTGATTAAAGTTTTGAGGCTGGTGCACCCCCCTCTACTGGGACATGCTCCCACATAATCCCATCGTGCATCTAGGATACCATTCCAGTCCCCCAATAAAAGTAAGGAGCGAGACGTTCCCAGAAAGACTATATACGCTTAAAGAAGTCTGGCCGTGATTGAGATTGCCCGGTCGGGGCATAAACGGCCACCAGTCTGAAGGCTCCACCTCCAATGCTGTTTAGGTACTTGCCGTACTTCGACCTCCAGGTTCTTCCGAAACATGACAACCACTCCCCTCCACCTCCTGGCTGACAGAGAGATGCGTAGATCTCAAAGTAGTCGAAGATGGGGGGTTAATTGCTGCCTGTTGTGGATCCTGGACTCGGTGATGGCTCTCACATCCATACCGTGTGACCTAAGGTCGTTTAAAAGTTGGCCCTGTTTCCAGGGCATCCCTAGGCCACGCACATTCACGGTTCCAATTCGTGAACTAGCCATGTTGGTGAAGAAGAGTTGGAGAAAAGGACGAAAGGTGCACTTACCTTTTTGTTTCCTGGAGATCGGGTTGTTCAATCTCCATTTGGGTGTTTGGTGGGGTGTTGGGTGGGGTGGGGAAACATTTTAACAGGACGCGGTTGATGGGTTTCTGGCAGGGGTTGCCCACGTCCTGTGAAAATTTATTTTTCAGGTCATTATAGGTTTCCATAGAAACCCTTATAAGTTTAAGGTGTGGAGACGATTCTGCTTTGACGAAAGTTTTGCCCTCCATCTCCACCTTGGGGTTTTGGGAGATGACCTCCATCAAACTCTTGTTGTTTGTGTTGATGTATGCGTATTGTTGTTTGTGTTTTTGTTGTGTTGTTTTAGTTTGTTGTTCGTCCGGGAGTTTTCTTTTTATGGTGGGTGCTTGTGTTTGGGGTGGTGTTGGTGTTGGTTTTTCTGGTAGGGGGATGTTTGACTGTGGTGTTGTTTGTGTTGTTGTTTGTGTCTGTGGTTGTGTGTTGGTGTTAGTGATTGGAATTTTGGGGGTTTTGTCGTGTCTCTTTTTTTGTTTTTTAGATTTCCGCGGCTCTCCCTCTTCTTCACTTAAAGAAGGAGAAGCAGCTTCATCCGTCGATGAATAATCATCGTCAGGAGTGTGGTGTAGGGGTATGTTGTGTGGTGGTGGTGTTTCGGTGTGTGTGTTTGTGGTAGTGTTTGATGGAGTGGGATGGGTGGGGCTGTGTTCTTCAGGGGTGCTGTCTCTGTGTTTTCTGTTGTTGTTGGTTGAGTGGCTGCTTGTTTTGGTGTGTTTGCTCGTTTCGTCTGTTGTTGTTGTTGTTGTGGTGGTGGTGGTGGTTGTTTTGGTGTTGGTAAAAATACTTTTTTTTAAAGATTTGTTTGTAAAGGGCAGGAGGCTTTTAGGTGTGATGTGCTTGCACATCGAAAACAGTGTGGCTTTCTGCCCCCTGTTACGATATTGATGTAGTTCTGGTTGTCGACCAGCACTCTGTCGGGAATTTTGGAAATTCTTTCTGGTGTCACTTGTATCAGAATTTCCAAATTTGTCCCTGCCCACCTTTGTCTGGTTGACTTCCTGACCGAAAGAATTGTATCACTTTCTGGCTCTATAAAACCTGCTAAGATCCACCAAATGTTGATGTTCGGTGGTATATTATTTATTTTAATTTTTTGAGTTCTTTTTCCCATGTAAGTAGAGAAATAGGTGTGTGCTTTTGTGATGACAGGTGTAACAGAATGCTTTTGTGCGAGGGCATCGCTTGTAAAAAGTACCGAAACACTTCCATATAGTCTGGCCCTCTGCATAAAATCAATATCCGGCAGAGCCTCTTTCAGGGTTGTTTCAATTTCACCTTGACTGAGGAATACCGGGTTTTTTCGTTTGATTTGAAACAGTTCGGAAGGTTACTGTCCTTCGAACTGTTTCTCGTTTAATTTGCAACGGTGAGTTTATATGAAACCCACCCCTTTCTTCAAAGGTTATGAATTGTTTTGCATCGGTCAACATTTGTTTGGAGTTGCTTATGTCGATGTGTTTGTACTCTGTTTTATTTATCACAGTCTGTGCGAATGTTGTTTTTTTCGATCTCTCTCTCTCTCTCTCTCTCTCTCTCTCTCTCTCTCTCTCTCTCTCTCTCTCTCTCTCTCTCTCTCTCTCTCTCTCTCTCTCCCTCTCTCTCTCTCTGTGTTTGAAAATAGTGCTTTGCTCGAAAGCTACCGTTGATCTTCTAAACTCTAAAAAACCAAATGAGAGTACCATAAAAAAGCTCCCAAACGAGGAGAAATGAGGCAAAATGGGGAGATTTCACATAATGAAAACTATGCCAATTTTTACAAGAGAAGACATCTCTCACCCACCCAAAGTAAGTGAGATATCTCCCCGTTGGACAGGGAGTATTGATAGGTCTGCTACCGCAATGTGAATTGGACGGTAAATGTTAACATTTTGATAAGGACGACAAAAATTATACAGCCCCGATCTAGTTTCTTCTGCTTATATTTTAATGGGAAGTCGACATATAAATAGCTATAAAGTACTGCAAGGTAACATCGAAACGTCATTGCTACATATTTTTAACATTTACTATACAATTTATATTGTGGAGGTTTTCAAACAAAACACTATTTTCTACACTTTATGTATGTATGTATATATATATATATATATATCCCAGTACAACCTGTCTCATGCAGTACTCGGCATCAAACCTATCAAGTGCAAGTCGAAATCACTTTCTGTTAAATAACACCATGTCATCTACAAATTCTAGCCGACTTAGTTTACACACACCAGTCGTGATATCACTTCCAACCCGGTTCCGCATGTCAATCATGTTCATGAAATAATGAACAGGAGAGGTGACAGTATGCACCCTTGCCATTGCTTAGGTGCCTTTCCCGAGATCCAGGCCACTGACACACACACGAGTCAGCCTGAGGATACCTTCTCTATTTAACGTTTTTAACATATCTTTTTTCAGATCACAGTGTAGGTACAATACTGATTGTCCGATACCTCTTTTTATCCGGATATGATTACGGGTGCACATTCGAAAACCCCATGACCCACCAGACTATTTAATTCAGATTATAAGTCTACCATGAGTGCATTCGATATTATTTCAAATATTTGCGCCTTCATATTATTATAGTGTTTCCGACTACATAATATATCTTTAGTGAATTATTATCTAGTGCAGTAAGATACTGAGGGTGACGGAAGCTTTGAGTTGTACCTGCAATATAACCATGAATGAGCAAACCTATGATAAAAACTATTCCAATTGTGACCATCCTGGTTATTTTTAGTAGGTCAAGCAACTACATAGTGATTATTTGATTAGTTTCTTCGGTCTACATTATTCAACGTGTCCTTCCATTTTTAAAGACGTAAGTAAAGGTATGATCTAAAGAGATTTAATTTACTATTTCTAACAAGTCGAACAACTGCGTAATAAAGGCTCCCATAATTAGGTGTTTTTATTTAAGAGTTACCTCCCCTTAATCAAGCACCACGCAGCGCCGCCTAGACACAATTTGTAACATAAAGAGAAAGTAAAAATAAAACAGTAGCAGACTATGGCTTGTGGATAGACTTATGACTATGAGAAGTCAGAGTTGTTCCAGTGAAACCATGTCCGTTACGTCTGCTAGAGATAAATTCGATGCTGCTGTCAAAGTTATACGGAGTCTACCTAAAAATGGTTAGTATATCAAACAAGAGGATGTGTTTCTTCTTGTTGATTATTAGTATTATTTGCTTTTTACTCTCTATTGTTTTTTGTTGGTTCCGCCTTCTTTCCATGCCATCTAAACACACTATTGTTGTTTTAGTCTGTCCAGGTTCTGCCCGTAACTATTGGGGCCATGTGGACAATACATTACTATATTTTGAATACTTTTTTGAAAAAAAATATTTATTTTCATCTTAAGGTGACTTGGGTTTCGATTCTCAGTTTATAGCATTTCACTTTTACGTTAATGAGATTTTATGCGTTTGAAAGGTATGGAAATAACATTTACTTAATAGTTTATAATGTAAAAGTTTCTACACTTACTATGTATGGAGTTCTATTTAGGGTAAGTTTCTTGTGTCAATAAGTAAACTGCCGTCAGCTGTGCGTTGGCGTTGCCTATATATTAAAATAAATCATCTGTTATGGTTTTAAGTTCCAATTCTACCGAGGTCAACATTGTCTTTCGTGCTTCTAGGTTAGATAAAATTAAACACTGGTGTCGATTTAATCAACTGATTCTTACTCTTAAGTTTGTGGCTTTGTGCTGTGTGTTTTCCGATTGGCTTTAGACCTAGTTAATGGACCCTTTTTGTATACTGGAACCCTTTTCATCTCTTTATGTAAAACACATACACTTAAAACCTGTCTCTGTAATATACTCTCATCAGTCACCTTAGCATCAATGATAAAGAAGATACTTTTATGGGACTGGATTGTAGAATCAGGAGAGCACTAAACAAAATGTCTTTCAGTATTAAGTTATATCCCATAACGTAAGTCTTAATTTCTTCGAGGCCGTCTTTATCTTTCATTCTTTCGGGTTCGATAAACTAAAATAACAGTCGAATATACTAGCATCGAGTAGTACCGTCTGATTCTTCTTCCCCAAACGTGAGCTTTAATGGCTATGTTAGAAATTTTGTCGTGCTTTCTTACGGGAGACGGTAAAACAATAATAAAAATACTAGTATATTACCGACTCCTTCTTCAAATGTGTGGTATTGCAACCATGTTAGAGATTATTAGCCACACCTAAATGTGTGATGTACAAAGTAGCTGAAGCCATCTGTTTACACACCTGGTGTGTTACTTTCTATATGGCCTCACACAAATTCCACACAGGCACGCACGCGTGCACATACATACAAACATACTATCAGTCTGTATTTTATATCATATACTTTTGTTTACATTGCAATATATCGATGTTAAATTACAAACACTTATGATACATGAAGAATTATGCTGATATTTCGAGCTCCATGTATACATTCAGCAAATTTTTTTTTTATCAGTGATATATTTCGTGATTTTGATCAAGAATCTATCCTCATGTACGAATGCAGCTATACAGAGCACAATAGTAATTATAAAACAAGTTAAATAATTTTATTCATGATCTTTCTTCAAAGACAAACATTGTTGTCAGGTCCACAATAAAATAGATATATACATAAAAATTACTTCTACTTAGTATAATCTGATTTGAGTAAAGTAAATTATAAAATTAGAAAAAATAGTTAAAAGAAAAGAAATAATCTTAACAAGAGATATCGATATAAGGAAACATCGTCATAACAACACACGTTATATAGTTATTTATGGAACCGGTTTGTTTAAGAAAACACTCACTTATATTCGAGATCTAAATATAACAAACTTGTTCAGACATACGTAAACTCACATTCAATGTGTTCGTAGGAATTTTAAGATTTTTAATGTTTTATTTGAAGATATTTCAGTAATTACACTTACGCTGCTATATCCTTGTGCGGAGCATAAACACCACAGTATCTGTCGGTGTTATGATAAATGAGTTTATTTCAATAGAATGCATACAAATAAATAGAATTTATATAAGAATAAAAAGAGAAAAAAAAGTGAATGAAAACACCCACTCAACGTAGTTCGATTTCCGCAGACGGTATCGCTATTTTTATGTCACTACGTGAGCTAACGAGAGAGCCTCTACCTGGTTGCTTACCAGTGGGAAATAGCAGCTGTCTCAAACAACATTGTCAACGTAGTATTCGATACACGATACCTGGTGGTCACGGCTGAACGCTTTTGATCATAGGTCTACTTAAATATGACCGACCTAGATCTTGACAACAATTACTGCTATTTATGCATCTATCTGTTCACTTTCTGACATGTATTTCCAAAACCTGTAGTACATTGTCTATAAAAACGATGACAGTAAATATGATTTAGCAAAACTCTTGCAAATCATCTTGTACAGCAGTACAAGACGACTCAACGAGGAACATTTTGCGTGGTTGCTCGATATGCTAAAAATAGCAGTCATATCTATTCTCTACTTACACTCTACTGTCTCGGAAAAAATAATAACACAGTGCATCGTCTAATCCGTTGCATAAAAGAAAGATGAGATAGTCATGGTCGGAATGTCTTTGGTCATAAATCGGCTCTAATAGGGCTGACCTTGCGGGCTAAACAACAAGCATCTTATTCAACTGATGCATTTTTCCGTAACTGCATTTCCCGTTTTAATGTTCCCCTCTATCTCGCCTGGTCTCCTACTGTCATTAAATCAATTTCTTAACCAATGTTTACTTGTCTAGTTGTCATTCATTGTCATTAAGTAGATAAAAGAGTAAATATATGAGTTCGTTAAAAGCTGTTGTTTTGTCCTTGCTGTCACAAACTCCATTCTCTCTTCCTGAGTGCTTTTACTTTTTCTACTTTCCTTCTCGCTTGTTCATCCAACTTCCTGATAGCAACATGTCTTCACCTGTGGTGCTCGCGCGTGTGTATGTAGTGTGTGCATCAAATCACCAATGTACTTAACGATCTGCTGACAGTTAGGATTAATGTGAAACCACAGAACCTGGTTCGAATTACCACTATGTGTGTATGTTGGAAACATTTTATACTAGTGTTTAATTTAAATTAGAGGTCACCAAAGTGGTTGATGGCACTACCCAGGGTTCGATTGAACTTTGAGGTCAAAACTTGACATTTGTATAAGAAATAAAAACATAAAATAATACAGTAAAAACAACTTGTTTTTACAGCCATTAGTTTATATATAATTAATCCTTATTGTCTATTTTATATTCTGTTTACTGATTTGTTTATTTACTTGTTTGTTTTTGTTCGTGTATGGGGATAATGAGGGGGTGGGCAAGGATTCTATGAAGCGGTCAATGGTTTAAAAGGTTTAGATCGCTGATCTAAACGGTAATGTTGTTATCTCATCATTGGTATTATGATGGATTACTTTATTTCTTGAAGAACTTATTTTTACAGTTAGATCACAAGGGAATCGATATATGGTTATTCAGTCTGCTAGAAATAGAAGTTAAACTTCAGTCAAATTACATCCTACTATATTAAATAAGGAAAATCCATTTTAGATAATGTAGTTTTACATACTTCTAAAAAAGCTGGATAGTCACAACTGAAATGACTTTGTACAGACCAAATCAGTGGGTGGGTCAGTTGGCATGGGTTTGCAATTTTAAAGGGGCTTACTTGCTACAGGTTACATTTTTTCTATTTATTCTGTTCTGCTACTTGTAAATGCATCATGTACATGTATATATCTGTAACTTACGTAAAAATCATGTATTTAGCACTTATTATTAAATACTTGATGAGCAGTCTCAAATAGGGCCTACATTTCACAGCTTTTCTGGGTCTATTAACAGTTTTCACAGGCTGGTCATTGACCATGGATCTGCTTGATCAGCATTGGCCTGTTGCTAAAATGTCAACAAGTGTTAACTACTTGACTGGAAATCACAAGTGGAAACTGTTTTTTGTTTTCATGTAAGCAAACTGGAGCAAGCAATGTATGTGTTTTGGTTCAAAACACAACACAATGGGTGTATTAACCTTACACGTCATTATGCTTCATATCTACAAAAAACTGCACAGGCACACACACATACAGGCATGCAGACACAGGCATGCCTGTATAGTTGAAGAGTTTACTTAGCAACTATGTTGTTTTGGGTTCAGTCTGTGATGCTTTGGACAAGTGTTATTTTACTATAGTGAATACTATAGTGAATAATGCATTGTGAGTGAAATTCGGGCATCACCTCCTCCCCAAAACACATATGTATATATATATATATGTAGTTTCCTGAGTTGTGTCAGGGTGGGGGTAACCACAGTTAAAAAAGGTTACCAGTATATTGGTAGAGTATAGGCATCTTTTATTTACATAGCATACAATGTGATCTGACCTACTCCCATGTCTCCCCTTCCACTAGCACTTCCTAACAGTTATTCTCAACATCACTACTTCAACCCATCCAATGTCCCCACCCCCCTACATTCCTAGTAACTGCTACCTTGCCCCTGCTGTGAAGTGGTTGGCAGTGGGAAGGACATTCAGCTGTAGAGGGTTTGCCAAACAAAGGGTCAGGAGGACCCTTCAGTCATGTCAAAGGACATGTTTGTCTCCCTAGTGTTGGTGATCTACATGATAAATGTACCCAGTACATGCTAAAGTGGTTGGTGATAGGAATTGCATCCAGCAATATGTCAACCTCCCTAGCATTGGTGATCTACACAATAAATGCACCTAATATTCATCACTCTACTCATTGCGAACTCTCACTGGTTGCATTGCTTGCATGGCCCTCTTGAACCTAGCTTCCCAAGTGCCTATCAGATGACAGAACATGAGGTTGTCAAAGGCCTTCTCCAGATCCACAAATGTCATGTACACCTGTAACCAAGTACTTCTGCTGTTGTGTCACAAGGAGGAGGGCATTTGTAGTGTGCCTACCTGACAAAAATATAAATCTCATCTAACTTGATTCTGTCTCTAGTTTCATGACCTGGTCCATCAACTTAACATCTCTGTAGTTACCTCTTTCTGTGTGTATCCCACTTTTTAGAATAGGTTTAGGGTATCCTTCCACATTGTAAGAGTTAACTAACTATAAAGGTGGATGTTAGGAAAGGCATTGCTTCAAAATATCCTGTCTAACCTATACCAGCATAGAAAAGGGCTTATAAAAACAATGATATATAAATGGACTGGATTTGTGTGTCTGTGTCTCCTTTAACTTAGCTGTTTGATAAAATGAAATTCATAAAATAAGTAGCAGACTTTAAAACAAATTACTGGGGTCAATATGATTGATTAAATCCTGCAAAGGCAGTGCCACAGCATTTTCGTAGTTTAGTGTATGAAACCAACAGAAGAATAACACACACACACACACACAGATGTAAAATGGTGATGATGATGATGTTGATTAATGTTTATTCATATTTCAGATAAAGCTACACCACTTCTCAAGTGTTATTCTAGTAGTTTAAGAGCTCTACATTAAAGTTTTTAAATACTTCCAGTCTTTACCTAATTTTCATTTTATTTTACTGAATTGACTTTTGTCCACCTATCAAATTCTGAGGCTTATATTTATCTAACTGTATACCACACACTTGTGGCATGTGAAAAGCTTATCAAACATGATTATAATTAAATATTCACCTAGATAGAAGATATGTTATTTTGCTGTGTGTTTGGACTTAGGACTGGAACAAGTGGTTATTCCAATAACAATACAAATGAAAACATGCTTCTGGGTCACTGAAGTGCAGTGGGTTGCAGAATTAATAGAGTGGGAAAAAAAAAACTGCTGTCTCTAACCTCAGATTGTGTGGGTGAGGGTGGGGGTAGGAGTGAGGTCTGTTTTAATCAGTGAAGGAAGGGCAGTGTTCATGACCTTTTTCATGGCCTCTGAGACTGATGCCAGGGAGAAATGTGTCCCTAAACCATAGACCTGGCTCGAATACTTGTTAAAGCACCCAAGTGATTGGAGTGGTGTTAAACAAGGTAATAGATTATGTCTACCACCCAAAGTAGACTACAACAGGATTTGAATGCAGAAAGCAAGCAGTGACAAATGCAAAGACGTGTTTTGGAGGAGAGTAGCTCTATTTAAGCAGTGACTAGTTCTGTAACAACACATCCAGCCCATACCAGCATTATCATCGTCATATTCATTTTATGTCCACATTTTACTAGTTTTCAGCAGTTTCTGAAAAACATCCTCTCTTATATTTACATACACTCACTCACTCATGCTCACACACACACATGTACACGTACACCATATATGCAATGCACACACATGCACATATTGAGGTCAATATTTATGTTACATAATCAATTCTTGTATATTTGTAGCGACCGTACTGGGTTGCATGAATGTAACAAAACGAGACATGGTTTGTGTAGATAATATTTAATTAACAATGGTAGATAGTATAGTTGACATGTCAAAGAAATAGATGATAGAATGAAACAAAGTTAGTCGTTACCGTTTTGATTGCCAGGCAAACGCGGCTGGCACAGGACGCCTGGCTAAGGCCAGCCAGGCGCCGGAAGGCCAAATGAGAGGCTGAGCCAAATGAGAGGCAGAGCCAAATGAGAGAGTGAGAACTTAAAGTTGTTAGTTTTATAGGGCTCTGACCGGAAGTTACAGAAAGGGTTCTACTTCCCGTCTAGATGTTAATCCAAACAAGGGAGACAACCGCTACATAACCTCCCGCCAGAATTTTAGAATATAAAAATCAAATTGAAATATGTAGCAAGTTGGCGAGAATGTTGTAACAGGCATGAAAATTACGACAAAAGAATGTTTGCAAAAATCAATGATAGATATCAAGGTAGTAAAGTAAGAGAAGGGCTCAAAGTTCAAATGTACAAAATATAGTTCACAGGTGTGCAATCACATGACAGCAGGAAAGAAAGTGTGTTCCAGAGAATGAATGCAGGTGGTTTCTGTTCTGTGGTATATCGTGAAATTTCCAACCTCCGAATGGATTTTCTCACAGGAAGAGTGCTGCAAAAATAAATTCTCTGGCTTTGGTTGTTGGTGAAGCTGTGTTGATGTATTGCTGCTGCTGTTGCTGTTGCTGCTGCTGTTGTCTCGCTGAGTGAGCGTATTCGGTGTTTAAATTCACAGTAAAAAAAAATTTTTTTAGAAAAAATGAGTTGCGCAAAGTGCTAGAAATAGCAGCCGAAGTTGATGGTCGATGTTGAGAATGCGTTGACCTGGAAGGGTCAAGAGGCCAGCGACCAAAGAAATAAGCATTCTGAATAAATGCGCAGTTTTCAACGGCAAATTTACGTAGTAAATTTTTAAACCGGCAAATAGGAAAATATAGCTTAAGGCTGAAGAATCCTTGACGAGAAACGTTATCTCTGGCGTGCGGCTATCTCTGTGAGTCAAGACATCTCTGTGAGTCGAGAATTTGTGCTGCCTACACGTGCCAATACAAGGTTGAAAAAATAATATTTCTAACGCGCGAGAAAATGATGGTGCAAGTGTGAAAGTGACAATGATTAAAAAGAAAGGCTTCACTCAGCATAATTATTGGTGTGAACTTTGGAAAAAAAACTTGAACGATGAAGAAAACGATGAAAAAAAAGGCAATGGTTCATCGAAAATAAATGTTCCTGTTGAAATGTTTTTTAAAGAATATCAAATTTCTTTTTTTTTTTTGTTTTGAAAGAGTTCGTTGTAAGAAACGAGAAACATATATATATATCGTGAAATGTTTTTTATTTTTTTGGTGAAAGTGTTCGTTGTAAGAAACGAGAAACATATATATATCTCGTGAAATGCGACAGTTAGTTGATGCGTGAGAGAAAAAGTCTGTCTGAACGCGAAATCCACATGTGCGTGTGTGTGTTTGTTTCTTTTACTGAGTATTTTCATAGTTTGTCGATAAATTTGCTGTGTATTCGTAATGTTAGTCACACAACGCCAGATCTGTTAATTAAATATTATCTACACAAACCATGTCTCGTTTTGTTACATTCATGCAACCCAGTACGGTCGCTACATATTAATAGATTAGCATAAAATAAAAATTATTTCAGGTAAGCTTTCACAAAGAACCTTTTATACGGCTAGCTCATCACCCATTGTCTCTATCCCCAACCAGCAACAATTATGTTAGTATGAACACTGGAAGCTTTTTGAAGGTTGTTTTGTTCTTCTAGGATTAGAATTCCAAAACAGTGTCATCATCAAATACATTGAAGCGACCTCAACTTGCTTATGTGTTCCATATTTAGCTTGCTTTCTAAAGTTTGGATGCCCTTCCTAATGGCAAACACCTCACAGAGTGTATTGGGTGCCTTTTTTGTGGCACTATGACTATCATTTTACAGAATGTATTGGATGTATTTTATCGTGGCACCAGCACTAGAGAAGTTTCAACATGCTTATCTAGATTGAAGCGTCCTCTCAAACCCTGTATTGTCTCTGCTTGACAGTTAATACTGTTGTTTAAAACAAACCTTAGTGATTAAACGTCCATACTATTTCTGTTCTTGTTATCTAATCAGCTTTTCATTCCTCATATTTGATGATAAAAAAAAGTGTAATTTAATTTTAATTTTTTTTTTACTCTAGTTTGTCTGGTAATTAAGATATTTATGTCTTGTATTCTTTTATTGATTTCAGGCATTAGAGGAAAAAGATTAGTTGATCACATCAACCCTAGTAATTAGTTTTTCAAGTCTGGTACTACTTTTATTGACTACCTTTTGTTGAAGTTACAGGACATAAACAGTAAATATAAGTGCAGATGCACACATATACTGATATATATGGTGGCTGCCAACTCGTTTTCGAGTACGGCCACTACTTTATATCCATGTAGGAGAACCCCTACCGATGCGCTGAACAAGTGACTTTTTAGTCCAGCCAGCGACTTGAAAACTCTGGTACAAACACTACACTTGTGACAATTATTGACACATAGTGCTGGGCCCATGGTACCATGTGATGACAAGTGCAGAGAGATCTCCAGATATAAAGCAATGCCTGTGCCGTGAAGCTTTTATAGTGAGCAAAGGCACTGCACAAAGCCAGTCCCACTCTCTTAACCAAGATGATATTTACCAAAAAGAAGAACAAGTCAACATCATTGGATACCATCAGGGTTGCAGGTGTTATATCAGAGTTTTCCTTCTTCTAGAATTCTGCCTTGACAAAGGCTAAGGGGTCATCTCTCCCAGTGATTTTGGATGGCCATTGACTCTTAAGAGCTCCTTTGCCCTTTGACAGGTTTTGTTTTTAGTCCTGCAGGATCTCCAAAGTCACCCTCCTCACCAAGAAACCTTGGTGGGGTTGCCAGTTTAGTCGCCAACGACTGATATACATACATACATACATACATACGGGTCCTTGAGTATGGTTTGCTAATTTTTTGTGGAACTAACTCTCCCTCCCTCTATATATATATATATATACATGTAGAGAGAGAAATATGTAAAATCCGTTGTGCCAAGCAGTTTTGGCTTGTGTGTTTAACAAGACTTTTCAGGGTTTACTGAACACCCAAGTTGGAATTGCTTGGTGCTGCAGTTGGGATTTTACATATCGCTATAGCCTCATGCAGTGAGTACTCCCATGATTAGTGGTCTCCTTGGTCTCAACACTGCAGACTCTCTCTTTCTCTTTCTTTATATATATATATATATATATATGCTGCCAGTTCTTAGGATTAACAACACCACTTTTCGGATCTGGGCATATGAACGAATTAACAAGGTAAACTTTATTCCCCCATTATGTTGCCCTATTTTTTCTATTCAAGTCCTAGCTGTCTGATGAGGTCATCGCTATTGAATTATGGTTAACACTGAAATATATATTGCAACAAATATGAATAAACAAAGTTAATTTTAATCTTTTGACTTACACTTCGCGGTCATATACCTTTTTGAGGTCTACAAAACAAGAATATACCTCTTGAAGGCCTGCTGCAGTGTGAATATTTGGTCAGCTCTGCTGCATTTCAGCTGAAAACCACACTGTTCACCAGCTAACTTAGACTCAACAATCTCCCTACATCTCTTTGCCTGACTCATAGCAGAGACTTTACCGGGGAGGCTTAACAAGGAGATCACTCTGTAATTGGAACAATCTCTCTGATCTCTCTCTTTGAAAATTGGGATTATCACTTCCAATTGTCATTGCTTGGGTGCCTTTCCAGAGATTTGGATAAATGATGCTAAAATGCTAAATTGAAACCTTTCAAAGCAGGAGTCGGACTCCACCAAGAGTGTGTACTATCACCTCCACGACTGGCAGATTTAAAACTAGTTGGCTGGAATTTGCATGTGACATGGTGTTACTTAACTTGACAGAAGGTGATCAATGACTTGCACTTGGTAGGTTTGATGCCAAGTGCTGCATGGCTGGAATGAAAATCAGTGCTGCGCAGTGCACTCTGCATGTGAATGGAGTTCCATTGAAGCAGGTAGAGAAGTTCAAGTATCTTGGAGCTGTGTTCATGAGTGATGGAAGGCAGAAGGCTGAATTAAGTACAAGCATTGCAGGAGCTGGTGCAGCAATGTGCCACTTTCAGCAGGTAATCAGAAGAGAGTGTATTCAATTCGGCTCTAGCTGTCGAAATAACCGGAGCTCAGTCGTTGGGGTCCTGACTCTTTTCCTATATATATATATATATATACACATACTATATTTACAAATATGTGTATAAGACAAATTTGGAGAGTCATTAACATGTCGGATATAATGATTTGTGGGATTCATTTTTGCTCACTGTGCTCTGAGTTCAAATTCTGCCAAGTTCAGCTTTTGTATTTTATCCTTTTGAGGTTGATAAATAAAGTACCATTCTAGTACTCAGATCCATTTTCCTTTCTAACTTTTACTGGAAATAACAAGTAGAAACTATATAGTTATCTGTAATGGTTTCTGATGAGTCCCCTGTTAGTGCATAGTAACAGTAATTGCGTAAGCAATTGGGACTGGAAAACATCTTCCTCAGCAAATATTTTTCCAGTGAATCTCAGTTCGATCTGGCTACTTCTGATATCACTTGCCATTGTAGTAGTTCAGTAACCTCGTGTTATGTCGTAATCTTAACAAGGAAGGTTGTTTAGCATTTTCGAAATGGGAATATATAATGAGATATTCGTTCACTCCTCAGTTAAGCTCTCAAACTAGTTTTCTTGAATAAATCAAACAAGAAGAGAAATGTTTAAATAATTTAACCAAGTTACATTCGCACAAAGGCAACACAAGTCCAACTATTTGAGTTGAGGTACCATATATACTTATATATAAACTGAGAAATATGTGAGAAAAAAATTGATGGTAAAATGAGGGGAGGGGAGAGGGTGCTTATATTCAAAGTTAGTATTCTACCGATTTTCACCAACTTTGAAATTCCACATAAATGAAGTGTTAAAATATTTTCGCTTTGGAGGTGAATATTACACCAGTTTCCCTTTGGCGGTGAAATTTATATTTCCTATTATTTTTTATGTTTTGAATGAATGCGGCCTTTAAAACAGTCATATATTGGTAAAAAATTATTGCATAATGGAGTTGTGAAAGAAAACCTATACTGTAAGCAACACATAAAACATTTTAAATATTAAAATATTAAAACTTCATAAATATATTCTCCACTCATCAGAATTTCAAACCTGCACCATTTAAACATAATGTGTTGATTACTTGCCTTGGCTTATTTAACAAGGTTTGAATTTTTGCCCATTTCTCAGGCATAAAATAGGGGGTTGGCTTATATTTGAGTATATATGATAAGTCCCTATTCACTCAATGTTTCAAGAAATTAATTCTTTGTTTTAGAGTAGACTCTTATGATGTTGAAGGGAAAAAACCATGAATTATCCTTTAGACTATGATTATAAGGTCATAGATTTCATTTTCTGACTGGCCGGTACATTGTGTCCTTGAGCAAGACACTTCATTTCACATTGCTTCAATTCACTCAATTGAAAAAATGAAATAAGTACCAGTAACAGCTGGAGGTAAATTTTGTGACAGGTTGGTGTCTCATCTAGAGTAATGTCTTGTACTTTCAGTTGCTTTGTCAATTAAGTAAATTTGAATTGACATGCAAGTGATCCATTTATGTAAATATTTAAAAAATTATTAGGAAAATATTCATTTTGGGTTAGTTTCTAACACAATATGCTGCTTTTTGAAAATGTTTGTGACACCATTCACATGAAAAACAGTAGCAAAGTTACTGTTGAGAGCATTGAAAAGATAACTAGAAATAATTAGGCATTGAAAAAAAAAAAAAAAATCAATATTTGTTAATGACTAATATTAAGTTAGCAAAATTACTGCTGTTAGAATATTGGATAGAATGCCTTATGGTATTTAGCACAATGTTCTGTAGTGTGTGGTTAAATCCTACTATAGTCAACTTTGATTTTCATTCTTTCAGGATGGTGTATTGTCCTTTAAAACACATAGGGGTCACCAATAAAGGAAAAGGATGTTTCTCTTTGTTAAATATAAGTCACCAATTTGGTTGAGGTATATTGTCACCAGATTTGGCGGAGAGTTATGTTTAGAAGTTGTTGTTGTTGTGGTAGAGCATAGTATATTTAGAGAGTTGTAATGTTGCCACGAGGAACCAGGTTTGGTAGAAAGATATGATAGCATATATCGACAACGACTTTTAGCTTGGTTTTACATTATTTATTAACAGAGGTTGAGCTGGCATGCCAAGAGAAATAAAATAATTCAATTAAGATTACAAGAGAAAATACGGTCGACTGGCCGAAGGCGTTTAGCCAGCTCCGTAGGAATGTTTTGTCGTTACATATTGTTTGCGCTGGCTGAGCAAAAGAACAAGCGGTGTTTACTTAGCATGGTCAAGCCTGGAAGTCATCTAGCCTGGAAGTGGTGGCGTCCTCAAATCTTTGCGGGCTATTTCTCCCTCAGAACGCGTAGGGATACATCCTCTTCTACTGGCGCTGATTGGCTGAGCTGAGCCAAATCACGCACAGAGAATGTATGTGAACCTGCGGAATGTAGGTCACTACAAGTCTAATGGTGATACACCTCAAGTTTCATATAAGCATAGACATCAATTCAAGAAATATCTATTGAATCAACAAAATAAAAAAAACTTTACACAAAGTAGAATATACACTAAGTCAATGGCTAATATAATTTAAATTATTTTATATCAAGTATAGAAGACATCTTTGGATATATTTCCATCTTATAACCTCCTCATTTTTATATTCAAAGTATTTAACTTTGTGTCATTTATTGTTTGCTGTTCAGCATTCACATTTTAGTTGAAAGCCATGTACTCGGTTTTTTGCGGGTTTATTTTTTTTTGCCATTTATATGCAGAGAGAACTTAACAATTAAAATCACCACTTGTTAAAGCACCTCCTGTGTTTGTTGAATTTAATTGCATATCAGTGCCATGTTATCAACACAGTCAAGATTGGTGGTAGTGATAGCTGATATTTTGTCTATAAGGGAAGTGTGCATGACATCCAAAAGAGGAAGCATCAAAGCTGCTTCTGTGGGATCGGCAGCATAGAATTGGAAAGCTTGGGCGATGTCATGACATATACAATTATAAACTTAGTAGGATACTGGTTTGGGATCTGTCTAGTAACTCAAGATGGCAATGATGGACAGGGAAGTGTTGAAAAAAGACAAATTTGTCTTGGCCAAGCAGAAGCCCGGTCTATGGCCTCATCAGTGAAGCATAAATTCAATAAATAAAAGTTCCTCTAACTTGTTTTATAAAAACATAAACAGGTTTTTATGAATCCATTAATATAAATAAAGAGGATCTTAATCAGTCATCTTCTGCTATAAAAACAATCTTTGGAGTATGGCCATGATGAAGCACCATCTACACACACATATATATCATCATAACTGTTTAGTGTCTATTTTCCATGCAAGATGGGTTGTCTATGTCTGGACACAAGTCTGGCCAGAATTGGCTATGTCGTACCTTGCTCTGACAGGACTAAATTTGGCCGGGGATTTTACAGCTGGGTGTCGTTTCTAACACCAACCACATTAACAGTATGGAACTGGATAGGACCATTATGAGGAGATACAGGCAAGATGGCTGCACCAACCCTTCGCACAGTGGAGCCAATGGTTTTAGAGCCCAGAACTGGATGGCACTGCTATGAGAAAGGACAGGCCAGTTGGCCATGCCGAATCCATCTCACAGTGGAACCATAGTTTTGGAGCCTGGTACTGGATGGCACCACTATGAGGAGGAACGGTGCAGTTTTCGCCCTGGACACAGCACAGCTGACAAAATATTCATACTGCTGCAGGTCTTTGAAAAATTGTGGGAGTATTGTCAAGATGTATATTCTTGTTTTGTCAACCTTGAAAAGGCATATGATCGCATTTTTCGGGACCTGCTGTGGAAGGTTGTGCGGGAGTATGGGATCGATGGTCAGCTTCTTGCTTCCTCGATGTCTAAATATCAGAGGTTTTCAAACTTTTGGGGCCACCGCCCCCCCTCACGGCCACGTAATACCCTCAGCACCCCCCCATCAGTTTGTGATGACACATCCAAACCTTACTAGCAGAGTAAGTGGACATTAAACAATGATGGTGATGAGGTTAGTTTAACAATGATGGTGATGATGTTAGTTTATCATTAGTAACATAGATGTAAAAAGAATGTGATTTTGCCAATAAGAATAAAGACATCTATGAGATTGTGTAGAATCTACGCAATCTCATAGATGTCTTTATTATAGATGTCTATATAAATGCTTAATATACATATGCAATATATTTGTAAAAAAAAGAAAAAAAGAAGTTATTTATTGTTTAAAATTTAAACAATAAATAGCTTGTTTTTTTTCTTTTTTTTAATACTACACTGTCGCCCCCAACCGCTCCCGATACCAAAGCACCACCCCCAGGGAGGCGGTACCGCCCACTTTGGGAAACAATGCTCTATATGAATCCCCGAGTATTTGTGTTCGGCTAAATGGTGCTAAATCGAAAACATTCTGTGTGGGAGTTGGACTCTGACAAGGGTGCATACTGTCACCTCTCCTGTTCATTATTTACATGAACAGGATTGACATGTGCAGCTGAGTTGGAAGTTGTATCATGACTGGTGGGCGTAAAATCAGTTGGTTCAGAATTTGCAGACGACATGGTGTTACTTAACGCAACAGAAGGTGATCTTTGACTTGCACTTGACAGGTTTGATGCCAAGTGCTGCATGGCTAGAATGAAAATCAGTGCTGCAAAAACTGAGATACTCATCCTTTCAAGGAAGTCTGTGCAGTACTCTACATGTGAATAGGGTTCAAGTATCTTGGGGCCTTGTTCTTGAGTGATGGAAGGCATGAGGCTGAATTAAGTACAAGAATTGCAGGAGCTGGTGCAGTAATGCAGCAGCTTCAACATTCGGTAATCAGAAGAAGGGAGGTAAAAGCCAAACTCACTATCTTCAATTCGGTATTCATGCCTACCCTCACCTATGGTCATGAATCTTGTGTAATAACCAAAAAGAATACAATCTTGAATACAAGCGGCTAGAATGGGGTTCGTCTGAAGGGTCTTTGGCATAACATTAATTGATAGAGTGCATAGCTCGGAGATCAGAGAGTCTCTCTAGATAGAGCTGCTACTTCTCCAAATTGAGAGATCACAGCTCTGATATGGGCATGTGGTTAGAATGTCTCAGGAAAAAATTGCTGGACAGATTTTAAAGGCAAAACCAACCAGCAGAAGACTCAGGGTAGACCCTGAGCAAGATGGTTAGATAACACCCATGAGTTTGGCTGGTCTTTCTTAGTTGATCCAGCCAGATCAGTTGGATATGGTTGCTTCTGACTGGACCTGCTGGAAGGAGTGTTTGAGGACTCTGCCTTATAACTCTCTCAGGAATATGTGGGCAAAGAAGAAGAAAAATAAGATATATATATATGTGTGTGGTGAGTTGTATAGATGTAATAGTTGCACATAGTCGCTGGAAGTGTTACATAAGTGGGGAATGAGAGGGGAGCTAAACATGATGGGAGAGGAGTGAGCTATAGGAAGCCTTAAAGAAGAAATAGTTGGAACAAATAACTGAGACAAATCTCATTAAAATGGTAAATGTTTTGTGTAAACATGGAAAAATGGGTGTAAAAATGATGATGAAGATGTTCTATTATGTGAAGATAGCAACGTAAAATGGGGTGTGTACGTGAGGTTATGGTGAAGATAAAAATAATTAAAAAGATTAAAGTATGAAATTATAACTAAGATTAGTATATTTTCCATGAGTGAGTATGCAGCTACTGTATACAAACTATAGTTTATTTGGTCAGAGTATTTTTGATGTTTGATTGATGTTTTGGTAATTCTAGCAGCATTTTAAAAGTCTCTGTTGATCACATTAGAGTGAAGAAAGAGATAATTGTTGTTGAGCTAGTATGGGTTAATTGATGGTTGATCGTTGTGGTTATATTGAGCCTAAACAAAGATAGCTCCACCACAACAGTATATTTTAGTTGGATGCATTAATTTATTGGCACACTCACCATAACTAACTTAATCATGTTTATTCTATATTTGATTCTGTTAACTGACTTAATCTTATATTTGATCCTCCAGTTAACTTACTTAACCCCGTATCATTTTTATATTTGATAATGTCAACAGGCTTAATTCAACATCTATTCTATATTTTGTTGATAGGCTCCTTTCAGCCATCAAATGAGATGCTGTTGAAGTTTTATGCCTTCTACAAACAGGCTACAGAAGGTCAGTGTACAGCTCCAAAACCAAACTTTTGGGATGTGGTCAAGAAAGCCAAATGGTAATTATTTAAATCCATATCGTTTTTTGTCATTTAGCCCCAGGTCAGCCATGATTGAGAAAACTTAGGATAAACAATGTTTCAGTTGTGAGCATTTTATCTTGTTCCAAGATACAATGCACCAAGGACTGCCTAATGCACCCATTTCTAAACAGTAGGCTGTGGTTTGCAGGAATTTGACTCTATATCTTGCTTGACAGACTCAACATATAGCAGAGACTCCCTCAGTGTCTTCTTGCCAGAGTATAAAAAGTTGGAATGTTTCTAAGAGGAGTTTAAATGTAACTCACCTTCATTTTGTTATTTGAAGTCATTTCACTTTTGATATAAAACCACCTGAAAGTGTACCTGATTTTAAGATCCAAATGTGTTTATTTAAAAGTATTTATATTTATTTAAAAACCTGTCACCATAAGTTTTTGTAAGAACAATTAACTATGTTCCAATCATCAGGTTAATGATGAAAAAGTTAGTTACTAAATATCTTCAAATTCTTGATTATTTTCAAAATTATTTCAATATCATAGGCTGTGTCTTTTATTAGGAATAGAGTAATAAAAGATTTTAGAGAGTAATAGAATGTTATTTTAGGGAGATTTGGCTGTTATTTTCAACAAGACAAGCAACCATTTGCAAGGTCTTTCTTTGCCTTGTAGTTTGTGCTGTAATCCAGATATGAGAGGCGCACATACATGTTTACTTATTTACTTATCACAATTCATGAATGATAGTCCTGCTTTTTTGTTTTTGTTAAATATTTCACTGTAGAACATCATACTATAAATATTTAAGTGAATAAATACTTCTTGTGTTCATCTGTTTTGTTTCCTATTTGTAGGGAAGCATGGAATAAACTTGGGAAGATGTCCAAGGAAGAAGCAATGTCATGTTATGTGGATCAACTAAAAACTGTAAGTAAATGATAAACTGTTTGTAGGTTGGGTTTACACACACACACACACATACAAACATATATTGGAGCTAGTACCTCTGCTGACAACAAAGGGCTTCTCTGTCAAAGTGAAGTGTAAATGTATGATACCTGCATGTAAACTGTGATGCTACATGGGCTTTGACTGCAGATGATCTGTAAAGGCTAGAAGGAAATGAATTGAGAATATTCTTTGGTTAATGTGCAATGTTTGTGTGCATGAATTATGTAGCATAAGTGAGCTGGTATAAAAGAATTCCCATGTAGTGTGCAAGAGAGAAGATTGTGCTTATATGGATAGCTGTATAAAAAGGTGCAGAGAAATATTAGTGGATGGCACCTCTCGAAGCAGTAGACCAAGGAAGACATGGGATGTAAAAGTGAAGGCAGACTTGAGGAATTGAACCTCAAAACAGATGACAAAGGACTGCAAGGATTGAGGATGTGTTACTGGAGAAACTTGCCTACCAGTATAAAAGCAAGATGCCCCCACTAATGTATCTCATCCCTCCCATACCACCATCATTCTCTACTAATTGTTCTCATCGCCATCACTGTACCCATCCCATTCTCTTTCCAACCTTATGACATCATACATATATTTATTCCCCCTAGCATCTTCTCACCAACTAACCATGTTTAACTAGGTACATGTCTCCTTCACATAGTATTGAGAAGACTCTTCAGTCATGTCACCAACATGACAACCTGTCTTGTGCTGGTGCCACAGAAAATGCGCACAATACACTCTGTATAGTGGTTGGTGTTAGGAATGTCATCCAATCATAGAAAACTTGCTAAACATAGAGTTGAGAGAACTGTTCAAGGGCATGGCATTCTCTATAAAGTGATAGAACTGGTGTCAAAATAAAATGCAACCATTACACTCTGTACAGTGGTAGTGCTTAAGTCACTTTAAAATGCACTCAGTACACTCTGAAGTGGTTGGCATTAGGAAGGACATCCAGCTATAGAAACCATGTCAAAATATGGAATGTATGCTTTTTTGTCTCCGACTGTGATCACCTGTCCAACCAATACCAGCATGGAAAGCAGATGTAAATTAGTGAGGATCAAGGCTTTGATTGACTGGAGGCTATGATAAAAGACACTATACCTGCACTTATATTCATAAGTTTCTTACACGTTTACTGGATGATTTAATATAACTATACATTATATTTTAATTTCTTGAGTCTGATTCATTTTGTTTCCATCTTATGGTTTTTTTGAGCATCATTCAGAGAGAGTGGAAGGCAGACAATGAATTATACGGGATGATGAAAATAGAGTCAGTGATGAATGTTGTTAAGAGAAATGGAGTGAAATAAATGGATCATATGTTGAGGAAGGATGAAAATGACTGGATGAGGGGAATGGAATCAGTGATGAATGTTTTGAAGAGAAATGGAATGAAATGGTTGTGTTATGTGTTTATGAAGGATGAAAGTGAAAGAGTGAGAGGAGGAATGGAAAGGAATATGGAAGGATGTAGAGGGAAAGCAAGACCAAGAAGAACATGACTAAAGATGAAGGTGAGTGGGGAATGAAGTTGATATGGCAAAATGGACAAACCTGTCATGGGGCCCACGTGTTATCTAATGGTTTCTCTAAATATTGCAGATTGTTGAAGCTATGCCACAGACTCAGTTAGTTGCTGAATTTGTTGAGAAACTTGGCAATTTTTATGAATTGGTTGATGACAAAGCCATTAATGAGAAATCTGAAGAAAATGCTCGAAAGCTGAATGGAGATATTACAAATGGTGATGCATTCATGCCAGAGCCCATTGCATTAACCAATAAAGGTAATATAACACTAATTTAACTATTCTTTTTATGTGGGAGGCATCTCTGAGTAATTCACTTCAGGGATCTTTTTTTATATATGCTCATTTTTATGCCTATTCATGTACAGTAAATGGTTCTCTGGTCCCTATTTTGGTAAGTATACTGAATTCTATGCTTTGTCTCTCATTGTTGCTAAAATGATTGAAATAATATTAACCATTCAGCTAATGTTGTCTTTTCCTCATCATATAATTATATTGTGCAATGAATATTATTTTATAGACCTTTAAAGTCCGATGTGATGTTTCTTTTTTCGATTTCGAATAGTCGAATAATTTGTGGTAGTGTTTACATTTTCACAAGTAGTGCCGATTCATTTTTTTCTCTCTCTCCTTCCAATGAGTGTGTTTACAGGAATTAGTTTTCACAATCTGTTTGTTCTTTTAATCTATGTCTGAGGAACTTTCATTAATAATTAAATAAAATTTAGTAATTTTATTGATAAATATCACTAACACTGGTTAACTTTTATGTCTCGGCAAATGCCATATTGAATTTGCAAGCTGGCCCCTTCAACGGAGCTCTACAGGGATAACTATTAAATGTATTGTAAAGCTCTAAACTTACAGAGAGGATTGAGTTTTATACCCTGTCCCAGTGTATCAAAACTGAACCCTCTTCAAATAACGGATTGCATTATATCCATGTTTGAAAATGCATGAAAAGCTTGCAATGGCCTTTAATCACTAATTTGTTTATAGCCATGTTGAATAGTCCGTTAACATTTTATTGAAATGGTATTATGTCCCCAAATCTCAGGATTTATTTAGTTCTATACCTACTACAAATGTGTAAAAACTTAAGTCCCTGTGGCTTGTACTTTTGGATTTAGCTAGGTCTGAAAACATGTAAAGCTTACGCTTCTGTCATAAAATCGACTGTTTGTGACATGTAACAAAGTAGGTTTTTCATAAATATTAAAAAAGTTGCCCAAAAAGGTTTCATTTTCAAGAACCTGAAAAAAAATAGGCAATTGATATCACATGGATATTATTAATTAGTGTAATGTGAAGATGATTATCACCTCAGTTTCAAAGATATGACATCACAAATATGGCTAATTATTCATTTAGGCTTAATTAGGCAAGATTTTGACCAATTTCCTAAAACATTATCTAAATTTTACAAATGAGGGATCAAAATGTTTCTTAGGTGCTTTTTGCAGGATCATTTTGTTGTAAGCATTCAGATTAAGCATCTGTTCTATGAACATAAATCTTTTGAGTATTAACTCTTTTGATACCCAATCACCTTTGGTTCAAAGCTATTTATTTTAAAGTGTTTAAAAAAAAACCTTCCATCATAATTTATGTAAGAACCTTTATTAAGTTACATTTTAAACACCAGCTTAACAATGAAAAAATTAGTTGTATTACTTTATCTCCCTAAATTGTTGATTATTTTAAAAATGACTTAGTGGTTAATGATTTTTTTCTTTTGATATTTTGTATTGTATTACAACAACTGTTTTGTTTTTTGTTTTGTTTTTCAGATCTCTTTCCTCGAAATGAGAATTTTGTTCACTTTTCCAATGATGTGTCCTCAAATATGAATGCAGTTCAAGAGATGGATTTAGACTGCACTCCTGCTGTTACCGATAAGACAGGTCAGCTATTATTTGCCATAGTAATAAAATGCCATGGCAAATGTGTGTATATATGTTTACGTGGTTGAGTGTACTTATGCATGTTCATACATATGTATGTGTGTGTATAAGTGCATGTGTTTGTGCATAATTAACATAATTGGTACAGAAGGTTTAGTCATTAATATTTTTCTTCACCAACACTTTCACTGTTGATTGTTGAAATTGCAGGCATCGTAATTGTGTGAAGAGCAATTTTCTTTACAAAAAAAAAATCAAAAGAACAATATTACTGTTTTAATTAATAATCAATATTAATTCTTTGTAATATATAGGGCGGACTATAATTAGTTAACTGTTAAGAAATGTGACTAAAACAGAAAACTTAGTGATATTAAACCTTCTGTTTTACTATATTTCTAATGGAAGACATTGCCTATGATTTTCAAATAATTTTGAAAATAATCAAGTATTATTAAGGGCCTTAAATAAAATTGTGGTGGAATGTTTTTAGATAGAGAAACAATTAAAATATACACTTTTGTATCATAGAACCAGGGGTAGTTTCAGGTGGTTTGGGATGAAAGGAGTTAAACATTATTCCAAAAGTAATACGTAAGAAATTTATGTAAGTACATGACATTTATGTTGTTACATGAGCTTTTTGAAACGTTTCCCATTTGCGAGCACACTATTATTATATATCTTTATATTCAGTAAGCTAATTGTGGTGCACTGTGTATTGTATTTGTTATATTTTTTCAGCTTCAGGTCATCATCATCATATCAACAACAACAACAGCAGCAGCAGCAACAATAACCATAATGATCTCCCAGAGGTTAACTCAAACCACCAATACAACCATAGCAGTGAGAAAGATTCTGTTAATGACAAGGGTGCAGACAGAAGTGAGAATGGGGATGATCAGGAGACTATAATGACTGATTCATTATTGTCTATTGGGGGTCAACAAGTGACCAGTGATACTGACAGTGATGTGGAATATTGTGACACTATTGACACACTACATGAAACATTAAAGGTATGTAAAGATATTCTTGGCTTTATCTTGGTCTGTGATCTGATTATCTTTAATGAGATTACATCATGATTTCCTTATTGCTAATATAATACTAATAATTGTTTCTATTTTTGGCATTACTGGTGCTTTATTTTATCAACCCCGTAAGGATGAAAGGCAAAGTTAACCTTGGCTGGGTTTGAACTCAGACTGTAAAGGGCCGTAACTGTATGCCGCAAAGCATGGCGTCCGACCCTCTACCGATACAGCCAATCCACCTAAGGACTTTGAGTGTCATATCTTCTTTCAGACCAAGCCATTAAAATCATTGGTGATATTTAGTGTTTGTGTCACTTGAGCAATGATTTGTGAAGTACCATTCACATAGATGACAGGGAGTATGGCATTGGCCCTGTATAAGTGAGTTTTTGTAGTGGTATAGAGTTTTTGCAGTGAAGTCATGTAGCCTAGTAGTTAGGGTGTTGGGCATATAATCACAAGGTTGTGCATTCCAAACTGCCTTGTGTCATTGAGCAAGACACTTCATCTCATGTTGGTCCTGTTCACTTAACTGAAGATGAATATCAGCAGCTGATTCTTCTCTTAACTAGTATTTTATTTTGTTGACCCTGAAAGGATAAAAGGCAACATTGATCTCAGCAGAATTTGAACTTGGAGCCAGAATAAATATTGCAAGACAGTTTGTCCTAAGATCTAACAACTTAGCCAATTCACCATATAAAATTTTAATGTTAATTTATCATTGCGTTTGAATATAATTTTGTATTGTGCATTTAGAATAGGTACACCATGTCCCTGCATGTTCTAAAAGGTGACTAAAAAGATTAGCACTAAGAAAGGCATCTGGCCATGAAACATTAGCCTAGGAAGGACCTCATGCAAAGCTAGTCTCTGCCCTGGCAGGGAAAATGACTTTAGAATGCTTATTGTTTGAATACAATTTCAATGAATTGAATTGAATTGAAATAAGTTGTTAAAAAAATAAATCCTCAGAAAAGAAAACAATACAAACAAAAAACATACAGATCTATTTGATGATTGCAGGTTAATGATATCTCAAGTTCAACAACCAGCAGTGATAACGAAGCAGTATTTACGGAGTCTCCTGTGAAAACAACAAAGAGGGATGACCCTGACTATAACAACCTACACCAGTCTGCCAACATGGTGCTTGCTGGAATTCAAACATCAACCAGAATATCTACCATGTCAGTGCAACCTGAGATGATGGTGATGGCCAACACAAACCCTTATGCTTATATACCAAATCGTAAATTCTCTACAGACAGTATGGCAGTGAACATCGCTTCTAGGCAGTCAGTCAGTGATGTTGAGCATGAATGCTTTGTTAATGGTATACCCGAAGATGAACACCAACTAAGACTACCAGTTGCTGGGCATGAGGCTGAAATGGATGTTACTATACGTGGTGGTGAAGAAGGGCCTTCTCGTCGGCCAACCAGGAGAGTTTCCACCAGTAGTTATGGTCTTTCTTCAAGGAATGTGGGAAGAGGTTAGTAGAAAAGAAAATTTCGAAATTTTTCTTGGTTGTTATCATCATTTTATGCCTGTTTTTCTTTTTCTTTTACTTGCATAGGCTGGACAGGTCTTCTCTAGTACATCTTAACTTTTATTGCAGTCTCTCTCATCTCTTTTATGGGGTTTAGCATCCTTAGATCAGTCTTCATTTCTGCTTTATATTCCGTTTGGATTGCTTGATACTTCTTCATGTAACTTTTATCCTTCATACATATCATACAGTCATACTAGCAATGTATTCTCTTTTGTGCACTACAGCTTATTCCACTTATACTAACTCGTTTTTGTCTCAGCTCTGAGAAATGGAACAAGATGGTTGGATCATGTGTTGAAAAAGGATGAAAGTGACTTGTTGAGAGGAATGATGGAAATAAATGTAGAAGGAAGTGGAGGAAGAGGAAGAGCAAGAAGGAAACAGTTAAAGATTATAGCAGAGGAAATGAAAACCAGAGTTTGGCAAGGGGAATGAAGACGGTGGTGCAAAATGGAGGATTTTGTCATGGGGTATGGCCTGAAAACACTTGTAGTGCCAGCACCCATAATTTCCATCTTTCATGTACACTAACATTGCACATTCAGCAAAATATTATTATTTCTTTCCAGCTCTCATACATCTCCTTTTTCTTTATTACTAGATTTGTAGTATTCTCCATCATCATCATCATCTGCTAGATAAAGTAACACAGCTTATCGCTTTCATGTAATACATATAGATATGTACACCATTAACCTTTGTCTCTCAAAAATTCCCCTTTATTTCCACTCTTCTCATACACTTCTTTGCCAGTATAGCTATTATGAAATTTCCGTTCTGGCCTTGAAATCAAATACGAGGAAAATTATACAAAGTATGATAGCTTAGTTTGTAAGGTGTTATTCTCACAATTGTCAAGCCATGGTTTTGGTCTCTAGACTGGACAAGTGTCCTTGAATAAGATACTTTATTTTACATTGCTTCTATCCACTGAAGAAGAACTGGTGGGGTTGTAGGTATCCTTGCAATGGACTGGCATTCCATCTTCAGTTGCTTACTCTCTGATAAACATTTTGGTTTGAGAAAGGATTTTTCAACTTTCTGTGAGTTTTTATTTAACACTAATGCTCGTACTATTACTCTCGCTGTTCTGTGTTTCTCCATCTCCTAACTTGACAGACAGCAGGTTTAGAAGATGGAAGTACTCTGACCAAGACAATTCTGCTGTAATTCATACTTCAGTGAAATTATTCAGAGATTCATTTTTTATTTTGTCAAATATTTTGTAATGAATTTCTGCTTGGGAATCATAAAAACTTTGCCACACTATCAAAAATTTTGTTTCAAGGGAGGTAACTCTTAAGTTAATTTATCATAATTAAGTCCCTTATCAGACTATATGTCGGTTTTTGTGATAGTTATATCGTCAGACTAATTTGAAATTTGAAAATTTATACCTTTGTTTCTTTTAACGTGTGTTACAATGAGGATTATTACGAATACTAAATTATGAGAATAAAAAATAATCCATCTGACAATGTTTGAAACACTTAGCATATTATGGTAGAAAAGAAACAAGTAAGTAATAAAAACAACAATTTTGATGTTATAAGAGAACTTCCATTTCTTTCTCTAGAAGTAATAAACTACTTTTTTCTAATACTTATTATTTCTCTATTTGTATACAGGTCAAGGAGATATAGGATACTATCCAGGGAGTGCTCAAATACCGAACCTTGGAAGTGGTGCTGGTGGGGCTGGACGGCCAGCTGGTAGCGTTGCTATGGTGATGAATCCACCAAATTGTGTTACAGAACAAATTGCTTTAGCATTGTCACGACTCCAGAGTGATCTCGTTGTTGTGATTAATCGGCTGGATACACTGGAGGAAAGTCGTAGAAAGCAGAAAACCGTAAGTGTTCATTAATTAAAATGAATTTTTTGTTTGATCTAAGCATATTTTGTCCCCTATTATCCTTATTGTATGTATTGACTAACGAGCCACTGCTACAGAAATTGGAAACATCGAGGATGTGGAAGAACTGTGTCAACATATACCATAGTGGTGTCGAACTCCAAAGGCATTGAGATGATTGGCATTGCCTTCAGAGAGTATGAAGCGGTAACAAGAGCGAAAATTAACCAGGAAAGTTGGTGGGCTTGCAGCTCGGTACCTGGAGAAGCAGGGGCATCCCATCCAACACCGTTGTCAGGCACTGGATGAACAGACCTGTTACATTGTTAGGGGTCTGGTTTGGTCCAGACCTCCAGATAGACTAAAACTGGGCAAAGGTAATGAGCAGGGTGGCTGCTCTCCCCCAGAAAAGAGACAAGAGGAAGCTATCCTTGAAAGGTTGACCAGAGGTGGCAAATGTTTGTCATGTCAGTCATCTAATACTTCCTGACCATTGTGCCATATCCTGGTCCATGTCTGGAGCGTTTGCTCTTTTACTTTTTGTGGAAGTGATGTATGCCAATCGTCAGTTGGTCTACTTGCTGTCATTACAAGCTGCATTGAAAACTGGGCCTGCCGTGGCAGGCTATGATATCCCAAGCTTTTACTTGATCTTGACAGTGAACAAAGTGGTCACAACAAGACATATTTTCCCCAGTTCATCTCCTTGATGTAGCTGCAGTCCTGTGTCAAGTGAAGACAGAGAGGGAGCACTTGAAGCTGAAATGTCTTTAAGTTTTCACAGTGTTCTGTCTATTGGACAGTACATCATCATTTAACATCCATCTTCCACACTAGCATTAACCAGTGGAAACTCTACCTTGGCATTCTATAAAGTGTTAGTGGCAGGTAAAAACACTGACATTCTTGGGCCGACACTGGACACTGAGGATTTTCGGTCAAGGGCTTATAAATAATTTCCAGAAATTGTAGGATGGATCCAACTTTCAGCTGAGTCCATCGTGAAGACTGCTCTGCCACCTTCATTTAGCCAGGAAAGCCAGGCAGTTTTTCTCTGCCTGGTGAAAGAGGTTGTGTGGTAGACAAGTTTGAAATGATTGAAGACAAACACTTTTCTCTTCGGCAAAGTCCTAATTAACTTTTTCAGGCTTCACTCGAAGAGGAAAATCAGGATGGAGAGGGGAGTGTTACCTTCCAACCAGTTTTTTGAAAGGTGGGGGAGGGTGGTGAGCATGGTATGAGAAAATGGGTCTACTCTGAGTATGCACCTGCAGATTGGAGGAGGACAACTGGGAGAGGGATGTGCTCTAGCAGTCAGGGTGACCATAGCCTTTTGTGGGCACTCTCTATGAGTGACACTCGAAAGTTTCTTCCATATTAAGAAATTTGTTTTTCTTTGAATTTTACAGTTTTCATCATTTTCATTAACATTTTTTACATGCAAAACCCACACTGTATTGTTCTGTGCCATCCTTGTTTTCATGATGTGAGCTCTGTGTGGCTAATAAAGAAATCATTGCAACTATTATTATTTTCAGTGAAGCCCTGATTATCTTTTTCAGGTTTCACTTGAAGAAGAAAATCAGGTTGGAGAGGGAAGTACTGCCTTTCAACCAGTTTGTTGAAAGGTGGGGGAGGGTGGTGTTCACTTTGGCCTAGTGAACAGAGTGACCATAGCTTTTTGTGGGATTACTCACTCCATGAGTGACCCTTGGAGTCTCCTCACCTTTGGGGAATTTGTTACGTTTGTTTTTCTTTAAATGTTTATTTTTCTTAGTCTCTGTTATAAATTTTATTTTACATGAAAAAAATCCCTCACTGTATTGTCCTGTACTGTCTTTCATGTTTCCTTAATGTGAGCCCTGTGTGGCTAATAAAGAAATTAACACTCCTTCCAGCAGATCCTGTCAGAAGCAACCATCTCCAACTGATTTGGCTGGGTCCCCAAGCAAGACCATTCAAGCTCATGGAAGTTATCCAACCATCTTGCTCGAGGACTGCCCCTGGGTCTCCTGCCAGTTGGTTTTGCCTGTAAAATTTGTCAGATTCTTTCTGGAAACATTCTAGCCACGTATGCATAGTATCGGAGCTGTGATCTCACAATTCAGATAAGTAGTGGCTCTACCTGGGCTGACTCTCTCATCTCCGAGCTACGCAATATATTGAGTAACGTTACTGCAAAGACCGTTTGGATGAAACCCATTTGGGCCGCTTGTATTCATGATCATGTTCTTTTGGTCATTAACCAAGATTCATGACAATAGGTAAGGGTTGGCATGAATACTGAATTGAAGATAGCAAATTTGGTCTTTACACCTACTTCCCTTCTGATTACCGATTGCTGAAGCTGGTGCATTATTGCAACAACTCCTGCTGCACTTAATTTAGCCTCCTGCCTTCCATCACTCGGGAACATGCCCCCGAGATACTTGAATTTCTCTACCTGCTTCAGTAGAACTCCATTCACATGTAGAGTGCACTGCGCAAACTTCCTTGAGAGGATGAGTATCTCAGTTTTTTGCAGCACTGATTTTGATTCTAGCCATGCAGCACTCGGCATCAAACCTACAAAATGCAATTTGGAGATCACCTGTCAAGTTAAGTAACACCAAGTCGTCTACAAATTGATTTTACATCCACCAGTCATGATACCACTTCCAACCCAGCTGCACATGTCAATCCTGTTCATGAAAATAATGAACAAGAGAGGTGATAGTACACATTCTTGGCGGAGTCTATGGAAGCATCAAGTTGATGTCATGAAAGTCACAGAAAGAGATATAGCACAGCTGATTAGGGACCGAATTAAACTAGATGAAATGCAGTTTAGATTTGTGCCAGGTAAAAGTACTATTGATACTCTCTCGCTTGTGAGGCAATTGCAGAAGTGCCTAGCTAAAAGTAAGCCTCTCTTCATAGCATTTTTTTACCTGGAGAAAGCTTTTGACAGAGTCCTCCATTCCATAATCTTGTGGGCTCCTAGAAAACTAGGAGTAGATGAGTGGCTTGTGAAAGCAGTATAAGCCATGTATAGAGCAGTCAGTAAGGTTAGAATTAACAATGACTCTAGTGAAGAATTTAGCATGCAGGTTAGAGTCCACCAGGGCTCTGTTATTAGCCCTCTCCTGTTTACTATTGTCCTGCAGGCTATAACAGAAGAGTTTAAGACTGGTTGCACATGGGAATTTCTGTATGTAGATGAACTAACCCTCTTAGCTGAATCTATGGCAGAATTAGAGTAGAAATTTCAAACAAAGTATGGCCTAGAATCAAAAGGTCTTAAATTCAACTTGGCAAAGACTTAAAGTCCTAATAAAGATCCCCTCAGGAAAATGGCCCTACTTACTGTGCAGGAATGGAGTAGGTGGAAATTCCATCATATGTCTCGAATGCAAATTATGGGTATGCAAAAGATGTAGTTGGATCTCAGACAGTCTAGCAAATAATGTAGGTTTTGTATGTGGTTGATGCACAGGAGCAGCATTAAGTAGCAAGACCCCATAGGAAACAAGTGCCTTTAAATGATCAGAGAGCACTGTAGAGGTAGTTGATAGTTTCTGTTACCTAGGTGATTAAATTAGCAGTGGAAGTGGGTGTTCTGAAATTATTGTAGCCAGAGTTAGAATGGCATAGAAAAAGTTTAGGGAGCGACTACTGCTGCTAGTTACAAAATTCTTTCTCTCAAAATGAAAGGCAGATGGTATGAAGCTTGTGTACAAACAGCAATGCCACATGGAAGCAAGACCTGGGCAATATGTGGAGAGGACCTATAAAGATTGGAAAGAAATAAAGTTTGCATGCTCTGGATGTGTAATAGTTGTGTGCATGAAAGACAAAGCATCAATGAACTAAGAGAGAAACTAGGCATAAGAGGGGTCAGATACACTGTACAGGAGAGGAGATTACAGGACATGAGATGCATATGGAAGATGATAACTGAATAGAAAAGTCAGACCACTCAATGTCAGTGGAAACTATGGAAGAAGGAGACCTAGGAAAGCTTTGGATGAAGTGATAAAAAAGTTGACCTTGCTTAATTAAACCTCACAAAGGAGATAACACAGGATCGAGATCTCTGGTGGCATGCTGAACTCATGTGCACAAAATGAAATGAACACACATAAAGGACACACTAGTCTACACCTATCTTCATTTCACCCATCCCCAGTCTTAATACCCAATGCTCACCAGCTATATATCCCACACACTTTGTTGAATTCAAACTGATTTACTTGTCACTCCCTCCAAACCCTCACTTCTGATACACATCATCTGCTCAACCCACACATAGAAGCATAAAAGCTGGACATGCTATACATGTGATTTCCTACAATGCTATTGCCGTTGATAAAAAGCACTAAGTCTACTATGTATGTTAATCTGGTGTCACAACAACAAAAGCACCCAATCCATCCTGTAAGGTGGTCTTGTTGGTGACATGAGAAAAAGCTCCCAGTCTACCCTGTCAGGTGGTCATGCTGGTGACATGACATAGGCACCCAGTCCACTGTATAAGATAGTTATGCTGCTGACACGATAAAAATCACCAGTCCACACTGTAATGTGATTGGTGTTAGGAAGGACATCCAGTTGTAGAAACCAAGCCAAATTACAGATCTGTAAGAGCATAATGTGGTCTCTGGACCTGACTTTCCCATAACGTGACAACCTGCCTAACCAATGCAAGCATGGAATAATGGGCATTAAATAATGATGATGATGATGTTGAGGATTATTATCTTATGACTGATTTTTCTATCACATTTTACAATCTGGTACTGGAAACAAATTTGGCGATGTTGCAGAAGCGTTACAGTGGGGGATGAAATGCTTTACTGTATTTATTCCAGCTTTTTGTGTCCTGGCTTCAAACTATTCCGAGGTTAACTTCGCTTTACATACATTTGGGGTTGATATATAAAATACCAGTCTTGAGATGCGGAATTGTTAGAGTCATGGTTGAAATATCTTGTGGTATTTGTTCCAGCTCTTTGTATTTTGAGTTCAAAGCCCACTAGGGCTTACCAGCCACTATGGAAGTAAATGGAGTCCAACCATGCACACGTATATTTTAACATAGATAGCATTTAAAACGGTGTATGTTATTCAACCTAATGAGAGCTGGTGACACTCAATGACTATACAGGGTTGACTAGTTGCTTAAAAACAATTTGAGTTTTCACTGACAATGCAACTATACAATTCATGGCATAACTACTTCAATTTTGTTGTTTAGAAGGTATCAAGAGTTTTTTCCCTTATATATTTCATTTACGTTTTATAATTATTTTTTCCTTCTACCCAGATTTTTTGATTTTTTTTATAATTATTCGGTAGAGCGTCGGGACTACATTTTTAGCAGCATAGTTACAACCCTTTATGTTCTGAGTTCAAATCCTGCTGAGGTTAGCTTTGCTTTTTATCCTTATGGGGTCGATAAAATAAAGCACTTTCCCCTCTCCCCAACGTTGCTGGCGTTGTGCCTGAATTAGAGAGGCATTAAATTGGCAGTATCGGTAGAAGGTCGGACGCCATGTTTTGCAGCATAGAGTTACGGCCCCTTACGGTTTGAGTTCAAATCCCACCGAGGTTAACTTTGCCTTTCATCCTGATGGGGTCAATAAAATAAAGCATACACTGGCATAATTGCTGGCCTTGTGCCAAAAGTAGAAACAATTATTATATACACAGAAGAAAAACAATACCCTTCCAGCCCCTCCCCCTCTCCCCCACCACACACACACACACACACACACACACACACACATACACACAAAATATAAAAGACTAAACAAAACAAACAAACTATACACTCTTGGTTTGACAGTTTATTTCAGGGCTTCACAAAGAACAGCACTGCCATAAAGAACGGTCACTGATATCTACTACATCTGCCTTTTCCACCATATGCAGCCCCTTCCTCAGATGTTGTTTCCTCTTTCTTTTTCTTGCTTCTCTGTTTTTCTTTTCTCTTTTTTTTGCTTTCAACTTTCCTATCTTCTTGTTTGTGTTTTTCTTCTTTCTATTTTCTTTTTATTGGCTTCTTTTATTGGTTCCAGCTAGTCTGCTGTGGTCATTTTGTGTGTGTGTGTATTTGGGGGGGGGGGGGGGGGGGGGCATAAGATAAATTTTTGTGACTAGGAATGGAAAATAATTGTTTCTACTTTTTGGCACAAAGCCAGCAATTACCTCAGTGTATTACTGGTACTTTATTTTATCGACCCCGTAAGGATGAAAAGCAAAGTTAACCTCAGCGGGATTTGAACTCAGTCCATAAAGGGAAGTAACTCTTTGCTGCAAAGCATGGCGTCCGACCCTCTACTGATATGAAACAAATGCAAAAACAAGAGGAGTGTCTTGACATTTTAAATAAGAACTTTTCTTTGATACAAGAATGGTTTTATTCATTTAGTCCATTTTTATTTACATATTTTTATTTATATAGTTATTTATTTAACCAAATCTTTATATTTGAACCCAAGATATTGTAAAGAGTGAGTTATTTAACCCTTTTGATACCAAACTACCTGAAAATCCCCTTTGTTCTACATGTATTTTTTAAACCCCTGGTTCTACATTTATCTAAAAACCTTCCATTATAATTTTATGCGAGGATTTTGTTAAGTTATATTTCAAACACCAACTTAATAATGAGAAAGTTAGTTATATTACTAAATTCCTCCAAATTATTTGATAATCATGGGTACAGTATTTCATTAGAAATATGGTAACAAAACTGTTTTGTCTCCACACAAAGATGAAGTTGTTTAATGGATGTTATTTAGACTGCCAGCTTATATATCATAAATTCATATGGAACTACAAGCATTTTGTAGCATATATATATTTACATTATCTCAAAGACATTCATTCTCCGAGGTTCCCAATGAACCTCTTGATAATGGATGGTACATCCAAAATATTGGGCATAATAGATATTTTCTGGGTAACATCTCTAATTCTTGGGTGGTGGATTGGCAGTATTGGTAGAGGGTTGGACACCATGTTTTGCAGCAATGAGTTACAGCCCTTTATGGTCTGAATTCAAATCCCGTCGAGGTTAACTTTGCCTTTCATCATTACGGGGTCGATGAAATAAAGTACCAGTAATACACTGGGATAATTGCTGGCCTTGTGCCAAAAGTAGAAACAATTATCTCTAATTCTTGTTTTTCTTCCTCTGCTGCTATATACAGTTGCACTAATATTTACAACTCTACTTGCATTGTAGTGGCTTCCTTAACATAACCACTTTTCATATCCCACAATGTTTCAAGCAGATTATAGCACTCTTATTTTTTAAATATATTGTATTTCTTTTCAGATTTCCTCCTGGTGGCCATTCCAAGATATTTCTTTGAAGACATTTCTTTTCTTCACATTATGGCCGGTTTTGGTTCACTGGATATTTCACATTACTTCAAAACGTCGACAGCAGAGATAAAATTATATTGTAAGTGATCTTGTTTTCAAGAACAAAACATTATTCCTATTGTGTATTAACTGACAGTGAATGTAAAGCCTTGGAATTTGTGTGGTATGTTTATTCCTTCATGGAACATTTGTACGTGTACGGCAATACAAATTGACTTAGTTTATGGGCTATTGTTGCTTCATACTCATCAAGGGCTCTTTTTTTAGGTATGTTTTGCAACCATTACCTGTGCCAACCATTACCTGTGCCAACCATTTTGTATAATTGAATGTGTTTAGGTTGTTGTCATATAATTGAATGCAAATAAGTTGTAATTGTTTAATTCTATGTATATATTGTAGTATAATTGAATATGTTTAGATTGTATAACTGATTGGGATTAGGGTGTGGTTGTATAATTGAAAGTGTTTAGGTTCTTGTGGTATTATTGTTTAGGTTGTGGTTGTATAAGTAAATGTTCATAAATTGTGGTTGAATAATTGCATATGTTGATGTTGTGGTTGTATCAATTTAATTCATTAAATTCTTACAATTCATATGAGCAAAGTTGCAGTAGAAATGTCAGAGAGAAGGAAAGAAAACCTCAGCATGACACATTACTGCGAGGAATAACTCGATTCAATGTTAAAATAACTCCTCCTCATACAAATAATGCATTCTCATTATTGTAGTGATGAAACACTGACAAATACACATGCGTGCACGTGCCCCCCCCCCCCTCTCTCTCTGCTATTTGCAACAGCCAATCACTATATCAACATAGGAGCTGAAACTGCAGCTAATCTTTTGTATCGGTTGATGTATTTATCAATATGAGAGCTTATACAGCAGCTAATCCTCTCTTTGCAAACAAATCCATAGCAACTTAAGAGCTGAATTGACATCTTCCCCAGTTTTAACATGGAAGGGATAGTCTCTTGACTTGAATGCTAACTCAAAATTATATTTCATTCAAACTTCACATACTAAATTTAAAGAGAGAATTAAGAAATTACTGGTGAAATATAGTTGTCTAGACTGGTTTTACTGAGAAAACAAATACTATCATGTTTGTACTTTTAAACCATTTCATTACTGTTTCTAATGAAAGATACTGTCTATACTAAAGAATTTGATAGTGTTTAACTTTTTCATAATTATACATATAAATATGTTTATATAAGATGGTGTTGTTAGCTTAAATCATTGTGTGTTGTGTAGAAAATGATGTTTTTTTCAAGGCTTCCACAATGTGAATTAGCTAGTAAATACTAAAAATATAATAACAATGATGTTATCTTGTTTGCAGTTCTTTATAGTTTCTTATATTTCAAGATAAAATCCCTTCATCATAAAATTTATAAAAAAAACTACTTCAAAGCTGTATTTTTTCTTTTTATTTTGCTCGTAAGTTGCCATTTTTTGAAATTTCAAAACATGGCAGCTTCTGCAGAACTGCTTACCAACTAATATTGCTCACCTCCATCAAATTACCACCACCACAACAACAAATTCCAAATTTCCCACCTGCCACCCTAAAAGCCCACTTTACCGTCCACTCACTAACCACAGCCTCATCAAAAAACTTACCAGACAAACACACTTACATCTCACAACTCCTCCAGATCACAACTCACCATTTTGAATGAGCTAAGATCAAGGAAACTCATCTACCTCCCTTCAACAAAGAAAAGGAGTTTTGCATAATCACTAGAGAGGTTTATGTGTTAGCATGCTAACACCTTGACAACGACAGTCTTTACTCCAAGATCATAGGAGTCATAGCTCCACAGATTGAGGATGGTATCAATACCACCTGGATCAACATCTGGGACAGACGAAAACTCCCAAAGATGTCTGAGAACAGCTTCTTAAGAAGGAATAGCAAGCAACCCACCTTTACCACCTCATCAAGACCTATAAATAAGGACTCAAAATAAAAATCAAGCCCATCGTATCCAGTATGGAAATACCACTATATAAGATCTCATGTTTCCTATCCAAGATCTTAAAACTGCTACTAAAAGCCTTCCTAGGTCACATCAACAGTTTGGATGAGATCATAAAATGACTCCACCATTTGGACCATAAGAGTCACAATATCCCCCCCCCCCCCCGGTATGCCTTCGACCTTGACGTAGTATCCCTTTTCACCTCGCTATCTGTGCTCCTGGCTGTAGACATACTGATAGATCTACCAATCTACAATGTTTCTGTCTCATTTCTACTGACATTTACTAACTCCTATTTATTGTCATCAACAATGCTTTTTTTCAACTTCCTTGGAACCCAGCCTGTTGAGATTACTAGCCATCTTATACATGGATCAACTCGAATTCAAAGCATTCAGCACCTACCATTCCTGTGCCATCTTCACAAGATATGGGGATAATATCCTTACTTATCTTTCTGTGAGATTGCCAGTAGGAAATTCGAGTTGTTCAACAATACTGCCAAATATACAAAATTCAGTATATAACATCAACTTCTACCACAAAGTAAGTGTCCTGCAGAGACCTATTTGCCCACTACAAATTTACCATCCCCAACAGTGCCAAAAGAAGATACATTGAAAATGAAGTCACCAAACATAGAACACAGATGCAGTGATGCTGTGAGTAGAGTCACCCACACCAAGCAGTTCTGCAAGGTGTTGGAAACCAACAGTTATTCAACAAGTACACATGCTCTCTGAGCAACTGTCTCATCTGCAACATGGGCTATTGGCTGTGTGCATACATGGTTTACAGAATAGAATGTGATAAGTGCAAGGAATGTTTCATCAGCAGCACAATTCAAGCAGGTATAAGGACAGGAGCTTTACTAGCACCATATTGGCCTCTGAATGTAACACAGGCACCCTGTTGATCAAGGAAGTCTTATTGATAAAATAACTAGTAGTGTCCATTAATAATAGACTAGAATGGTGTGAAGTCTAATGGTTAATGTAATCCAGCTGCTTAAACCCAAAAATAAATCTAATAAACAAACCAAAGAAACCAATAAACCAGCAGTACACCCACATCACCACTCCCCTAAATAAACAAACACCACGATTTTGACCCCTACAAAGAATGATTAGCTGACTGTTGCTTCTACTACTACATATACTCGAATATACTCGAATATAAGCCAATCCAAATATAAGCCAATCCAAATATAAGCCAAACTCTTATTTTATGCCTGAGTAATAGGCAAAAATCTTATTCAGATAATCAACATATTATGTTTAGAAGGTTCAGTTTTGAAATTCTCATGAGTGAAGGATATATTTATGAAGTTTTAATATTTTGGTATTTAAAATATTTTAAGTGTCATTTTCATAAAATATTTTAAGTGTCATTTTCTTTTACTCCATTATGTAATGATTTTTTTTATTAATTTCTAAACATTTTGAAGGCCATATTCATTCATAACATATCAAAAACAATAGGAACTATGAATTTCACATCAAAAGTGAAACCAGTGTAATAGTCACCTCCAAAGCTCAAATATTTTAGCACCTCCTTTACATAGAATTTTGAAGTTGGTGAAAATCGGCAAAATAAGGACCTCGAATATAAGTTGACCCTCATTTTACCATTGATATTTTTTTGCCACGTATTTCTTGGCTTATATACGAGTACATGCAGTAACTGACAACTGACTACCATGTTCAATCTTCCAAACTATTTACTACTATATCTGCTTGTTAGCCTTTGCTAGTAAGGACAACCAACTGACTATGTTTCCCCCACCTGACAAGGATAGACATTACTACTTGCTTGCTAATGTCAACAACCACTGAAACCAAAATGGACCTGACTGAATCCTGCAGATGCAGAACTTAGTCATAACTTCAACACAAGCCATATGGAGGCCTAAAACTATCTTCACTGGTATTCTTCAAGGTTCCTAACAGATCCCTTGAAAATGGATAGTGTATCCAAAATAGATTGGGATTTATAAATATTACCAAGGTAACATAATCTTTGGTTTCTTGTTTTTCTTCCTTATTCCTCCATTCTTTGCATTCTATCTCACCCCTCTCCTTCCTCATCCAATTTTGTTACCTCATTATTTACAAACATGTCTGCAGTGAGGCAGCTCCAAAACATTCCCACTTTATATATATATATATATATATATATATATATATATATGATAATAAGGGCGCTGCGGAGTTGCAAATGGGTTATATATGAAAAAAGTTTGTCCTTCATCAGTGATCTTCCAACCATCATAGGCATTTCATCGCTTTAAAGACCATATACCTCCGGTTGGTGCGAGCAACGGCTAAAAAAAGTCGTTGGGACACGTAAATAAAGGGGACGCGAGGGTAAACAAACAATATATATATATATATATATATATATATATATGAACAATCTTGTAAGGCAGTGTGTCAATCATGATGTTGTTGGGGAAAAAGTGTGTTAGAAATGACATCAGAGCATTTAGCACCACTGATGCTCAAAAGAAAGAGGCCTAGAAATGTTACTATGAGAAACTGATGAATGTAGAGAATAAATGGGAGGAAGAGAAACTACCCCCAACCTTACCCAACAGAAGGGCCAGCTATTGAAGTTGACAGTTATAAGGTTAAAGATGTAATCAAAGAGATTAAAAAAGGTAAAGCTGCAGGATGATCAGAAATAGATGCTGAGATGTTAAAAGCATTGGGAGAAGTAGGAGTCAAACTAATAACCCGCATTATCAATCAGGTGTCATACCCAATGACTGGCGCAGCAGTATAAGTGTAAAGGTGAAGCCCTAGAAGCAACTATAGAGGAATAAAACTAATGGGCCAAGTTATGAAAGTGATGGAAAGAGTTGTAGTACAACTAATGAGAGAGAGAGTAAAATTAGATGAGATACAGTTCAGTTTCATGCCTGGGAAAAGTACTACAGGTGCCCTCTTTTTAGTGAGGCAACTACAAGAGAGGTTCTTAGCCAAAATTTAGCCACTATACCTATCTTCCATTTATCTAGAAAAGGCATTTAACAGAGTACCTCAATTTATTATCTGGTGGTCCTTAAGGAAATTAGGTGTGGAAGAATGGTTGGTGAGAGCAGTGCCAGCCATGTACAGAAAAGCTGTCAGCAAAGTTAGATTAGGAAGTAAGTTTAGTGACGAATTCAAGGTACATGTAGGAGTTCATCAGGGTTCAGTTCATAGCCCACTACTATTCATTAAAGTTCTCCAGGCTATAAGGAGTGACCCTACTCAATACGTAGAAAGGGAGTAGGTATAAACTCCATATGATGTACGCAATGTAAATCTTGAGTACACAAGAAATGTAGTGGGATAACAGATAGACTAATAGTAAGGGAAGACTTTGTATGTAGAAGATGCACAGGAATAACTGAGGGGAAGAGAGACTGATGTAAACCAACTCCAGTCACAAGAAGGATGCATAGAAGTGATTGATATCTTATGCTATCTAGATGATTAGCAATGGAGGAGAGTACTCTGAGAGCATAATAGCTAGAATAAGGATAGGATGGAAACATTTAGAGAGCTACTCTCACTATTGACAACAAAATGTTTCTTGCTATGTATAAAAGGACGACTGTATAACGTTGATGTGCAATGCTGCACGGTAGTGAAACATGGGCTGTGACTACAGAGGACATGCGTAGACTGGAAAGAAATGAAGTAGCCATGCTCCATTGGATGTGCAATGTGAGTGTGAGAGAAAAGCAGAGCTTGGATGAGTTGAGGGAAAGGCTGGGTTTAAGAGGAATCCGAGGTATGGTACAGGAGAAAAGAAATCTTATCAATTGAAATCTTATCAATTGACCAGAATGTAAACAATGATCTGTTTTTGGAAACATGGAGCAGCATAAAAGCTCCTGAATTGAAAAAAGTTGACAGCGCGCCTGTGGAATGCTGTTAACTTTTTTCCGTTCAGGGCTTTTATTTGTTAGACTTCTTTTCATAGTAACAAAAAAAAAAAAAGAAAAAAAAAGTTGAAGCTACTAAATTTTCAATAAATATATATCTGTATATACACGCAGCAAAGGTAGAAAAGGAATTGAATTTCAGATATATTCTTCTTCAATTTGATATGTTACTTTTTAATTCTCTGAAGATGGAGAAGTACAAATACCTATATATCATTGGGTATGTATAGATCTATAATGAAGAATGTATGTCGTTAGATCAGAAGGCATTAAATAGACAAACTCCATTACAAGTATGTACTTCATTTATTCTTGCTTCACACTGTGAAACTCATTTTGCCTGTATTTCCATGTGTGAGATACGACAGGATATGGCGTATCGACATGTTGACGATAGCAGATTTTTCTGGAGACTAGTCTTCTGTCTTAACTTCCGTTTTCTGGTCTAAGTAGTCCAGTTACTTGTATCGCTACGCCGAAGGTTTTGAATGGGTCACACTTCAACCAATTTACTTCCGTAACATTTTTCTTCCGCCGAAGGAAAATACATTTAATTACAAAGGATCTATATTACTGCTACATGATCCCCTGCTTAGGCTTAAAGCCGAAAGAGAAAAAAGGGTAGCAGTTGCAAGACAGAAAAATATAACAGTAACATATAATAAACAATATTAATTCACAGAAAAATAAATATTCATTTCACCGAAATGTCTGCGTTTTGCTTCAGTGGAAAAAAAAACAAAAAAAAAAACAAAAACTGATCAGCAGAAATAGTCCAATGTTTACATTAATTAATGCATTTAATATAAATACAAGAGAGGACAAGAACTCAAAAAGCTTCCTCTATATAGCATAGTTCATATATACAGAGCCTTGCAAAGCTTCTTGGGCCAATGTACTCGGCGACCACTACGTGTGGTGGTGACATGTGTAGGTGGAGAAGGGGTGTGCAATGTTGCATGTGTAGCATGTGTTGGCTGATGCAGAGTATATGTAGGGGGAATATGGGGCTCTTGCATAAGAGTCTGTAAAGGCCTGTTTCACCCTATCAATGGACACAGTCTGTTTTTTAACCCCCAATGTCCAGAGTGAACAGTTTATCTGTGCGTGCAAGCACACAATAAGGACTGGTATAAGGCGACGTGAGAGGAGCTCTCACGGCGTCCTTCCGTAGAAAGACGTGGGTCCACGAAGCAATGTCTTTCGGGACCGAAGACTTTATTGTCTGTTGCCGAGGGTTCATAGGCGGAAGATTGTCAAAATAAGATCGCAGTCTGTTCACATACAGAGCTGGTTCTGTTTCAGGTAAATCCATTGGAGTCAACATCTGACCCGGCAAAGATATAGGTACTCCGTAAACCAGTTCAGCTGGGCAGTATCCTAGATCCTCCTTGATAGCTGCACGACAGCCGAGAAGGACAATTGGTACATACTAGCTCCATTGCTGTTGATCCGGATAAGCGCGCAATGCGGCTTTCAATTGGCGGTGGAAGCGCTCTATCATTCCGTTCGAAGCTGGATGACAGCTAGTCGTTTGGATGCGCTTAATTCCCAGGATCCTTGAAAGTTCTCGGAAGAGATGGGACTCAAACTGTCCACCACGGTCTGTGGTGACAGTGGTTGGAACTCCGTAACGCAATATCCAACTCGATACTAAAGCTCGTGCCACAGATTCCGCACTTAAAGGAATGGCTTCAGGGCAACATGTGAAGCGATCAATACAGGTCAGGAGATAGGTAAATCCTCGGCTGACCGGCCATGGTCCAACGAGATCTATGTGGACATGACTGAACCGAGCGTCTGGAGTGCTGAAAGTTCCGAGAGGTGCACGGATGTGTTTGTGCACCTTTGACTTCTGGCAGGACAAGCAGGAACGTGTCCAGGCAGTGATGTCACGCCTCATATTCGGCTAGAAGAATCTAGCCGAAATGAGCTTCACTGTGGTTGATAATCCGGGGTGTGCTAGACCGTGCAAGGTCTCGAAAACTGCTCGACGATGAGTCGCTGGAACTAGAGGATGAGGTGAATCCGTCGAGGTGTCACAAATAATCTGTGTCCAAAGTGAGCACAGGTTGATATGAAAATTTGCCAGTTGCAAATTCAGGTGACGAAAGATCCAAGGTGTCCAGGGGTGGCTATTCTGTGGCCATCCGTTAAAGGTCAATATCCGAAGGTGATGACAGGGAATTGATTGGGAGGCGAGACAAGGCATCTGCCGCCACATTCTGTTCATCGGAGATGTGTCGGATATCGCTGGTAAATTGCGAAACGAAGTCCAAATGACGAGTTTCGCGAGGTGAATATTTATCCGGCTTAGAACACAGTGTGAACGTAAGCGGATGATGATCGGTGTAGATCGCAAATTGACGACCCTCCAGTGAATGCCGAAAGTGTTTCACTGCGAGGTACATAGCTAGGAGTTCACGGCCGAACGTGCTATATCGTGTCTCTGCCTGTTTCAGTAGTCTCGAGAAGTACGCGAGAGGTTGTAGTTGTTGTTGGTGATGCTGTTGCAAAACTGCACCTACAGCTGTGCCCGATGCATCAACGACCAGTGAAAACTGGGCACCAGACACAGGATGTGCAAGCAGTGATGTCTCCGCGAGTTTCTGCTTCACTTTGTTGAAGGCTTTTAGCTGACTCGTGTCCAGTGTGATGGATTCATTTTTCTTTTTCCTGTTACGTAACAGGTCGGATAAAAGAGACAGGAGATTCGCACAGTGTGGGATAAAACGTCTGTAGTAGTTCAGCAGACCAAGGAAATGTTGTAGCTGGTGAAGTGAAGTGGGTGGTTGAAGGTCTTGCAGAGCTTTCACTTTGTCAGGTAGTGGTGATGTTCCCTCATGGCCCAAGAAGACAAGTGAAGACGCACCGAAAACACATTTCGTCGGGTTAATTCGCACTTGATACTGCTGAAACCGCTCAAACAGTAGACGGAGGTGAGTGACATGTTCCTCGGGTGAGGCACTTGCCACGAGAATGTCATCAATGTAGTTATATACAAAGTCTAAATCACGCACAAATTCATCCATGAAACGTTGGAAGATACTGGCTGCGTTTCGCAAACCGAAAGGCATAGTAAAAAATTTGAATGCTCCGAAAGGAGTTGTCACAGCCGTCTTTGGAATATCTGGTGGTACGCCTTGACCAAATCCAATTTGGAGAATGTCTTACATCCATGAAGCGAAGACGCGAAATCCTGTATGTGTGGGATCGGGTAGCGATCGGGTACCGTCATCGCGTTTAACCGGCGAAAGTCCCCAGTGGGATGCCAATCGCCGGAACGCTTCGGAACCAAATACAAAGGAGCGGCCCATGGACTTGAGGATGGGCGTATGATCCCGAGCTGCAGCATATGGTTGAATTCAGCCTTCGCCGCTTTCAATTTCTCCGCAGGGAGGCGGCGAGGGCGTGAAAATACAGGAGCACCAGTGGTCTCAATATAGTGTTTTGTTGAGTGAGTAGGCTTACTCACCACAAAATTTAAATTTGTCAACTCTGGGAAGGAATGTAACAGCGCCTGAAAAGGATCTTCTGAAGCGGCGATAAAGAAAACCGGGCTGATAGACGAGACAGTCGATCTCATACCCAGAACGGACAGTTCCGTATTCGCATCCAACAAGCGTCGTCTGCGCATATCCACTAACAGGTTATAGTGGTGCAGGAAATCCAAGCCTAGAATAGGGTAAGGCAGAGTGTCGACAGTGAAAATCCACGTGAAGTCTCTGCGCAATTCCAGGTTCAAAGAACGATAAATTTGACCGTACATGGGGATAGGTGAATGATTTACAGCTTGCAGCGGGATGGGTGAAAGTGGCGGCTTCTCTTTGAGAAATTTTAACGGCCATATGTTGCAAGCAGCGCCAGTGTCAACCAAACAACGTGCTTGGGAATCCGTGTCTTATAAAGAACGCATGATTATTTGGGAGCGTCAAAGGAGTCTGTGCTGTGTTTAGGTCTCTTGAAATCCGTTTCCCTGGTTGGAAAACGAACAGGGTTGTTTACAAGAGTGTGCTGCCGCACCAAAACGGCTGTGTAGTAGCACAGTCCTGGCCTACTTGTGGGGCGGCGGTGTGGCGAGGGCGAATGGCTCTGAAATCGACGTCTGGGCGAATGAGCTCTGGAGGTACTCAATTTCCTCACCTCTTTGGTGAGTTGCTCTATGGCTTGAAGAATTGCCACCGACGCGAGCGACTGATTGGTGTGGATGGCAGCCGCTCGAGAGAACGAAGAGACTGCAGCCGGTGGCTGAGGTGCAACGAAGGAGGCAGGAGAGAATGAAGAGACTGCAGCCGGTGGCTGAGGTGCAACATAGGAGGCAGGGTTTCCAGTGAAACTTATAATTTTGTTGACCGAAGCTGCTAGCTGGTCGACTGTGGTAGCCTCCATCATAGGCGCTAAAATCGCCTGAACACCGGGCGGTAGCTTTGAAAAGAAAAGCTGTGTAAGGAGGGCGCTATCAGCTGGGGCATCTTCCGCCAGCTCTCTCATGCGACGCAGAAGCTGTGTGGGCGTCCGATCACCCAAATGTTCGTCATTGACGAGTGTCTGGAATTTCTTCTCCGCGGACAACGTGGTCCATCGCAAAACCTCGCGTTTTACGCTCTCATAGGAGGCTCCAGGGGCAGGATCAGTTATTAGATCTTTAACAACCGTCGTCAATGACGCTGGCAAAGCACTCAAAAGCATGTGTAGTTGTCTGACTTCAGACGTAATGTTGTTCGCAGTAAAGTGCGACTCTATCTGTGCGAACCAAACATTGACATTGCCGGCAAACACTGGCAATGAGGTGCTACCCATTGTGAATAAAGGGATAACAGTAAGCAATAAAGAACAGTTGACTCTGCACAGCTTTGTTACAGAGACTCAAGGGAAAATGCAGGCGAAAAAGAATCCGAGTGGAAAAATGAAAAAGAAAAAATATATATAAACAATGGTATTCTCTTTCGTTATTGGAGAGAAAAATGTCAAGGGGAAAAAAATATATATATATATATATTTTTTCTTTCTATATTTTTCAAAATGGCGTTGTCTTAAAGTCAATTTGGCGGGAAAAGAAACGAAGAAGACGGAAGTCGACCATTTTGGTATCTCCGGAAATGAAAGTCAAAATTTTTTTCTTTTTTAATATGGCGTCACCCAATCAGAATTTGGGCAGGAAAAATGAATTTTCGAAAAGATGTCTGCGCCAATGTTAGAATTTAACGTGCCGTGTTTGGATTTCGAGATGGTAAAAAAAAAAAAAAATATATCAAAACTCGCGCTGTCGCATACATTTCCCGAGAAATCCAAATCCAAATGTTAACTTTGTCTTTCCAAATCCAAGGTTAACTTTGTCTTTTATCCTTACCAGTAATACACTGTGATAATTGTGCCAAAAGTAGAAACAATTATTTGAATAATTTAATGTACAACTCTCTTGAATCACGTTTAAGGAATTAAAAATGATTTAAAAGCAAATTTTTCCATCTATATATTTGATTATATTCATATATATATAGGGAAAGACACACACGCACACACACACACACACACACACACACACACATTTGTATTCTTTTGCCTCTCTTTCCCTTTCCTTATATATATCTTTATTTTTTATCTATTTACAGCTGTTGCACCATCCAACTCAGCTGTGATATCTGCCGAATCAAGTTGATCAGTTTGTTTGTCTTGAAGCACACAAGTGTCTGTTGGAGAGAATCAAAAGACAAATAATAATGCCGATGTATCTCACACATTAAAACTGCTATACTACATCTAAACACCTCTGCACACAACACAACTCTATCACACCTCACCATCTTAGATCAATATACCTCACAGTACAATCACACAACATAAAACCACCTACAATACTAAATCATATGAGATCATCACACTGCATAATACTACCATACCACATAAGTCAGCCACATCATATAAGACAACCACTCCACATAGACAATTCCACCACATAAGACAACTTCACCACAAAACATAAACACGCTACATAAGATAACCACACCAGATAAAACTGCCAAAGAACATAAGACAGATATACAAATTAATATCTACACACCATATAAGACAACACTACATGTGGCCATCTTACCACATGACATGAGGCAACCACACTGCAAAAGACAACCACAACATATAAGACAACTACACCCACATGAGATAACTACACTACTATATGACATAGCATTACCATACCACATAAGACAGCAAGGCTATATAAAACCATCATTCCACACTGCTGAAAACAACCAGCTTACCACATATGACTACCATATTACATAACACTACCACACCACTTACAACAACCATGCCATGTAAAACCATTGTAACACTTACAACAATGAGAGAATATATACATGGTCACCCAGTCTTCTGGAAATAGCAACCGAATGCCTTTCAAATCACACCTTAACATCTTGAAAAGGACACATTCATAATATAATCTAGGGTAACAGTGCCTAAAATGGGATTGCCACAGGTGGAATACTTTTGATGAAGCAACACATAAGACCACCTTATCACATAGTGAAGGAGTCTCTACAATGTCTCAAGACATGCTAGAAGAACCAGCCAAATTCCCTCAAATCACATTCCATTGTCTTAAAGAAGAGAGTATTTATTGAATAATGTTTTAAATATATAACAAGACAAGAAGTTCATGATTAGATAACATTAGTCGCTTATGACCAATGATATCAAACATCTTACTATACTATGCTACCTCACACTAATACTGAGCTAACAAATGAGCCTCAATATGGTCATTAAACTTACTAGAAATAGCAACTAAATCCCCCTCATAGCACACTCTGTCATCTTAAAAAATACTTTGGATACTGTAAGCCTGAGTTACAATGTATGTTAATGAAATATGGAATGGTCATGGCAGGAATGCCTATAATCGTAGATTTCCTTCATCAGGGTTAACCTGGGGCTAAGAACAACAACATCCACCTGCCACATACTAACCCAACACTACTGTGTGTCTTACCTTGTCATGTCTCATTATATCCCTCTCTCTACTACCGGTCTCACTATACTACACATCGTACATATTACTCCACACTACACACCACACTAAACTATACACTGAACTCCACTCAACACATCATAGCCCACCATCACTGTATATATCTCACACCAAACTACACCACACATCATACTACATACATCTCACTACATTGCACCACAGCAAACTTTGTCTTCAGCTTCCACTCCTCACCCATGATGGATTCTATGTCATATTCCACTCATGTTAAATTGTATGTCAAACTTCAGTCCTGATGGATTGCATGTTAGACTTCTCATGATATATGGCATTTCACACCCATTCCCTGTGGATTGTAGGTCACACTTCATTCCTGAGGGATTGTGTCACACTTCACTCATGGCAGATTGCATGTTACACTTCACTCATGATGGAATGTCTGTCACACTTCACTTATGATGAAATGTCTGTCACACATCACTTATGGTGAAATGTATGTCATAACTTTACTCATAGTGGATTTCACATCCCTCCCTATTAATGATGGAGTTATTATCAATCTCCTCTTCTCATACCTGGTCAATTGAGTGCCACTCTTTACTCAATGATGAAAAAGCACCAGATTTCTGTGCAGGCTGATGGTGGTGGTAGTGAGTCAACTGAAGAAATCTATAACAATCTTTTCTAATTCAAAAAAATATAAGTGTAATTATGAGTGTCACTTCATGTGTGTGTGTGTGTGTGTGTGTTCATGCGTACGCACGTGTATGTATGTATATATGTACGTGCATATGTAGTTGTGTATCTATATATATATATGTGTGTGTACCTATATACGCATAAGGGCTTATGTATATCTTTATTATATATGTGTGTATATGTGCATTATATATAGTTAAGTTACATAACAAATTAACAAATCATACTCGAGAACATGCGTTTCGCCTGAAGGATTCTTCAACTCATGTATGATTATAGCAAGAATGGAAGTATTTATGAGCTGGCTTGATTCTACACAGCAGATGTTAGTAGTTGAAGCAGTGACAAGGAATGTAACCCTAATATCATTGCTGTAGGTGTGGACAAATTTTGAAGAACGACCCCTTGTGATAGTTCAGCTCGGGTGAAACTTCTGGTTATCCTAGGTATTTCTAGTTACGCATTAGAAATTTCACAGCGTGAGGGCAGTGATTACAAAAATCGGCTCTCGTGTTAAGGCAGGCATTGCTACGTAACCGCTGTAAGGTATTTGTTCTTTCGTTGATGAACAACTTACAGGACTTCGTTCCATTTCCGAAATGGTCTCGATTTTGTGGGGATTTTCCATTGGATGGAGAAGTTCACTCCTGCATTCTTGAGTGACCTTGAAGCCAAGTACCTAGCCTCCACCCTTATTATAGATAAGAACCTAGAATGCCTAGCTAAGCATGAGCCTTTTCTCACCCTTAAGGATCACCAGGCCGATTTTGCTGCTAACCCCGCTTGCAGACTTTTAAACCCAGCACGGACAAAGATAGGGCTAGTTAGCAAATCTATACTTAGAGGATTAGTCAAAACCATTATGAAGAAATCTAACCTGTTCCAGTGGGAAAACAGTGACTCTGTTGTTAAGTGGTTAAACTCCTGCAACCCCATCAAAGCTAAATTCACTCAGTTCGGCATAGTGGACTTCTACCCGTCGATCTCAGCAAACCTGTTGGATAAAGCTTTGGAGTTCGCCACTACATACATCTCTGTCTATGACATGGAAAGACATATTATAACCCACTGCAAGAAAACTCTCCTTTTCAATAATGGAGTAGCCTGGGCAGAAAAATCATATACCTCAGAACTTTTCGATATCTCAATGAGATCATTTGACAGTGCTGATGTAAGCGAGTTGGTTTTCTTCTTCTTCTTCTTCTTCTTCTTCTTCTTCTTCTTCTTCTTCTTCTCCTTCTCCTTCTCCTTTTTCTTCTTCTTCTATATGTATGTGTGTGATTGTGTCTATAATATTTGCTGTTGTCTTACTATAAACCTGTACATTATGTATTCACAGTTCAATGGACACGTTATTGTTACAGAAAATTGTAAAAAAAAAAAAAAATTAATACGATTTACAAATATATGAATATAAATAATTTTAAAGAACATCAACAACAACAATGATAATATTAAACTGTAAGCAAAAACACAGAGAACAACAAAATTAATAAAAGACCAAAGAAACGGAAACAAAATAAATGATAATTTATAGTTTGTTTGCCTTGTTGTCATTGATTGTAAGTTTATACGCACACATATATATATATATGTATTTATACATTATATATATATATATTATATGGTGGGTAGAATTGTCAAGATCCATGGACGAGTTCTCTCCGGCGGTCTCTGTCCTTCATCATTACTGCTATGTCCCGCGTCTCCCGGAGACCAGTGTGTGTATTTAGGGCATCAACATATGCCATCCTTGGTCTCCATCTGTCCATGTAGGGGCACCCACAGGACAACTGAGTGCTGTGTCAGCTCTGAATGTCGGTGAGCATGTCCAGCTAACCTCAGTCTCTTCTCTGTCACTTTCGAGCTGACATTTGAAAGGCTCCCGTACAACTCGAGTTTTTTATCCTCAGTGCATACTGGTTAATTTTCAGAGCCAACTTCAGCATCCTCGAGTAGCTCCCATTTACCATCTGAGTGAGTCTCCTGGCCAGTGTCCAAGTCTAAAACCCGTGCAGCAGCACAGACACCACTGTAATGACGAAAAGTCGGATTTTAAAATCTTTACGAAGGTCCAACTTCCACACCGACCTCAAACTGTGACATGCCACCCAGGCTTTGCTCTTCCTCTCCACTACTCCCTCCTCTGTGTTCCTTGCTTCCATATACAGGAAATCCTCAACAAACTCTAGCGGCTTCCTACCCACACTCACGGTTCTCTCTGGCACCTCGATGTTCTCCACCAGATACTTCATCTTATTCTCATTCATTCTCAGCCCCACACCCATCTTCACTTTTCATATCAACTCTTCCCCCTTCATTGTGTTTGCCACCAGAATTATGTCGTCAGCAATTTCAACATCTGATATCTTTTTAGTCTTAACTCTCCTGCACTGAGCCTGTGTTTCAGTGAAGCCTGAGTCCTGGTGTTTCTCCAATGCAAGGTGCATACAATAGTCCATTGCGATGATGAAAAGGTAGGGAGCCAGTGTATCACCCTGGAGCACCTCAGCTAGTATTCCAAAGAACTCTGTCATCCCGTCAGGTGTGATGACTTGGGCTCTGGTATTGGTGTAGAGCAGGGATATCAGGTCCACTATCTTCTTGGGGACTCCATAAGATCTTCATCAGGCAGTCTCGGTCCACAGAATCAAAGGCCTTCCTGAAACAATGAAAACCATGACAGCAAGTAGGCTCTTTTAATATTTAGACTTCATATTATATCTTACACCTCTATATATTTTTGGCACGTCATTATTTCCTTACCTTTCTGTATCTCACCTAATGGCAATTGGTTGTATATAATATATTGTACTACACCGCATAGTACATTCCATATATAATATATTATATATTATTAAGTGACCCCACAGATTCAATAATTGTTTCTACTTTTGGCACAAGGCCAGCAATTACTCAGTACATTACTGGTACTTTATTTTATCAACCCCGTAAGGATGAAAGGCAAAGTTAACCTTGGAGGGATTTAAACTCAGATCATAAAGGGACGTAACTATACTGGAAAGCATGTCCGACCCTCTACCGATATTGCGAATTCACCTACCATATTTTAAATTAATTTAAATTTAAATTTAATTAAACTTCAGAAATAATTTTTCCTGACTATATTTTTTCGAACTTTCATTATGTGTATCCTCTCTCTCATAATTTTAATGCCATGGAGAAAACCTAGAATATGAATCTGCTACCTATGTGTCTATCTTCGTACTATTTTCCTTGATATGTGGTCGTTGGTGAGGTGTATTAATCCATCGTCTGGTAACCTGTGGTCCTTTGAGTAACGCCTTGTTCAGACTAACTTTGACTATGAGAGTGCTTGAAAACTGACTAATTAATGAATCAATTTTCCCCTCCCCTCACTTTTAAATATGCTTGGTCAATTGTCACGTGCTTACTTTGGACTTTACAATGATATACTGGACTACCGAACCGGTCGAAAATAAGCCACACCAATTTTAGCCCTCGCACGTATATACACACGAAATACACACGAAAGATCTTAACCACTTAATATACTTTCGTAATCCGGGCCGTTGGAGGCATAAAAAAATAACTGCCTTTATTTAACAAGTTCTAGTAAACTTTTTTTGTTTTCGATAAGTCTTATTATTAAGGAAACATTACTACCTTATAATTGTTAGTATCATGTCTAAACACCTATTCTTTGCTAGACAATATTATTATTTCTATCTCTAAACTTAATAGCTATGTTCCCTTTTAAGTACCGACACGGTAGACTGACTTGTCTGAAAGGCGACTGATAGGTTAGAATTTTTAGATCTCTGTGGCAGTGTAGCCACAACTATAATTAAGGAGTGACACTATCTAAGAAGGATGTGTATGTCGCCACTTGACCGCTCCTAGCCCCTCCACCATGCCTACAAACACGAAAAGCTAGCATCGGGTGGCATTCGGGGACTGCTTAATACCAATATAACATTTTGCAGGCGGGCCCTTAATCGAATATTCATTTTTCAATTTTCTATTTTCTTTCCCCTATCTTCCATTATATGTTTTGGTTAAACATAATCCTGTTAAATAATTCTGTGGCTGACGACTGATGAGCTCGGCCTGTTTTGCATCATAATTGGATGTTCGATCTGGTCCATCGAAATATAAGAAACTCAGGAGTAGACTAGGAGCAAGATAGTTGGATAATGTGAATGAGCTTGGATGGTCATGCTTAGGGATACAGCCAGATCAGTTGGAGAGAGTTGTTTCTGACAGGACTCGCTGGAAGGAGTGTTTGAGGACTTTTTCCCCCACAACCCTCTCAGGAATAGGTGGGCGAAGAAGAAGATTTCGCGGAATTAAAATTGTAAAGCAAATTTTTTAGGCTGGCATTCTGTGTACTGTTGTTGTTTAATGTGTACACACACACACACACACACACACACACACACACACACATACATGTATGTATATATATATATATGTATATAAGTGAAGGTGTGTGGCTGAGTGGTTAGAGAATTGGATTCGCAATCGTGAGGTTGTGAGTTCGATTGCCGGACCGGGCGATGTGTTATGTCCTTGAGCAAGACACTTTATTTCACGTTGCTCCTTCTACCTGGAGTTGCGACCGATAGATAGTATTAGCAATTGGAAAGACCAATGGAAACATTGTTTCCTCGGTCCGATTTGACGAATGTCGATCGATAAGATATATATATATATATCTTCGTTTTTACCTCTTTCCTTTTTCCTCTTTCTTCCTCTCTCCTGCACACATGTCGAAAAACTCTTTTGGATTATCTCCCTTTCCCTTCTCCCTCTCACTTCCGGTCTCTCCGTCTCTCTCTCTCTACCTTCGCTCTGCTGAGATCGCACGGAACTACATCGCTCCTAGTTATTGCACCACAAGACTTAAGTCTAATTGGTTCGTTGTAACTTATTCTATTTTTTTCTCGGTTACTCACTTGAATGTTCCATTGTCCTCAGTCCTCCCTCCATTCGGTTTGTTTACTTCGTTTTTTCCCTCTTGCTTCCTCTCTCCTCACTCTTTTTTCTTTTCTTTCCCTCGTGGCCTTTTGATCGATAAGACGCCTTCGGCGCGCTGCTGATCGCTTTCGATGTCCTGTTTTAAGCGCCAAAACATCTATGATCTGCAGTTAACAGCTGATGAAGGAGTTCTTCTCTTGTTCCATCCATATTACCATCTTAAACTTAAACAACATAGTACCTGTGAAATATGTATAATAAAGTATATATTTTGATTATGTGAATATTTTTCATTTGTTAACATTTTGAATAATATTTATATATATATATATATATATATATATTAATAAAAGGAATTGCAACTTTGTCTGATTTACTCGTTTTATTTACAATCCTTTAAAATTTATAATGTTATTAGAATGAAATAGTATGGTAGAATATTAAATGTTAAGTGTTAATTGAACAAGTACTTTCATGCTTTCGCACTCTTCAGGTTCATATTTTGTGGTGACAGTCAAGTTTGCAATTTTTAACTGTAATGAGATGGGTAAATTGTGTGCCTTATATACAGTGAAAAGTGGCTACAGAATGCTAAATCTTGCAAACTGTATTTCGACTAATCGGTGTGTTGTTTCACTGGATTACTAAAGCTGATTGGTTTAGGCGTCACGGTTGGTTGAGCATGTCTAACGACTACTAGTTGACCCTATGCAAAGCATCAATTGTTTTTCTATTTTTAGAAATGATGAAAATAGCATTTTCTAGTAATCATCACCATCAACATCACTTTTATTATTATTATTGTTGTTGTTGTTGTTAGTGGTCATAGTCATAGTAGGATTAATACCCCATTATTAGTGTTCATTTAGCTTGGGTTGGAATTTATCAATAAAATTATTTTCTTTGATTTTTCTCTTGATTTCACTTGGGCTGTGTAACTTGTAGAATGGAAATATTATAAATATTCTCTGACCACATGCACATGTTGCTAGATGGTTACTCAGGGGTATCTGACGGACATGTGGGTCTCTGATTTGCTATCGGTGCACTCATGCACGTTCCGATAGTGCATTTCCAGTTTGACCGACATAGCTCTTCACAATTCGGGCATTTAATGCAGTAAATTAGATTTCTGCTTTTGAAGTTCATATTTGCATTTGGGAATATTTTTCCAGTTTTTGTTTTCATATATTGACCAGTGTGTATGGATTGACATGTGCCACATCGACTATCATTGCATTTAGATACAGTGAATGATTGGTCTTTGTTGTTAAGGTCAAACTTTGCTTTTGTTAGTAATTGCTTCAAATTTTTCGGCTGTCTTTTACTAAGAGTCAAAGATCGATCTGTGATTAAGCCTTTTAATTCATTACTTTGAGCAATGATCGGTAGGTTTGCTTTGGCAGTGTTGAAGATATTCTGGTGACATGGCTTGTGTGTCATTATAAATGGTATGACCAGTTCTTGGTTTCTTCTTCTTTGGGTTGTCCTAAGTTGTTGTATAGGTATTTTTATAACCCGCTGTATGCCATTTTCTATAAGTAGAGATGGGTATTTTTGTTTGAGCAAAAATTCTCTTAGTTCTGTTAGGCGCTTGTTCCTGGTATTCGTATCTTCTACAATGGTACAAATTCTTCTAGCTAGGCAGTATGGGATGTTGCGTTTTGTATGAGGTGGATGGCATGACTTAAAATTCAGATATTGATGGGTGTCTGTGTGTTTATAATATATATCCGTGGTAATGGTGGTGTCGTTTTGATTACCATTATATCTAGGAATGGTAATTTGGTACTACTCATCTCTTTTGTGAATTGGAGAGATGGGTGTAGGTTATTCAGGAGGATATTTAACTCATCCAGAGTATCTAGAGGTTCTGTCCAGATGATGAAACAGTCGTCAAGGTATCTCTTCCAAGATTTTTCAATGTACTTTCTAAAGTCAGTACTATATATTTCCTCTATTTCTTGGTAGAGTTGTTCTAAGTATCCCATTACAGAGTTCGCGTAAACGGGAGCAAACTTCGTTCCCATCGCTGTGCTTCTAATTTGCATGTAATTCTTTCCATTGAAGAAGAAAGTGTTGTTTTCCAGAACAAGTTTGACTGCATCTAATATAAATGGCACTGTGAATCTGGTGGGAATCACTTCTCTATGTTTTTCCACCCAGTATTTAACCGCATTTATTCCTAAATCATGTGTAATGTTGGTGTAAAGGCTTACCACATCAAAACTAAGTAGAAGTGAATTCGTTTCCGTGGTTTTGGGAAGATGGGACAGGAAGTCGATATCATCCCGGATGAAACTGGGTATATGAATACATAGTGGTTTCAAAATAATGTCAACAAAATTGCTTAGACGGTGGGTAGGGCATGTTGGACCAGCTATAATAAGTCTAAGTTTTAAGTCTTTTGGGTGTAGTAATTTTATGTACTCACTGTTTTGTTCTTTTACTGCCAGTTGTATTTCTTTTGACTTATGAACTTTTGGTAGGCCATACAGGTTGCTGGGTTTTGGCTCAAAATTGGTGATGTAGTCTCTTTCCTTATCAGTAAGTGAGTTATGATATTTTGAAGTCAGGTTGTTGATCTTCTTCATGATGTTGTGGTCTATATTTGACGGTATTTCATGATAGAATGTTGTGTCTTTCAGTTGTTCCTCAACCAAATCTTTGTAGTATTCAGCATCCATTATAACAACTGCACCCCCTTTATTTGCTTGTTTAATTATTATTGTTTTATCATTTTGTATACGTTTAAGTGCAGACATTTCTGATTTGTTAATGTTTGGCCTGACATTAGTATTACGTCTAAGAGGAAATTTAGACAGGATGTCAATGTATTGGTCGAGATAGATATTTCTTCCTTTTGGCGGAGTGAAATTTGATTTATTCTTTACTAGTGATTCATCACTCATTACTTTTATCAGCGAAGAATTCTACAAGACGTAATTTTCAACAGAATTCTTGGGTATCCTCCTTCAGTTCTTTATGGTTGACTGTTGGAGTCGGTGTGAATTTCAGTCCTTTTGACAGAATTTGCATTTCATGATTGTCAAGATCTCTTTTGGATAAATTAATTATTTTAGGATCTACGTGTACAGTTGTTTTGGGTATGTTTCCTCCTGGAGTTTTTCTTTTTCCGGTTTTTGTTGTCCTGCCGTTAAAAAATGGATTTTTCTCTGTTCAGGATTTATATTCCTGTTGGTGTTTGCTTGATGGACTTTTCGTCGTGATATTATATTTGGTTTCGTTATGTTTTTCGTTATGGTATTATGTATATTATTTTTCCATTTCTTGTTAGCATTATTTTTAACAATTTGGGGAAATGACCTAGGTTTGCTTTCAGGTTTAGATCGTTTTTTCGCCCAGTTTCTTGTGGGTAATCTCTGTTGAGATCTTGAGAGTGATCTGGTTATTCTACGTTTTTTCCCCGTTCCTTGTGGGTAGTCTCCGTTGAGATCTTGAGAATGATCTGCTGGTTTTTCTACTTCTCATGGTCTGGTCAAAGGAATATCTATCATGTTTGTCCGTTTTGTTCATGTTGTGTGCATTAGGGTGTTTTTGTAGAAAAAGTGAAGAGTTCTTACCGTAGGTCTTCTTTGATTCAAGGTAAGGTGAGTGTTTGTGTTGGCACATGTTCTGGCGTATGTTGTGTTGGCGAGATTGTCCACTTTTAATGCTTTTTCTCAGAGTTCCAGAGTCTTTACCGTAATTTGCAGCATATTTGTCAAGAAATAATTGTTTCTGCTGCCATAACTTTCTTGATTTACTTTCTTCTTTTGAGATATCTCTGATCCATAGTTCTTGTAGTGGGGGTGGTGGTGGGAGATGGGTAGAGGGGAGTGTGTGGTGGAGAACGACGTTTCGGGCATAAGCCCTTCTTTAGGAGAAAAGTGGGTGGGAAGAGAGTTCCGAGGGTGTGTGGGGGAGTGGGGGAGAGACATTTAGAGAAAAAGGTGGGGGGGGGGGGGGAAACGGTGGAAGGGGTACAAATAGAAAATAAAATAAACATGAAGATAAACAAGAGGTGGAAGGTTGTGGGGCGTGTAGGGGTGGCGGTGGGTGGAGTAAGGACTAGAACTGTTTCATTCTTTAGAAATCATCACGAATCTGGGTATCAAAAAATAAATATGGTATTTATAGGCCTCTTCAGGTGGTAGGAGAGGGTAGGGAGTGGGATGGGTAGAGGTCATTGGTTGATAGAAAAGGGAATTCATTAAAAGCTAATTCTTTAAAGCTATAATTTATATTTAGAGTAACAAAGGCAGAAAGAATTCTATAAACAAGTTCAGAATGGGGTGCCACTCCTTATTTTTAAATTTCTCTTAAGTTAACAATGCCTATATTTCAGGTGTCTATAAGGTCGTTGGAGGTCAGTCATGGTTGATTGATTTAAAGAAAAGGGAAATTCTTTAAAAGCTAATTCTTTAAGGTTCTACTTAGAGTGACAAAGGCCTAGATAATTCTATAGACCAGTTCAAAATATTGAGTGCCTATCATACCATTATCTTCAAGTTTCTCTTAAGCTATATTCCAAATGTCAACAGACACATTCACAAACACACACACTCACACACGCGCACCCACACACACACATATACATATATATATATGTATATATATATATATACATATATATATATATACACATATACATACACACATACATACATATATACATATATATATACATATATATACATATATATATATATATATATATATACATATATATATACATATATATATATATATATATATATATATATATATATATATATATATATATATATATATATAACGAAGGAAATGTGGTAAGGAACCAGGTGGACCATAACGCACCAAAGTACTCAATACTTGAGGTAGTAGAGTGGGTAATAGGAACCAGTAAGACCCCGACAGCTGAGCTCAAGCCGTTTCGACGGCTAATTCTGGACTAAATGAAAATTTATCCTGGTATTTAAATAGCCGATCTTCTCAAGGGGTAATTCCATATATGGTCAAAGTGATTGTCAAAAATCAGTAGTAATTCTGTGGTTGCAAATTAGTAGGGGAGATGGTACCTAAACCTGCCAGTAGGAGAAAGAGGGGAGGGGGTGGAGTAGACCCAATCAGGCGTTTGTAGTGCCAGCTACAGCTGGGCATGAGGTCAAAGAAGATACAGGGGAGGGGGAGGGGGAGGAAGTCGGAATTGTAGGTAGAACAATGGGGGGTAGAAATATATAGGAAAGAAAAAATACTGAGAGTGAAGAAAAGCAAATAAGTGTAAAGAAAAACAAATGAGTGTAAAGAAAAAAGTAAAGTAAATTAAATTCTACGACCTAGGTCTCTAGCTATTGTTAGGCTAGAGTAAATAAATAAATAAAGAAAGAAAGAAGTAAAGAAAGAAATAACGAAATAAGTAAAAGAACTAGGTGGGACGGGATAGGCGAGGACCCTTTTAAGAGGTATAAGTACGTAAATGATACGGTGACGGGTCAACAAAAGGGGCCAAAATACTAAAGAGACTACCACGAAATAAACAATAAAGGTTTCCATCCCGGGCACAATTCCAGCAACCACCCAGTGCAGCAAAGTGAACTAATACGAGATAATAATTCTGAGTCCCGAGAAAAATATATACTAATGCTAACTCTAAAAGATCTAAAACAAGCTACATGAAAGTTCGTACGAAGTAAAGGTAGAATACGGAAAAATAAATTCAGAATCCACCCCGCCCAAAAGAAAAGCGAAGAAAGAAATACTGAAACGAAAAAATAAGGCATAAGTGCCACTAAGAAATATAGAGGGCACAGAGAATAGTGGGAGCGGTCGGAAAAAGGGGACAAGTATCCGGGGTCTAAACCAACTGCTATAAAGGGCGGAGTCCGCCAAATCTATCCTAGACTAGGGGAGGGGGTGGGGGTACTAAGGCTACAATGGGCCAAAGGGCAGCCTCGGGTGGGCGAGAAAAGACGCCGACAAAGGAGAAGAGCTGGGGTAGAACGACTAAGGAGAGAGGGGGGAAGGAAGGAAATAAAGGAAGCGATAAAAGAATACAAAGAAGATCTTATGTCTCCCTTGGCAAGCAGGGGTTACCCATTGCAAAATCGGCAAGTGGGGTGTTATAGCCCTAGTCTACCCCCCCGGGTCATTATGGAGTTTGAGGGCGAGGTAAGTCCTACGCAATCTATGTTTACATGCAGTAACCAGTTCATCTTTCTTGTTTAAGAGTTGGTCCGTCGAAAACAGCATTTGTAAAGTTTCCTCCGAGCATAAATTGCACGGACGGCGTCCTCCCGTGTAAGAATTGGCTCTGGACAGTAATCTCCAAGTGAGATCATAGGTGATGTTGTTGTCCTTGAGGTCCCATATGTGGCCCGAGAGTGTAGTGGCGTGACGCCGGGCCGGGTTTCGGAAGGTATGTCTATGTTGGTATAGCCGGGTCTTGAAGTCACATGCGGTAAGTCCTATATAGGCTTTGTTGGAGGTATCCGTCCTCACGTTGCACTGGTAGATCACATTACGAAACGGCTTGAGCTCAGCTGTCGGGGTCTTACTGGTTCCTATTACCCACTCTACTACCTCAAGTATTGAGTACTTTGGTGCGTTATGGTCCACCTGGTTCCTTACCACATTTCCTTCGTTATCTAGCTCCTACCCCCGTAGTAGAGCACTTTCCGACCCTACCACGCCGTATCCAGACTTTTGCGCTAAGCTCAATTCATTTCACCCGCACCATGCGAAAACACAACATTGACTTCTCTACCAAGAACATCCCAATCCCACCGAAAAAACTTTACCTTCGGATGCTCACGCAAAAAATCGATCTATTTGCGAAAAGACTTAGATGGAGAACTTTTTTCTATGACAGATATTGCGACAACCAAGACTTCGGCACCAAGGAGAGATTCGGATTTATTACCTACAAATCTCCGCCCCTGAACCCCTTGCTCGCACCCTTCGAGAATGACCTCTTCCAACTGGTCAAGAACATTAAATTTAAACCCAGACACAACCGATTCCTACAAAAACTCCGTAGCAACCTAACAGAGTATGATAACACAAATGACATCATGGTGCATTCGGATAAAACTGGGAACCTATACTTTGTCAACCCTGACAGATACCACACTGATCAGGAGCAGCCTAAACTCCACCTATAAAAAGGCCAACCACTCTTGCATCGAGGACATAAATCGAGATGGACAACAAATCACCTCCAGCCTCGGGGTCGCCGACCGCACGGAACCTCTAGACCAACGGACACCATACTTCACACTGAAGGACCATAAATCCGATTTTGACCGTAAACCCTCTATCAGGCTTATTAACCCAACGAAGTCCGACATAGGGAGAATCAGCAAAAAAATCCTAGACCGCGTGATACCAAAAGTCAAGCAACACACCCGACTTAGCCTATGGGTCAACACCCAGGAAGTAATCTCCTGGTTCAGCAATATGGAGGATAAACGAGAAACTAAATTCATACAGTTCGACATAGAGAGCTACTATGCTTCAATCACCTTACCGCTACTTACTGCCGCCTTGGACTTCGCCGAAACACTTGTGCCCATCACCGACCAGGAAAGAAAAATCATCCTCCACGCCAGGAAGACAGTCTTACTCTTTGACGACTCTAAATGGATAAAAAGAGCTCCCGACTCACCCTTCGACGTCAGCATGGGCGCCACGGATTCGGCGGAGGTCACAGATCTTATAGGATTATTCCTAATAGCCAAACTCACTGATATGTTTCCTGCATTCGGTGGTGGATTGTACCATGATGATGGGCTCCTTACCCTTAAAGGGTACAACCCCAGTAGTACAGATCGGGTCCGGAAACAATTAATCAGATTCTTCCGCGACTGGGGATTTAAAATAACCCTACAAACGTCCCTGACCAGAGTAAACTTCCTGGACGTGACTCTTGACCTCGAAAACGACCTGTACTACCCATACAGGAAACCTAATGACAATCTGCACTACATCCACCGCCGATCAAACCATCCTAGGAACATCACAAACAACCTGGTCAAAAACATCTCCCTCCGCATATCCCGTTTGTCAGCTAATGAGCGGATATTCGATGAACATGCGCCTTATTACAACCAGGCCCTCAAGCGGAGTGGTTTCCGGGAGGAAATATCCTACTGTCCAGCTCCCATTAGCGGAACCAGCAGGAGACACCGCCGCTCACGCAATGTAACATGGTTCAATCCTCCCCACAACGCAGAGGTGACAACTCCCATCGGGAAACTATTCTTTAGGCTCATTGAAAAACACTTCCCATTACAACACAGCTACCACAACATAATTAACAAAAATACCATCAAACTCTCTTACAGCACTACACCAAACTTCGCACAAAACATCGTCTCCTCTAACAACAAAAAACTCAACCCCGATGGCAGAAATAACCTAAATAGCAGTGGAGAACCGACCAGGAGGTGTAACTGCCCGGATAGATCTATTTGCCCACTCGACAATAGATGCAGAGACCGTAATGTGATCTACCAGTGCAACGTGAGGACGGATACCTCCAACAAAGCCTATATAGGACTTACCGCATGTGACTTCAAGACCCGGCTATACCAACATAGACATACCTTCCGAAACCCGGCCCGGCGTCACGCCACTACACTCTCGGGCCACATATGGGACCTCAAGGACAACAACATCACCTATGACCTCACTTGGAGATTACTGTCCAGAGCCAATTCTTACACGGGAGGACGCCGTCCGTGCAATTTATGCTCGGAGGAAACTTTACAAATGCTGTTTTCGACGGACCAACTCCTAAACAAGAAAGATGAACTGGTTACTGCATGTAAACATAGATTGCGTAGGACTTACCTCGCCCTCAAACCCCATAATGACCCGGGGGGGGGGGGTAGACTAGGGCTATAACACCCCACTTGCCGATTTTGCAATGGGTAACCCCTGCTTGCCAAGGGAGACATAAGATCTTCTTTGTATTCTTTTATCGCTTCCTTTATTTCCTTCCTTCCCCCCTCTCTCCTTAGTCGTTCTACCCCAGCTCTTCTCCTTTGTCGGCGTCTTTTCTCGCCCACCCGAGGCTGCCCTTTGGCCCATTGTAGCCTTAGTACCCCCACCCCCTCCCCTAGTCTAGGATAGATTTGGCGGACTCCGCCCTTTATAGCAGTTGGTTTAGACCCCGGATACTTGTCCCCTTTTTCCGACCGCTCCCACTATTCTCTGTGCCCTCTATATTTCTTAGTGGCACTTATGCCTTATTTTTTCGTTTCAGTATTTCTTTCTTCGCTTTTCTTTTGGGCGGGGTGGATTCTGAATTTATTTTTCCGTATTCTACCTTTACTTCGTACGAACTTTCATGTAGCTTGTTTTAGATCTTTTAGAGTTAGCATTAGTATATATTTTTCTCGGGACTCAGAATTATTATCTCGTATTAGTTCACTTTGCTGCACTGGGTGGTTGCTGGAATTGTGCCCGGGATGGAAACCTTTATTGTTTATTTCGTGGTAGTCTCTTTAGTATTTTGGCCCCTTTTGTTGACCCGTCACCGTATCATTTACGTACTTATACCTCTTAAAAGGGTCCTCGCCTATCCCGTCCCACCTAGTTCTTTTACTTATTTCTTTATTTCTTTCTTTACTTCTTTCTTTCTTTCTTTATTTATTTACTCTAGCCTAACAATAGCTAGAGACCTAGGTCGTAGAATTTAATTTACTTTACTTTTTTCTTTACACTCATTTGCTTTTCTTTACACTTATTTGCTTTTCTTCACTCTCAGTATTTTTTCTTTCCTATATATTTCTACCCCCCATTGTTCTACCTACCGTTCCGACTTCCTCCCCCTCCCCCTCCCCTGTATCTTCTTTGACCTCATGCCCAGCTGTAGCTGGCACTACAAACGCCTGATTGGGTCTACTCCACCCCTCCCCTCTTTCTCCTACTGGCAGGTTTAGCTACCATCTCCCCTACTAATTTGCAACCACAGAATTACTACTGATTTTTGACAATCACTTTGACCATATATGGAATTACCCCTTGAGAAGATCGGCTATTTAAATACCAGGATAAATTTTCATTTAGTCCAGAATTAGCCGTCGAAACGGCTTGAGCTCCGCTGTCGGGGTCTTACTGGTTCCTATATATATATATATATATAAAACACACTTCCCCATACAATATAGGTACTACACCATCTTTAATAAGAACACAATAAGACTCTCCTACTCCACCACACCAAACCTAGCTAGGAATATAGCCAACCACAATTCTAAAAAATTAAATAAGCCAACCACCTCCGAACACAATCCCCGGACTGGGGCCTTGTGTAATTGCCTAAATAAGGAAGCCTGCCCACTTGAAAACAAATGCCTGACAAATGATATCGTATACAAATGCGATGTCATCTAAGGCACCGATGATTGCAATAACAAAAAGACTTACATCGGCTTGACTTCCAATAACTTTAAGACCCGTTGGTCTGCCCATACCCACTCCTTCAGAAGACCGGACAAATCAAACCAGACACCACTCGCCTCTTATGTTTGGGACCTCAAAAGGAACTCCACCCCCTTGACACTTAAATGGAAAATACTCCAAAAAGCGCGCTCTTACATTTGGAGGACACAAGGGCTGCGATCTTTGTATCTCAGAGAGCTATGAAATTTTATTCGCCAAGGGCCCGCTACTGAACAAACTCTCTGAACACTGCCCGAACTGCATGCACAAGAACTTTGCAACTTTTAAATACCTTAAGCCAGTGTTAATGCCCGATGGCTAAAAACGACTTTCTCTTTTTAGCCCCTCTACCTCCTTCCCACCTCACCCACCCCTCCTCAACCTGAAATACGGCCACTATGGCTATGTGAGTACCTCTTACCTATCTGCATTTTCTGCCCGTAGAGCTGTTTTTATGTGCCAGTGTATATGCGTATATTTATGAGTACTTATTTGTATATATATATGTATGTATGTGTGTGTATATGTATGTATATGTATATATATATGTATATATATATATATATATATATGTATATGTGTGTGTGTTTGTGTGTGTATATATATATATATATATATATATGTATATGTGTGTATATGTATGTATATGTGTGTATATGTATGTATGTGTGTATATATGTATATATATATGTATATGTATATATATATATATATATTAATAAGAGGAATTCCAACTTTGTCTGATTTACTCGTTTTATTTACAATCCTTTAAAATATATATAATGGTATTATAATGAAATAGTATGATAGAATATTAAATTCTAAGTGTTAAACACTTAGAATTTAATATTCTATCATACTATTTCATTATAATACCATTATATATATTTTAAAGGATTGTAAATAAAACGAGTAAATCAGACAAAGTTGCAATTCCTCTTATTAATATAATCTTCTATACACAATCATACACACCCGTGTATATTTACCTATCTATATCTCTCTCTCTCTCTCTCTCTCTCTCTCTCTCTCTCTCTCTCTCTCTCTCTCTCTCTCTCTCTATATATATATATATATATATATATATATATATATATATATATATATATATATATACGTGGGAAAGTAAAAAATCGGAGAATAGGCCGTTAAAACATGTTTATTTAAAACATTACCTACGTACGTTTCGCCCAGTTGTGATTATTTATGCCCTTGAGAACCACAACTGGGCGAAACGTACGTAGGTGCTGTTTTAAATAAACATGTTTTAACGGCCTATTCTCCGATTTTTTACTTTCCCACGTGATTACGCCCTGCTAACTCTCTAGCCCACTAAATATTAACACTTCGAATATTTAATACTGCCGGCACTAGTATCGAGCACCTTTGGCGTACGCTACTTGGCAAATAACTATATGTATCACCTATCCCCCCTTTTTTTCCTCTTTCTCGATAATATCGGCTGCGCTTTCTAGCAGCAAGCCTCTTTCTCGATAATATTTGGCTGCGCTTTCTAGCAGCAAGCCTACCCGCCGTAAGCAACCAATCACATTCTTTCTCTCTGGCTTGACCACAGCCACATAGCGATTCTTAGCCATTTTTGAATCTATTTTTGGCGGGATCGGATTGAAAAACTAGATGTCTGATTTTGAATTTGTCTCCTGATGAATCCAAACTCAGGACATTCCTATTATTTGGATGTCTAAAAATAAGGAAGAAACCATGGTAGAGATATAACTACGGTATGTGCGCATTTCTTCTAAGTTTAATTTTACACCTAATTGTGTATGGTTGATGGTATATTTAGTCAGTTTCTACATGCTGTCGAAATATTGGATAAATACTCGATTGGGGCCGCCGCGAAGAGGCTACGTTCGGTTATTTGTCGGAGATTTCCCCATAAGCGTATTTATTCTTATAGCTTGTTCTAATTGGTTTTTTATATGGTTAATTATGCTAATTAGAAGAAGAAATAGTATATATTTTATTATCTGATGATTCTAAAGACATGATTTAT
>OZ024743.1:362415027-362417527 GCA_964016885.1 Eledone cirrhosa | reverse complement strand
GATGTTTTTGCATTTAACTAGGTGTTTCTTAAATAAGGAAGCGTTAGTATTGAGGTGTTCTTTTATTCTTATGTGGAGTGGTCTGGTGGTGCTTCCTACGTAGAAGTTGCTGCATTTGTCGCACTCTAGTCTGTATACGACGTAAGCCTGGTGGCATAGGTCTGTGTCGTTGATGGGACAGTTGGCTAGCCTGCAGCGGTTGTCATGTCTGGTGGAGTGTCTTTTGGTTAGCTGTCCGCGCAGAGAAGGACCTGAGTTGGATATCTAGTCCCTCTCGTCTGATAGCTCTGCGGATGGCTGTTGTTGTTTCGTCACTGAAGTGTGGGAGCTTCAGGAAGCAAGTGTTAGTGCCTCGGGTGTGGTGTCCTCTGTTCTTTCTGGCACGGTTTGTGGTGGATGTCGCGTGTCCGTTCATTTTGAGTACTTCCAGGAAATGTGTGGCGTGTGTGTCTCGGTCTCTAGCGTCGGTGCATTTGTTCCGGGTACGTGTTGGTTCGTTCAATATGTATCCGAATTTAGCGCTGGCTGGGAGGGCCGAACTGAAATGTACGAACAGGTCCCTGCTGGCGGCTTTTTTATAGAAGCAAGTGTGGATGTTGTCTTCCTCTGTTACCCTGAGTTGGAAGTCCAGTAGGGATAGAGATCCCGTGAGGAGGCGGATAAAATATACACAACATTCTCCAGCATGGACGCCAGTATCAATTTCAGCATGGAACACCCCGATGACCGATAAATATATATATATATTTATATATATATATATTTATATATATATATATATATATATATATATATATATATATATATATATATATATATATATATATATATATATATATATATATATTTATATATATATATTTATATATATATATAGATAATTTAATATATCTACTAACGTAAGCGCACAGATGTACGCTAATGCCAGCAAATACACAGGTTATGTCATAGTACCTAGGTGGTTCAATGCAGGAGGATGCAGAACAATAATATAAAAGACGTAAAATAAGAAAATTTTTTAAAAAAATTAACTTACTTACTTAAATTTTCACTCCAACTAATTAGTTTCTGCAATGGGATAAAGACAGTTACGTAATGAACTGTTGAGAATTTAATTGCGTCATCAGGGAGGTCTATTCTCAGCCAAGTCTCCAGGCAATGCGCGGACACTCGGGACTCATATAAAAATAATAATAATTCGGTAAATGGAACAGCTATCGAGGACTGGATTCCAGGCACTGAAAATTCTCACTGCCACTGGTCATATGGCCGATTCTAAAGAATCAATCACGTGACACAGAGGCTAGTCAGTAGGAATGGGATGGTAAGATGACAGACGCCTACTAACACCCCCAAACAAATTTAGAAGTGGTTTTGGCAGGTTTGCTCGACAAATCAGTGATTTGGAGATAAATATAGATAATTTAATATATCTACTAACATAAGCGCACAGATGTACGCTAATGCCAGCAAATACACAGGTTATGTCATAGTACTTAGGTGATTCAATGCAGGAGGATGCAGAACAATAATATAAAAGACGTAAAATAAGAAAATAAAAAAAAAAAATTAACTTACTTACTTAAATTTTCACTCCAACTAATTAGTTTCTGCAATGGGATAAAGACAGTTACGTAATGAACTGTTGAGAATTTCATTGCGTCATCAGGGAGATCTATTCTCAGCCAAGTCTCCAGGCAATGCGCGGACACTGGGGACTCATATAAAAATAATAATAATTCGGTAAATGGAACAGCTATCGAGGACTTAGCGTACATCTGTGCGCTTATGTTAGTAGATATATTAAATCATCTATATTTATCTCCAAATCACTGATTTGTCGAGCAAACCTGCCAAAACCACTTCTAAATTTTTTTGGGGGTGTTAGTAGGCGTCTGTCATCTTACCATCCCATTCCTACTGACTAGCCTCTGTGTCACGTGATTGATTCTTTAGAATCGGCCATATGACCAGTGGCAGTGAGAACTTTCAGTGCCTGGAATGCAGTCCTCGATAGCTGTTCCATTTACCGAATTATTATTATTATTAAAGATGACAAACGCCTACTAACACCCCCCCAAAAAATTAGAAGTGGTTTTGGCAGGTTTGCTCGACAAATCAGTGATTTGGAGATAAATATAGATAATTTAATATATCTACTAACATAAGCGCACAGATGTACGCTAAGTCCTCGATAGCTGTTCCATTTACCGAATTATTATTATTTTTATATGAGTCCCCAGTGTCCGCGCATTGCCTGGAGACTTGGCTGAGAATAGATCTCCCTGATGACGCAATGAAATTCTCAACAGTTCATTACGTAACTGTCTTTATCCCATTGCAGAAACTAATTAGTTGGAGTGAACATTTAAGTAAGTTAATTTTTTAAAATTTTTCTTATTTTACGTCTTTTATATTATTGTTCAGCATCCTCCTGCATTGAACCACCTAGGTACTATGACATAACCTGTGTATTTGCTGGCATTAGCGTACATCTGTG
>OZ024743.1:362387527-362410027 GCA_964016885.1 Eledone cirrhosa | reverse complement strand
CCCCCCCTTTATTCTCCGATTCACTTACCTAATATCTTCACTTTCCACATTTTACTTCCCTATTTTCTTTACTACCTGATTATACGAGTCACTTGCGTTTTCCACTCCAGATATTTTCTGTTATTTCGCAGCCAATTTTATATTTTTATAATTTTATATTTGTACTCACTTATTCATAAGGCTGTTTTCACACCCTGTATCTATGTGTTTGAGCGTCTTTATGTGTGTATACTTTCTGTATATGTACACGAACGCCTCCGTATGTGCGCGTGCGTGCGTGTATATATATATATGTATGTATGTGTGTTTTTATATCCGTGTTTTTACATCTATGTTTTTTTTTACATTCTTAATTTTATGTGTGTGCGTGTAAGCGGGTCAATGTGCGTGAATGTATGTATGTGCGTATGTGTGTGTGTATGTGCTGCATGTATGGATGTGTATGTGTGCGTATGTATATATATATATATTTATATATATATATATATGTATGTGTATACAGTCGCGTACGTACGTGTGATTAGATATACATGGGGCGATATGTATGTATATATATATGTGCATCCTGTGTATGTATGTACGTTTGCATACGCTTTTGTCTGCACGTATTGCGTGTATATATATATTTTTTTATAGATATATGTTTCTTATAGATATATGTGTATGTACGCGTGTACCTTGTTTGTTCTCTTTTCTTTTCTTTTCTCTTCTCTAGTGTTAATTGACTACTTTCTATTTCATTTAAACATTTTTTCTTTCTAATATATTGTTCCATTTTTATAAATATATCGAGAATGACACTTTGTTTTAACTATTACACTCCCTTACCTCTTTTTCTTCCGCATATAAGTGTACGCGCGTGTGTGTGTGTTTATACGCGTGCCTTCATATTCATATAATGTATCTAATACCCTGTTTTCTGTATACTTGTCAACCATTTTATTTTCAACTCATATTATATCTGTATTTGTAGTTACATATACACAAATATACTTGCCCTCATACATATATTTACGCACACATTTTCACCATACACACGCATCTGTACATACATATGTACATCTGTGAGTGTATATACATACATATACACACACCTAACTATATTTCCTTAACATTTTTTTATATATTTTATATGTCTATTGCATTACTTTTATTTATATATATATATATTTTTTTGCATTTCTTGAGGAGACTTTCCAAATATTTCACTATGTTTATATTGCCTCGTCCGACGAACGAATGAGGACGTTTCTTTCGTATTCGTCTTATTCGGGAAACCTCTGGTAATGAGGTAATTATATTGTATTTTTTATTATACATTATATATATATATATATATATATATATATATATATATATATATATATATATATATATATATATATTTATATATATATATATATATATATATATATATGCAAAAGTTTTATTTAAAATTGTTGGGTTACAACAAGTAAATATTTTATAACTGAACTGATATAAAGCACTCAACAAGTTTTGGAGTAGATATACGATATTAAACAAATGGAAACTATATTTATAAAACCATATTTATTTCATTATACATATTTCAGGGATACCATATTAAAAATATGGCATGCCTTCTTCAGATAAAATACAATATATAAGCAGTTTTATAAATAAATTTGACGTACCATAAATATTGATCAACTTTTATGTAAGAAGTTGGTTTGGTAGTGAGATGTTTATAAATATTTAGTGTTAAGCACAGTTAGAAAGAAAGACGGAGAAAAGGAAGAAATGTATGTAAAGAAAAACAGAGAGAGATAGAGAGAGATAGGGGAGAGAGAAATAGTGAGGAGGTGAAAAATGAGAGGCAGCTGAGGCAACAGATGAATAATAATAATTCATCATACAAATTGAGAGATTTAGGAGGGAGGGAGTACTGTAATTATTTATTTATTTATTTATTTAGTTATAGTATTAAGGAGACGGAGAGAAACTAGAACTTGAGATGACCTTCTCTTTTTCTCTCTTTCCTTTTCCGGAAAGTACATATATACTTATGTATTTCCGTATTTTTTGAAGTTTTATCTCAGTTTTTGGTACATCGACCTAAGAATTTTTAAACTAAACATATGGTCATTATTTTTCACACATTATATATCTATGTCTCATTCATGAATATTGATATTTACATTATAATACCCAATTCATATGAATTGATAATTCAAATTGATAGGACATAACGTAAAGTAGTAAATCTATCATCCTTCTCCTCCCTCTTTATACATGATGAAATTTAAGTATCGGTTATTTTAACTTTGCCTCTCGAGCTTCTCTCTTATTTTCTCTCTTACTTCTCTCCTATTTCTCTCACCTCCCCATATATAATTATTATTATTTGGTCTACCTCTTTTTCCCCCCACCTCTATCTTTCTCTACCTCTCTGTTTTCTCTTTATTTATTTTTTATTTCTCTCCGTCTCCTTAACACTATAACTAAATAAATAAATAAATAATTACAGTACTCCCTCCCTCCTAAATCTCTCAATTTGTATGATGAATTATTATTATTCATCTGTTACCTCAGCTGCCTCTCATTTTTCACCTCCTCACTATTTCTCTCTCCCCTATCTCTCTCTGTTTTTCTTTACATACATTTCTTCCTTTTCTCCATCTTTCTTTCTAACTGTGCTTAACACTAAATATTTATAAACATCTCACTACCAAACCAACTTCTTACATAAAAGTTGATCAATATTTATGGTACGTCAAATTTATTTATAAAACTGCTTATATATTGTATTTTATCTGAAGAAGGCATGCCATATTTTTAATATGGTATCCCTGAAATATGTATAATGAAATAAATATGGTTTTATAAATATAGTTTCCATTTGTTTGTTTAATATCGTATATATATATATATATATATATATATATATATATATATATATATATATATATATATATATATATATTTATATATATATATATATATTTATATATATATATATATATATATATATATATATATATATATATATATATATATATTTATATATATTTTGAGTATATGTTGGTTGTATACCAACACCTCAGTATGCAGTCTGGAGCACTCGACGAGGTGCGCGGTTTGGTTACTCCGGAGTAATGTAAAATGAAGTTAAATAAAAAGTCAAATGTTTAAAATGTTCCTCAATGAAATAACAACCCAACCAGGAACTGGGCATATCAGAGTATTGACAATATTATACACCTCAACAACATATGTACTTGTCTATACCACACTAATTCGGACTGCCTGAAGAGGTCACAACCAAAGATGGCTGTCACTGAAATATATATAGCAGTAATAAACGAAGCTAAATTTTAAACATTTGACTTTTTATTTAACTTTATTTTATATATATATATATATATATATATATATATATATATATATATATATATATATATATATATATATATATCAAGATAAGCAGAACAAGTAAAATTCAACCAATTTTTCAAATTAAATCAAAATTAATTTACAATTAAAATTAATCAAAATTAAAAAATATAATATAAATATTTACCTATTCGAGTGGCTCTTAATGTACAGTTTCACTTTGCAAAACATTAGATATCACATGGATATTAATGGAAAAGCAAAGATTATCAGAGAAGCATTTTCCCTTCCTAGGGTTAAAAACCCCAGGAACGATAAAATATATGACCTCACTCCAACTAATACAGGTCTGAAAGGTCGTGAAAGTGACCCATAAATACGTTGGTGTAAAGTGAAGGCGGGAAATCGTAGACTTGTTGTCTATGTTCGCCACCAAAATAAATTTAGCAGCTAGATAGAACGACAGAATTTGTTCTCTACATAATCGGAGAATAATGAATAAGGTTAATATATATCTGAGGGTACAATGTACCCCCAGAATTTTACTTGTTCTGCTTATCTTGATATTAAGTTCTGGTATATCAAATTATTACCATAGAACCACCTTGAATCATAGACAACCTATGTATTTCTGGGGGTACATTGTACCCTCAGATATATATTAACCTTATTCATTATTCTCCGATTATGTAGAGAAAAAATTCTGTCGTTCTATCTAGCTGCTAAATTTATTTTGGTGGCGAACATAGACAAGTCTACGATTTCCCGCCTTCACTTTACACCAACGTATTTATGGGTCACTTTCACGACCTTTCAGACCTGTATTAGTTGGAGTGAGGTCATATATTTTATCGTTCCTGGGGTTTTTAACCCTAGGAAGGGAAAATGCTTCTCTGATGATCTTTGCTTTTCCATTAATATCCATGTGATATCTAATGTTTTGCAAAGTGAAACTGTACATTAAGAGCCACTCGAATAGGTAAATATTTATATTATATTTTTTAATTTTGATTAATTTTAATTGTAAATTAATTTTGATTTATTTTGAAAAATTGGTTGAATTTTACTTGTTCTGCTTATCTTGATATTAAGTTCTGGTATGTCAAATTATTACCATAGAACCACCTTGAATCATAGACAACCTATGTATTTCTGGGGGTACATTGTACCCTCAGATATATATTAACCTTATATATATATATATATATATATATATATATATATATATATATATATATATATATATATATATATATATATATATATATATATATATATATATATATTTATATATATTTATTTATATATATATTTAAAAGTTAAACAAGATTCAATGAATAAATCAAAGAATGAGTTTTACAATAGATTGGAAGCACTCAACAGATTTTGGTTTTCCAGAGTTATTAATGTTAATTCAAAATATTAACAACCATGACTGAATCTTAACCATCTACTATGTCACCGTATGTCATACATCATCTTATTTTATCTGATGAGGACGTACTGTTGAAATTAACTCAGTACCTCTGAAATATATATAATAAAATATACTTGATCACAAGAATATCTATTTTGTTAATATCTTGAATTAATATTATTTTTTTATATATATATATATATATATATATATATATATATATATATATATATATATATATATATATATATATATATATATATATATATATATATATATATATATATATATATATATATATATATATATTTATATATATATATATATATATATATTTATATATATATATATTTATATATATATATATATAATTATATATATATTTATATATTTATATATATATTTATATATATATATCTTCATATAAAATAAAACAAAATAAATAAGTCAAATGTTTAAAATTTGGCTTCGTACGAAGCCAAATTTTAAACATTTGACTTATTTATTTTATTTTATTTTACATTACTCCGAAGTAGCCAAACCAGCCTGCGCACTTCGTCGAGTGCTCCAATCTGCATACTAAGGTGTTGGTATACAACCAACATATACTCAAAATATATATTTATATATATATATATATATATATATATATATATATATATATATATATATATATATATATATATATATATATATATATATATATATATACAAAATATAGAACAATCAAATTTTTGTTTAATGCATTTAATAGCCGACGATCGTTTCTTCCAGATAACTGTCTGGAAACATCGGAGCATACACAATGTTTAAAGAAGTAATTACATTCCTAGTCTTTAGAACATTCATTAATATACATTATTATTAACAGTGTCAGTGACATCATATTGAAAATCAAGAATAACAAAATGATATTACAGTGAAAAGATAGCAAAATATTGAAAAGTGACTTGCACGCAACATAGCTTTCGTCCAGGAAGAAGCTGCCTTACACAGCTGCTACATCACTACGACTGGGTACTGAAACAACTGCTAGACAGCTCACATGTGGACGTGATATTTCTTGACTTTGCGAAGGCCTTTGACAAGGTAGACCACGGAATGATATGTCACAAACTACACGGACTCGGCATAACTGGAAATGTAGGTGAGTGGCTGCACGACTTCTTAAAGGACAGAAACCAGACAGTCGCAGCAAACGGGGCCCTCTCAAAGGAAACATCAATTACAAGTGGGGTACCCCAAGTCTCAGTCCTGGGACCACTACTGTTTTTGGTGGCTCTCTCAGACATGCCTTCTGTAGTACATGCAACAAAATCCCTCACTAGCTATGCTGATATACACTAAGGTAGCACAGGCAATCAAAAACCCGGCTGATGCTGCCCTTTTACAACAAGATCTGGATGCCATATACAAATGGGCGGAAGACAACAACATGCAGTTTAATGCTGGCAAATTCCAAGCCCTACAATACAAACCTGCAAACACAAATACAGTACAACACAGTTACGTAGGACCAGGAGAGACCGATATCTCCGTGTCAAAATCGATACGAGACCTGGGTATAGACATGAGCGATGATGCATCTTTTTCCCCCACACATCATGAAAGGGGCGACAATGTGCAGACGACTCGCTGGCTGGATCTTGAGGACTTTCCCGACAAGAGACCGAGACACCATGTTGACATTATGGAGGACACTTGTCCTAAGCCGCCTGGACTATTGCCCCCAGTTGTGGTCACCCCATAGTGTCAGACTAACCACGGAGCTTGAGGCAATCCAGCGAAGCTACACCAAGAGGGTTGCCACGATGAAGGAGATAAGCTACTGGGAGAGGCTAAAAGAACTGAACCTCTACTTCTTGGAACGAAGACGGGAGAGATACGCAGTGATCTACATGTGGAAAATCCTGGAGGGACCAGACCCAAAATTTGGCATTGGGAGCTGGACCAACCGTCGGACAGGACGTCACTGTGTGGTGCCAAAGGTCCCCTCTCCCACATCTAGAATAAGGAGCAGATATTGCAATAGCCTGAGGTTCAAGGGCCCTCAACTCTTCAACAAGCTGCAGAGGGATCTTAGAGATCTGCATGGTGTGGAGGTGGATGTTTTCAAGAAACATCTAGAGACCTTGTTATCCAGGATCCCGGATGAGCCCACAGCAAGGCACGAGGGAAACCTAAGGGCAGCAGCAACAAACTCCCTCTTGCACCAGTGGCCAACCAATACAGGCTGGAGATAAAATGTGTAGCAACAAGGGCGGTGCCCCAGCATGGCCTCAGCCGGATGGCTGGAACAGGTAAAAGAGTAAAAGAGTAAAGTTGTTATTACTAAAAGTGAGTATATCAAGCATATTACACAAAGAATGTTAATAATAGCATGCATTAAGGTAATGCAGATGCAAAATGATAGCAAATATATACATGATATTACAGTAAAAAGATATCAAAATATTGAAAGGTGTTATAAGAAGAGTATTCTATGATAACATAGATATAAATGTTATGTAAACATTATATGAAGAATTAATTGCATTCAAAGATATTTATATTGGAGTTAATGTAAAGAGTGTTTATGCTGGAGGTAATGTAAAGAGTATATGGAGGAACTGTTGTATTTATAGTTGTGGCGTGTGTAAACAATAAGCATAGATTTGTAAAGTTCAAATAAATATATAAAATAAACATTAATCCAACGGTTTCTGTTGCCATGTCAAAATCTGTGTTTGAAAAATATTGTATTATATAAGCCAGTATTGCACCACGAAAAATAAAATGTCGGTGTTAAGAGATTCGGAATTTATTTGCTTTGACATATGTTTGTGTCTATTATAAATTGTCTACATATGCTGACTACAATATATATTGTTCAATCATATGCAATACTTAATCATTTATTGCACTTCATCAGAAAGCCTATGATAATGGAATGCAACAATTCATTACGCAGGAGAACAGTAAGGAATTAGAACACCATGGAAAGCATCCAGCAAATAGTTAACTCCATTCACCAGAGTATTAAAATTACTATAGGCTACTCAACTAAACACGGCAAACATAGAATACCCGTACTAGACACAGGACTCTGGTTGGAAACTATTAGTAATAGAACACAAATCCTCCATTCGCATTATGCTAAAACCATTCGCATTATCCTAAACCCAATACCTGATCCACCGAAGCTCAGTTGTTTCGGATCACATAAAATCAATATACTGATTGCGGACTTAGTAAGAGTGATGAGGAACGTGTCCCGTATGTGCAACCCTAAATAAATAGAGAGACAGATACAACACTTCATCCACCGTATGCAGTTCTTTGGCTACAACCAAAGAGACAAGATCAGGGTATATAAAGGAGCCAGAATCAAATGGGCAAAGATTGTAGAAAATGATGCAAATCGAACTTGCCCTATTTACAGGAGCAAATTTTGGAACAGAATAGAAAGGATTAGGAATAAGGCAAATAAAATCAACTCATGGTATGATAGCAATAAATACCAGAGTGTAATGTTCGTCAATACAACCCCTAGAGGCGAACTAGCTTATAGATTTAGAAGGGGCCTAGAAAAACAACCAACTAGCGACAAGTAAATAAACACATAAATAAATATATACATACATGCACACATATATATATATATGTACATATGGATTCACCAAACATTTATTATAATGCTCGGTGTTGCTAGATACTGTGGCTTTATACGGTATGTTTGTTTACAAACACACCGAGCATTATAATAAATGTTTGGTGAATCCATACGTAGATATATATATGTGTGCATGTATGTATATATATATACATACTACTGTACGTCTGTATACATATATGTATGTACGTATACATACTTATATTTAAGTAACAGCCATACTAAGAGTGGGAAATGAAATTTCGTTTCATTTTTTTCCGTTTATCGTTTTCGGTGCACCCGGCCGATTAACACACTCGATATGCAAATTGGGCTGCTCAGCCGTTGATATGCATAATGAAAGTATATACTTTCGAACGTTCAACAATCTGGCAGGAAGGTATACGTTGCTGACGATAGCTAACAAGCTTGAAACTAGTACAGCGTTCCTTTGTTAGTGTTGAACAAACGAGCAACGGTGGTTGCTAGACACTGCGGCTTTATACGGGATGTTTGTTTACAAACACACCGAGCATTATAATAAATGTTTGGTGAATCCATACGTACATATATATATGTGTGCATGTATGTATATATATATACATACTACTGTACGTCTGTATACATATATGTATGTACGTATACATACTTATATTTAAGTAACACCAGTACTAAGAGTGGGAAATGAAATTTCGTTTCATTTTTTCCGTTTATATATATATATGTACAGCCACCGGAAATAAGATCTGTGAAATATACAGCGCCATCTACCTGTTAGCTAGCTACCTCAACGTGAAACAAAAGAATCCTTAAAACCTACCAGAATAAACGCCTACACATCGGCTAAACATCAAACGATTATTTCTGTATAAATAGAGTGGTTCCAAACACTTCAGCAGTCGACATTTGGCAGAGTCAACTCGCGTATCGTTGTTCCTCGCCTCTGCCACGTTTGTCACTCACACGCCTTGTACCTCGTATCGTCGCTTCATGTGAAAATAAATAGCTGATCGAATTTACATCTCGCCTTGCTTCGTCCTTTCAATTTGTGCTTTCGTCTGTCCATCCTCAACAGTTCTTTTAAGGGCTATATGCGACAACAGTCCTTTTAAGGGCTATCTTCAGATCTGATCAGACCGTATGCGATAACAATCCTTCTAAGGGCTATTCTCGGATCTGATCAGAAGTAGTGACTAGATTGACTAACCACGTCGCTACAATTGGTGACCCGAACGTGAGTCGAACGCACAACCAGACAGCACCTAAGAAAATACCAACATGGACATGTCGCAACCAACGACAGAGGCCGAGAGTTCAGAGCTGCGGGCTATGATCAGAGAGCGGGCTGGTCAAATTGAAGCCCTCTCGAATCAAGTAGAGAACTTGACCTTTCAAACACACCGGCGACGAAGCAACAGTCGATCCAGGACTTTTCACAGTCGAAGATCCAGAAGTCCCAGTCAAAATCGTGTGCCTGGCAACCTCTGCTGGTATCACTCAAATTTCGGCGCACAGCCATCTAAGTGCAAAGCCCCGTGCTCTTTCCGGAATACCACCCAGGGCCTAGCGACGACGTTCACCCATGGTACTGAAAAGAAAAGTCGTCTATTTTTTATTAACGACCAAGCGACAGGCATCCGTTACCTCGTGGATACAGGAGCCCAGGTTAGTGTTATTCCTGTTTCACTAATCTCGGGCAAAAGACACCCAACCCCGTCCTTTCTGCAGGCAGTGAACCGATCGTCAATTCCCACTTTCAGGGAAAAATCCCTGACCCTCAATTTAGGCCTGAGGCGGCGTTTTCAATGGGTGTTCGTCGTGGCTGACCTGGCGACCCCTATCCTAGGAGCCGATTTTCTCCACCACTTCAACCTTCTGGTGGATATGAAGAACCAGAGGCTTATTGACACCACCACAAACCTCACTGTGAGAGGTATATATACCACGCAATCCACAGTGAGCCCTGTAATTTGCCAGTCAGAGCCTTCGCGGTACAACGGCATTCTCCAGAAATACCCAGACATCACTCGCCCAGTATTTAAGGATGGTTCCATTAAGCATAGTGTCACGCACCACATCGAGACAAGGGGACCACCCACAGCTGCTCGACCAAGGAGACTGCCTCCAGACCGATTGAGAATCGCCAAGCAGGTGTTCCAACACATGCTGGACCTCGGAATCATTCGCCCTTCCTCCAGCAACTGGTCTGCACCCCTACACCTTGTTCCTAAAAAAACCGAGAATGATTGGCGACCATGTGGGGATTATCGTGCACTTAACAATTCTACAGTGCCCGATAATTACCCTGTACCTCACCTGCACGATTTTTCTGCCTCTCTGCAAGGCGCACGCATCTTTTCCAAGGTAGATTTGGTGCGTGCATATAACCGATACCCATGGAGCCTGCAGACAATCCGAAGACCGCAATCACAACACCGTTCGGTTTATTCGAATTCATGCGAATGCCGTTCGGTCTGCGCAACGCTGCACAAACTTTTCAGCGGTTTATTGACACCGTGTTACACGATCTACCCTTCGTATACGCGTATATTGACGATGTGCTGGTAGCAAGTACTTCCGAGCAGGAACACGAGAAGCACTTAGATCTCCTTTTCCAACGTTTAGCTGAGTATGGTATCATCATCAACCCCAGCAAGTGCCTTCTCGGCGTCCCTTCACTGTCCTTTCTCGGGCACATCATCGATAAAACGAAGAGATCACTCTAAACGAGGAAGAATTAAGATCTTTTAACCGCCTGAAGGAAATGTTGTCAAACGCTTCCATGCTCGTTTTCCCCAGGTCTGGCGCTCCTCTTTCGCTGCTAGTGGACGCATCAGACACGGGGGTTGGAGGCGTTTTACAACAACATGTCGACGGCGTGTGGCAACCCTTATCCTTCTTTTCTAAGCGGTTGCAACCGGCAGAAACGAAATACAGTACCTTTGGCCGCGAACTCTTGGCAACCTATCTTTCGGTTAAGCATTTTCGGCACATGCTCGAAGGATCAGATTTCGTGATCTACACGGACCATAAACCATTAGTTTATGCGTTCCGTACCAAACCTGATCGACATTCACCGAGAGAACTCCGACACCTGGATTTTGTCTCCCAATATATTCAACTGATATTCAGCATATCAAGGGATCAGACAACGTAGCAGCCGACGCCCTGTCCCGAATCCAGCTGAACGCAATACATGATCGCAGCTAACCAAGAGACGGACGAAGAGTTTATCAAGCTCTGAGATTCGCCATTTCTTAATCATTCGCCATTTCTTAATCATTCTTCGTGCAAAACATTTCCATTTTTCTTGTGTTTACTATTTCCAGTTTCAAATACAATGAACTTTCTGCTTGAACAATTGTAATTTTTAGTGACCATGTGCTCATGTCACGAAGAACATTATTTATTATGAACATTATTTATTACAAACACTAAAGAACATACATTGTGTATATTATTGTGTATAACATGTTTTTTTTTTCTTCACTCTCTTGTTTTGCAAAAATTTATATTTTTCTTGTTCTGTAACATTGATTGTGTAATTGCCATAATTTTTATATACATACAAGGCGTGTACATATCCTGTTTTTCATGCACACTACAAAACCACGTTTGTTTCACCTTTTAGTTCATACACTGAGAAATAGATATTTGTGTCCCTCTAACTCTTACACTACAAAATGTTTTCTCTTTGATCACGCATTTCACAAATCGCATCCTCAAAACATTGACCTTCTTTTTTCACGTACACAGTCACTCAATAGCTCGAGAATGCCTCGCTATTTTTTTTTTACCACATGCATTCGCTCAAGTCATATGTGATGGAGCAAACTGTTACTTTTAGGCAGCATGCTTACGGCCATTCAGTTCACACATTACGGTTATCTTCACTGCCCAGTTAGACTTTTTGTCACGCAATTCACAGGCAGCTCAACCCAAATTGCAACAGGCTCATTCATCACGCCTGCATAAATCTGGTCAAAGTCATTTTATAGTTTATTTCTTTTTTCTCTTCCTGACACACACATCTTGCCATATCATCTCTACATCGACTCTGTCCTGTACTCGATGATCACAAAATTTCACAACGTGCTGGACCCTCCTGCGGCTATTGTCATGACAAATGCACCACTGGCCCATTACTATACGATATTTCGCTCTTTTGTTGTTCAAAAGATCTGGCAGGGGGATAATGTACAGCCACCGGAAATAACATCTGCGAAATATACAGCGCCATCTACCTGTTAGCTAGCTACCTCAACGTGAAACAAAAGAATCCTTAAAACCTACCAGAATAAACGCCTACACATCGGCTAAACATCAAACGATTATTTTTGTATAAATAGTGTGGTTCCAAACACTTCGCCAGTCGACATTTGGCAGAGTCAACTCGCGTATCGTTGTTCCTCGCCTCTGCCTCGCGATAACAGTCCTTCTAAGGGCTATTCTCGGATCTGATCAGAAGTAGTGACTAGACTGACTAACCACGTCGCTACACACACACACACACACACACACACACACACACACACACACATATATATATATATATATATAATAAAATATAGAGAAAAATACTGCAGGTAGCACATGGATAACATGTAATAAAATGAGTCCCTCATCAGTGATTTGCCGACGATCATCGATATTTCATTGCATTAAAAATCATATACCTCACGTCGGTGCAATAATAACCAAAATAAGTTATTAGGACAATTGAAACGCGCAAAGCGAGTGAGACAGGAGAACAACACAGAGTATAGCTAACCGTAGGGGAAAGAAACAAGCTTCAAAATTATTCTGTTTAGCATAAGCTAGGTGAATATATGAGCTTCTAGAAAACAGACCTGACACGAACTCTGGCCCTCTGAGAAGAGAGAAAAATAGCCTTCGTGGTGTACAGGATGAAATGAAGAGAAGAGAAACAGTGAGTGAGTGAAAGTGTGAGGAAGAGTTAACTGACATGACAGAGGGGGAGAAACAGAGAGACTGGGGGAGCAGTAAGAGAGAGAGAGAAAAAAACACAGAATCGCAGTGGTAAATATATGTAATAAAATATAGAGAAAAATACTGCAGGCAGGTAGCACACACACATATATATATATATATATATATATATATATATATATATATATATATATATATATATATATATATATATATATATATATAAAGAAAAAGGGATGAAATCGAAAATGCAACTGAAGTCTTATATTTTTTTTTAAATATATATATTTAAAAAAAAAATAAGACTTCAGTTGCATTTTCGATTTCATCCCTTTTTCTTTATACTTCCACTCGTGTAGGACACCTCGGTTATTTTTCATTTTGTAAAAAAACCCTCACTTTCTAATATATATATATATATATATATATATATATATATATATATATATAGTAGTTCCACAACAGTTAGTTCACCATTACCGAGATCAAATGTTTCACTTTATTCGGATTATCAGCTCGGTTTAAATGAGGTTGTACGGAAAAGGAAAAACAACTGTACGAATACGCATGTTCAGAAACAGTCACTTCCCAAGGGGGAGGTAAACCCACGATAGATCGATGTAGGGAGATAACTGTGGATGCTCGGAATAAATTATTTAAGTTATTCAGAATATTATAGTGTGTTCATGTTAGTCAATCTAGAGCTTTGTATTTATGTAATAAATAGACGTGTGGACAACGTGAAAAAAGTTCATTCCTTGAATTTAGACAAGTGCTATTACGTAATCTTTTCAGCTTATCGATTCTTTCTTCAATGCACATCCGGATTCCCATTTCCGTATGGCTTAGACTTAGTAATAATTTTTCATTGGATGGAGTAACCTACGCCTGTGTCCTTGAGGTACCATACGTGGTACGCAAGCTTCGTGGACGATCGTTTGTCTGGGTATCTGAAGGTCGACTGATGATTCAGGAAGCGTTCCTTAATTGGCTCTCTGCTGTTGGTGATGTGGGCCTTCATATTCTTAGCACAGGAGTATTCTAGTTTCACCGTGTGTCTGTTAAAGATGGAGCGGTATTTGTAACCTATGGGGAAGTGTCTATCTAAGAGAGCTAACAATCTTTTGCCTACATTTGTTTTAACGTTGAGTGAGAAGGATGGAAAGGGGGGGGGGGGCGATTGTTTTTCTATTAGCATGATTTCTTTTCCTATTGTTGTTGGTGTTAGTAAGGGAGTAAGCAATTGGTTGCGAGAAGCGGCTGTTAACTACAGTTGTTTTTCCTTTTCCGTACAATCTCATTTAAACCGAGTTGATGATCCGAATAAGGTGAAACTATTGTTCTCGGTAATGGTGAACTAACTGTTATGGAACTACTTCTACCAAACTCGTCCCATGGACTGAGTGCTCTACTTCTAAGGATATAACCCACTAGGGTTCTACTATTATACACGTCTCCAGCAGATACTTTTTACAACGTGAAAGTTTGGCTTTCTACTCTGTGAGCGCTTTTTATATCCTCGTGTCTTAAACAACTTTGTATCTTACCAACGTCTGAATGGATTTGTACGAACTGGATTACTCTATGAAGAATATTCCCACTCCCTCTAACCATGTTTACTCAAAGCTTCTCCTACAGAATGCGGAAGATGTCGTCAAACACTTCAGATGGCGAGTCGAGTCCTAGCATTCGCTGGTAAAATTACAGGCACCTTCTTTTGCCAGTCCCATATCATTATATCTGGTCTGTTGTGCCTGCATTTTATTGGGGTTTTGACTGGAACATTCCACCAGTACTCTTTTATATAAAAGATGAAATGCTTACACATTTAAATGGAACTGTATATGACAGTGAACATACTTAAATATGGAATGTTACGCGATGGACCCCCCCACAATCCCGGCGGACGGGATGGAGAAGGCGTTCCCCCGAAGGACGGCAAGGGAGACGCGCTGGAAAAGCCACTCCAACTCGCGGGGTTCACACCTGTGGCTGGCCAGCTCAGAGACTATGGTGGTGAGTAGGGAGGTAGCCCTAGGGCCGAAGACACCAGACGTCTTCACTGCCAGGGGTATAACCGCAAACCTGTCGGAGAGCGACTGGTATTTGAGGAGTTTGGCCTCCTCAGCCCGATGTGCAGCAGAACCTGGGTTAGTCGCAGTCTGCACCAGGTTGCGGCTGCAGAAAGTGTCGGTGCAAGTAGCATCCCAGACGAGGGGTTTGCCAGCGCGGAACGGGAAGATGTTCATACCGTCTGGCCTTTTGGGGTCCCTCGGTCCAGCCCCACCGGCTAGAGCTGGGAAGGGAAGCCTGCAGCGTCCAAGCCACGCTTTATGACCTCGTTGAGGGCAGCATGGCATGGGAGGCGGCCGGCACTGTGGCGACAGGAAAGCGGGTGGAAGCCAAAAGAGTCCACGGTAGATCCGCAGCGACATTGATGTGGCTTGCAGATCCAGAGGTCGAGCCTCAAGGAAACGCCGATGCGCAGGCTATTGTTGTCTAGCTGCGTGCCAGTGGAGAATGAGGGCAGGGCATTGAGCCAGGCACCACTGTGGGGTTTGGAGGCCGCACAAAAGCAGGAAGGCGGTGCTGGTCGAGTTGACACGTGAGCCTGTCTGAGGCCAGGCTGCACTGGATGGCATCCCAAGTGCTTTGGAGGGACTTGACGTCAACAGGGGGTGAAGGAAGAGGGACGTCTACTGGGCTAAGTCCCAGCGGGTTCCACGTCTCACAGCCGGCCTCACTCTCTCTGAACACAGAGGGTTCTGTTGTGTTTTGAAGAACCCTGCTGACGAGGACGCGGCACGAGGTTACCGACGAAAGATACGCCGGAAAATTTTAATTCTATCATTTTCAACAAGCATCGGCGAGTGCTAAGCTCTGATGATTACCAACAGTATGAAACAGATCTGTCAGCTTATCTCCCTTTGTTTGTTGAAAAAAGAAGTAACTACTTTAAAATAATAGCGCAAGGTCTTCAAAATGTTTTTAATTAAGTATACAGTATATTGCCAAATATACTGTATATATATATTCATGTATACATCGCTATTTATATATATATATATATTAATATATATATATATATATATATATATATATATATATATATATATATATATATATATATATATATATATATATATATATATATATATATTAATATATATATATATATATATATATATATATATATATATATATATATATAGATTGACTAACATTAACACACTATAATATTCTGAATAACTTGAATAATTTATTCCGCACATTCGCAGTTATCTCCCTGACATCGATCGATCGTGGTTTTACATCGCCCAGGAGAAGTGACAGATTCTGCGCATGCGTATTCGTACGGTTGTTTTTCCTTTTCCGTTCGACTTCATTCAGACGGAGCTGGGGATCCGCATAAGGTGAAACATTTGTTCTCGGTATGGTGAACTAACTGTTGTGGTGTTACTTCTATATATATATATATATATAGAGAGAGAGAGATAGAACAAAGTCATCGTCATTTAGTGGATATATCTACTATATAAATTGGAAGTGGTCGGACGTTGTATATGTAGGTGTAGTCGGATAAACGTCGAAACGGCTTGGTGGAATGCAGCGAAAATTTAAACAGTTATGCAGAATGACCCGAGGAGGCGTTAGGTCGACTTTCAAGCTACAAGCTTCCATGGTAACGGAGAAAATCGATGAAACAGGAATTTCCCATTCAAATTGAACTGAGAGTAATCTGTGAACGCAGAAGTAAATATTTTGAGAAACGTTGCAACCGAACGAAAACAGGAAGACGATATTTTGGTTCGTGAAGACGTTCCCTGGTAATGAACGGGAAAAAAGCGAGGATAATACGTCGTTATGTGGAGCGGGAAGAACAATTTCATGCAAAGACAAGACCAAGTTTATGGTATAAATGGAGTCGTTAGACTAATATTCTATTTAAAATAACAGAATGATTTCCAGCCCCGGAGTTTAAGAATGATGTAAATAAAATTGAAAGCGAAAATGACAGAGGTTATTAAAATAGTAAAAGTAAGTAGTGAAGATTTAGGCCAGTACATACGTATGCCCCGAGACATACACATACATACGTACACACAAATACATACACACCTACAAACACACACACACACACACACACCCACGCACGCACGCACGCGTATGTATAAACCTTATGCATTTCTACAGTATTTTCACCAAACTTAAGACATAGGTTACTTATGTACTCCGGATGGTGATGGGCACTTTCATTTTTCCAGATATTGATTATAGGGCCTCCCGGCAGATAACCCCTTTTAACCACTTCCTTGGAGTCGACTGAAGCACTGCAGTGCAATGCAACAAAACGTCATAACTTCTGGAGTTCGCAACCGATTTTCACAAAACTAGACACATGGGCTACGTTTGTCCTACAGATGAATGTGAACTCTCAGAATTGGCACATATTGAGTAGGGGACCCCTGGGGGCAGGAACCGCCTTTTGGAAAAAGCCGATGATTTTGTAAAAGTATAGTTTTCGAAGCAGCACTGAAGTATTGACATAAATGGTATACACAACTGCTATTTAATACCCGAGCAACACCGGGTACCTCTGCTAGTCTTATATATAATGAGTGGAGAACTGCAAGACCGTGTCCAGTTTAACTTTGCCTTTCATCCTTACGGGGTCGATAAAATAAAGTACTAGTAATGTACTGGGTAATTTGCTGGCCTTGTGCCTAGAATAGAAACGATTATTTTACATCACGTTATTAAAATAACTTGGATTATTTTGAGCAAATCATGAATGAATATTATGTAATTTATCTACTAAATTTCTTAGCACTTGATTAAACATAAATAATCTGATATATAATGTATTGCTTATTTCAAGATTCACTTCTGTTAAAACTTTCAAATAACAACTTTCGCTAGCGTTCATATAACATTTCGCCGTAATGTCGTTTATATATAATATTTCCATCGTTATATCATAACGCCTATGTATAATTATATATAAACGTTTCTATTTCCATCGTTATATCATGACGTTTATATTTCCGTCACTAATCTCATTTTCTCCTTTTTCGTTTTAACATATATTTATTTCTAAGATTTCACCGTAGGGCTAACATATATATTTATACATACATGAGAGACACGCCGAGAGACAGTGAACATGGAGCGCCGAAAACATTTCTCATCTAAATCTCAACGCTTGGCAGCAGACGCATAACGGCAAAGAGAGAGGAGGGAAAATCAAGCAAACAACATCCCTACAAATTTATATGCATATTGTCAATTTACTTTTCAATTTACGTATCATATCTATATGAATATATATTTGCGTATGATATTAATATGTACACTACATATGCTAGCAGTAAACCGCCCCGGGAGGCGGGTGGTTCTTCTGTTAGTGTTTGATAATGATTAAAGAAAATATGAAAGAAAACCATTGGAATTGATTTAGTTTAATGTAAAATGAAATATAGTGGTGTCTGTATTGACTATAGGGAGAGGGCCAAAGAAAATCGAGGATTGAACATTTTTACATAGCCTGCTATAATTGTTTTCGACGGATATGATAGTACTTGTATACAATAGAGAAAGCGAGATACAGAGACAATAGGCAGAGAACTAATTTAATAAATAAATCAGAACCCCAAACCTACCTCCTGTTCATATACTCCCTTATTCAATCGCGCAGCTTCTGTTTAACATCAAATTATATATACTTATATATTTGATTTTCGATAATCCGCTAACCATTCAATGTCTGATAGCTAAACGACACGCTACTGGGTGGTCGTTGAGTTCGTCGGTGACGACCTTTACAACACCATTCTATTCCTATCACACTGCAAAGTCAAGATTAACTCGTCCAATTCAGAAGTAATAACCATAAGATACAGTGAAAGTATATATAATGATGCCGTAAATAATATTCGTTCCGTTCTGGTGCAACTTATTCCAAGGAACGAAGTCTACATTCTTGGGTCTCCAATTCTCTTGAACGCCATACCAGAATGCCTGAAGGTTAAAAGAGTTTAGTTGATGAGGATAATTAACATATTTTATAGACTCTCATCCTATGTTCTTTCTCTTGAAGAACTGCTTCACCCACTCCAAATACCTAATTTTATTTTGTTGCGTAATGCACCATGGCATTTCCACACAGGACATTTCGGTAAGCTGGATGCTACCATTCCTCTTTGCAACTAATTCACTAGTAACATTAATTTCGATGACACAGGCTGGCAACACTTAAATTGGCACTGCTGGTCAATCTTACCCCCGTTGTCTCCAGTCACACTCTCATCTACAACGTTCTTTACTATACATCTGAACCTAATGTGAGTCGAAAACTTGAATCGGCTCTGGTCGTCTCAATTGACGAGGGTTTTACTGAGACTGAAACAACATCAAATGCGGTTCAACTTGTTCAAGGATCGTGTCGTCCTTTGGCCGACATATCTCGACGGTCTTTTGTCTGCTCCGAATCCAAACAGCAGCGCATGACTCAATTTGTTGCCCTCTCCTTGAGTTTGGTCTACTTCCGTTCTTTTGTCTCTGTAGTGCGGGTCGTTGTTTTCAGCACGTCGCTTTGAATTATGTCAACAGGTGTCTCAACGTGACCCGTCTCACATCCCAACCGAAAGCTGTTAGCCTCAACTGCAGAAAATGCATATGCCCTGGCAGATAAACCTTTCCCTATTTGAGATACCACATGTTACAAAACTTTCTCTAGAACCAACCTCATCATTTCGGCCACAAACTTGGGTGCCAAAGCAGGCTTGGCAGGACAAGAGCATTAGACCTAAGATAGTAGACCTGAGATGGTAGAATCCCTTATGCAGCAGGTGTCATGTTTTTGCCATCTTTTTCACAGCTGTTATATGCTATCAAGCCATGGGTGCTGAATTTCCCCTACCCATTCCTCTTCGTTCTTTATTTTGTCACTTTAGTATTGGAGCCATATTTTGAAAACAACATTAATTGTAAATAGTGCATCAACTAATTTTGAAAAATTCATTTTGTTTTTATCGATAAAGATGTTCTATATTCCTGTTCCATTATTCTGCACATTCAGCATAGAGTTATGGCTCTTTACTGTTTGAGTTCAAATCTCGCCGAGGTTAACTTTGCTTTTCATCCTTACGGGGTCGATAAAATAAAGCACCAGTTATGCACTGGGGTGATTGCTGGCCTTGTGCCAAAAGTAGAAGCAATTATTAGTATATCCGTTTTTTTAAAATCCTGTGAGATCATATTAAATTTGATGTAGATGATTCAAAGAGATAAATATATATTGAAAAAGAGAGGGAGAATGAAAGACAAAGTTGATCTCAGTGTGCAGAGAATCTGAAAAATTACTTCAAGGCATTCTCTTCAATGATCTAACGAATCAGTCAATGCACTGCTTTCAGTACAGGTAAAGCTTAGATTTATTAAAACACTTCATTTACAATCTTGAATGTGAATGGATCAAATCCACTGCAGGCATTTCAATGACATTCTGAATAAAACATTTTATTCTAAATGTCCTCAATTCACCTTACACGATAGGATTATTTATTACCAAACAATTAGGTAATTTATCCTTTGTTAGATTAAAATCGTATTAAGTATGTGGATGACTTATCCACTTCGTGTTATAAAACTAACGCAAAACATTATCACTTAGAGACTCTTTGTAAATATTTGGCATGCTAAGAATATAAAGCAGAACTACAGCTCCTCTTCCACAATGGCATTTTTAAAATGAAATTTCCTCCAAAACTCTGTTAAGCACACATTTTGTACTTTTTCCTGATCCTTGTGCTCAATATTGATCTTGAATAGCAAAAGGCAATAGGCACTATATATATTCTTTATTGTGTCTATCTGATGTGTCAAGCTACCCAAGAGAAAGAAAAACAAGAAAAAGGAGGGAAGAGTAAAGAAAAAGAAAGTGGGTAAAGGACAGATAATGAAGAAGAGAATATAAAGGGAGAAAGTGAGGAGGAGAAAGAAAAAAGTAGATGGAATGAAATAATCTAGAGCTGAGAGAGAGAGAGTGCAAGTTCATAGCAAGGTAGAACCAGCAGAGATAATGTGTTAATCAATTAAAAAAAATTATTTAAAGAATATTTTGAAATATATATATATAAAATTAAAGTTTTCGCTCCGACATAGCTGTATACATATAATTATGTGTATTTTGTATATCTAACCATATACGGTGTGTTTACGAATAAACATTTGAAAGCCTTCAGCTATGAATTTTAGAAGCTGATGGCATCTAAGGAATTCAAGCAGAAGCAAGAGAGCGTGACTACTGACGATCATTTATGACTGATGGTCGTTATCAAGGCAGTGATTTCCCTACCCTGCTCTCTGCTGGATTTCAATAGAGGAGAACATATAGTTTTGACGCTATTGTACATGGGCTGATTAGCCTCATCTGCATATGGAGCTGTCGATATATATATATATATATAGAGAGAGAGAGAGCAAAATAATTAATGAAAGAGTTACAAGCCGTTAAAACATATCTTTATAAAGCTCTTACACGCGTTTCGCCCAATGGGGCTGATCTGAGGCAGATATTACAAGCAAAGTTTTAATTACAGACCCTAAAAGGGTTAAATAAAAGTTTTACATCACCTTGCATAGTAAATTTAAATATTAAAAGTGTAAAGACGGTGAAAAGGAGTGTAGTTTACTAAAGGAGGTAATTACCGGTGCAAGTATAAAGTTTACTATGTAAGTTATGACCAGTACCAGCTATAGAAAAATATATTTTTTTTATTTAAAAGGAATTAACATATGCAGGGTTGGTCAACTCAGTATAATTGAAGCCGTGGTAAGGTGTGAACATGAAAGACTAAAGTGAATATGAAAGACTATTGGTTAGAAAAATAAAGTCAATTTGGATCGAAGTAGTATGTTCATATGATCAATTGTCTAAGAAGTTATTCAAGTTTAAGCAAAGTTCGTAAGATTACTTAAAGCCAGTCTAGCCGAGAGGAAGAATATAGTGGGGTAGGCCCGACTTGATATATGCTGTGCAACTTCCTAGTGGGAAAACAGTGCGTGGATGATGGTGTTATTCCACATTGTTTAATGGTTAATCTACCGCTGGTAAGTGAGGCCAGGGTGCGGTGCTGACAGCATCAGG
>OZ024743.1:362232527-362382527 GCA_964016885.1 Eledone cirrhosa | reverse complement strand
GGCCCACTTTTTATTAGGTTAATAATTTGAAAAATATTATTGAAAGTTTATTATAAAGAAGCAGTATCAGGAAAAAAATAGAAATAGGCACTTGGGGCTGGACGGCGTACAATGAAAAGTGGAGCGACGTGAAAAGCGTTGAGAGACAATGAGTGGCGACGGAAGAGGAATGGCGGAAGCTTCAAAGGTGTTGTTGCAGTGCTTCTTTGTAGACAACGTTCCTGGTATTACCCGGATTATCACAAATGTAGAGATTGTGTGGACTGCTGACGCGTAAGCATCCGACGTATAGTTGACCGTGGGTAACTACCTGCTGTGTCAGATTTTGGCCAACTACTTGTAGCGACTGTCCCCGTGCCTTGTTGATACTCATTGCAAAGCAGAGTTTTACGGGAAACTGCCGTCTCGTAAAATCAAATGGGACGTCAGAGGGACTAAGGCTTATGGGGATAATAACTTTGTCCCGCCAGCAGACGGCCGCCCAGAATTTTTGTCGTAAGAATTCGTGTCCCAATTCTTTTGATGATCAGACGCCTCCCGTTACATAGTTCTGGTGGTTCTACGTTTCTTAGCAGCATATCTGGAACACCAACCTTCAGTCTAAGGTCATGAGGTGGAAGTCCGTGAGGTTGTTGACTGTTGAGGAATTCAATCGGATAGTTGACGGCGTCGTCCGCGTTTTTGTTGGTGTCAATTGACTTGAAGGAGACTTCACCTCCTGGAATCTGGTCAAGCAGGTGTTGATTCATTGCCTCAACGGTTGCATTATGTGGTGCTAAAATAGCTCTCCCTTGCAGCCAGTTGTGATCAAGGAATCGTGCTTCTAGCTCTTGGAAAACAGATGACATTAATTCCTCTATGCTTGATACAAAGTTTCCAAACGGCAGACAGATGTGCTGTTCATCGATTCCGCGTGTAGTTCCATTACCAACTTCCAGTAGCTGTTTTGAGAAATCCTCAGATTCTGCGTCGCCATGCACACGCACTCTCATGTTAGTAGTCAGGTTTAGTTTCTGGACATACTGCCATAGGTAGGAAGACTTGATGCATGCGTTAACTTCGTCAGCTCTAGTGCTTCTAGTGATTACAGGAAGAGTCTGCCGAAAATCGCCATCCATCAGTACTGTCGCTCCACCCATTACGTGTGAATTTCGACGCAAGTCCTTGAGAGTTTGGTCTAGAGCCTCAAACGCTGCCTTGTGACTCATAGGATAGAATGCCAGACGATGAAGTTTTATCCGTTTCAATGAAAACACGTGAAATGAATCAAATTGCTTGTGTTAACCTCAGCCAAGCCCATTCAAGGCGAGCAGAGCTCTAGGCTAATTAACAGTCATGTGGATACACTAGAAGGGAAAAGTGACAGTGAAACCAAAGTAAAAATCAAAATAAAATAAAATGGAATAGTAACAATCAGTGTCAGTTAAAAGTTATATTTTGTAAGCGGGAGTGGAGGGTAAGCGAGTTTTATTTTTTTTGCTTGGTCACTAAACAAAATTATTTTTCGTAACCCAGCATAGAAACATGTTACGAAATTTTCGAGCTATATATGTCATTTACGTGAGCATAATACGTCTTTCAATTTGCAATAGAGTGTTCTAATCAAGACCATACTTTACACCGAGAGACGCCATCTTGTAAGCTTTATTCCGAAGTGACCATACATATACTGCTCACCAATCAATCACTTTTAAACAATGACAAATCCGAACTTGTCACAACATTTAATCACAGAATATACAAAACATATCTCAAACACAAACTCAAACACGAGCCCGGATTGTAAGATGCTTTGTTACTAATATGCACCCACTTCTACACACACAACACATTTAAGACATCTCAAACTTATAAAGTTTTACATCCGGGTGTAACAAACGCACTCACACACGACGTATTAAATACATACATAACATCATGAACGATACTTAAGTAAATGCCACACCACTACAATATTCCTTACACTCAAAGGAGCACATGCACGAATATACCAACCACAATACTATCACTATTTCTGTAGTCTAACAGTCTAAAAGTCTGAAGTCTGTCTGAAGACAGAAAGTTCAATTGGCCGGAGCTTATCCCGGTTTCATGGCGTGAAGAGACTGAGAGTACAATATCTATCTGTACTCTGGTCACCGTTAGTGAAAGTAACATATATCTATCTGTTACTTACACTATGTATAGAGTACTAAGATGAATACTGGCATTATTTGTTTTAACTAGCAAAATCTTTCTCTCTCTTTATCTCTGTACACACACACACACACACACACACACACACACACACACACACACACACACACACACACACACACACACACACACACACACACACACACACACACACACACACACACACACACACATATATTTGAAAATTAGTCAATAATCTATATATTACTAAAACTCTGTGATTGCTTTCATGCATGTCTGTAATGTAATACAGCCAAAAGGGAAAATACTTTGAAAGGAAGTTGACCCTGAAATGCAAATACAAATGGAATAAAACAAGTTTTGCGTAAATCGGTGCACGGGTTCCCGTGATACGGGATTTTTCCGGGTATCTTCATAAATGGGGAGAGAGAGAGAGAGAGAAGGATAGAGAGAAAGAGATAGTGGTTGTGAGAGAGTAGATTGAAATTGAGACACAGAGAGAGGGACAGGAGACAGAGAAAGAGAATGGAAGAGTGAGAGAGAGCTGGTGGTGTTGCTGTGTATATATATATGTGTGTGTGTGTCTATGACCGGTGTATATAGATCACAGACACCCACATATACACATACATATATATGTATACACACACATATATATATGTATACACACACACACACACACACATTTATATATATATACATACACACACGTATATATATGGGCCTTCGAGTTTCATATCACATTATATACATGTCTGTGTATATTTTAATTATTTAAAAAATGTTTTTAAATGAACTTGATTTAAAAAAATATTTTGAAGTGAACGTCACCCAACGGGTCACGGGTGGTCTAGTATACATTAACAATCAATGAATAATATCGTTTAGAATAACACACACTCACACACACACACATATATATAGACGTGTGAAAGCTATAAAGACGTTGCAAGCGGGACCTCAAGGCGGGTGGTTTTGCACTAGCAGGCCTTGAAGCGGTGGCAGCAGACCGCAGCAGCTGGTAACTTGCCATCATGTCGGCCATTAAGACATCACAGCAGAGGAGAGAGGATCAGTGAGAAGAAAGAAGAACACGCGGACGTCAGAGGGCGGAGTCAGCACCCTTCACATGCAGCAACTATTACAAGACTCGCCGCTGCAGTATCACCACAGACTGACCTCCATGGCGCCATCTCCATTGCCTCCCGAGACAGACGGGTGCCAAAGAGATCGATGTGAACACAATTAAGTTATCAGTTTGATTCAGTAGCAGTGGAACATGGGTGGGGGTGGGGTGGGGGGAATGCCTCCCCCCTCATCAATAGATATATATTATCCCCAAAACTACCAAAACAAATCTATTTGTAAACACGCTACAATTTATATACATGTTATGTTTATCGCATATTGAAGTTTTTTATAGCTTGGTTGATGTTTGATAATAACAGTGTAATATATTATGTAATATATCATAGTAAATATCTTTGTCATGTCATAACTTTTTCACCACATATCACTATTTGCCAGTTGCTAGTATGTGTATTCAGAGAAAGATTTCATAGTTCAGTTTGCTATAATCACTTTATAATTATCGAAAGCTGTAAATGTAATATGACCTGCTTGGACTTAAATTGCATTTTCTGACCATTTCGGAGTGTAAAGAGCTAAACTAATCACTACAACTAAATTGACAAAATTTCACATCTCCAATTCAAAAATGCTTCCACCAACTTTGTGATTTCATACTAAATTTGATCTGGGTGATCAGTTTTATTATGCAAACTTATATAGAGTTTGAAATAACTTTAATCTAAATATTAAATTCAATATAGTTAAATTTCTTGTTAACCTTTTTTTCACTTATAAAATTATTGAAAACTTCTCGAAAACGGGACCATGATTGATTATATATTTCTAAATGTTTGTCTCTGAGAATGCTCTACCTTCTATTCCGTAATACTTTAAACATGATTTTCTACAATACATCACAATTTCATCTCTTTCTTTTGTATGCACTCCACCGTGGCCACCACCATGCTGAATTAATGCGTTTTACTACTCTGTCTCTTAATTCAACCCTTCCTTTTCATATTATTATCACACCTTAATATCCTGCCCCTTTTCATCTTTCACGTTTAGCCTTTTTATTCCCCTCCCTGTCACAAGCAATCTATCTCTTAATCAATCATGTTCCTGTATATTGTCAGCCAACGTTTGATTCTTTGTAAGTTAAAATAGCATTTGCATTATATATATATATATATATATATATATATATATATATATATATATATATATATAATATGAGATCAAAAGATGGTTAAAAGAGTTCCATGTATTTTATTATGCGCATTCATTTCAAAAACAAATATCATCATGCGATGACATTTGCGTTTTCGTCAGATAAAATAGGGAGACATGATATGAAGGTTAAAAAACACTTGTGAATAGTGCAGTTTTAAATCAACATAAGAAAAGTAGTTTAAGAATGATGTGTGATATTGGGAAAAAAATGAGAGGGGGTTGGAAAGGATGAAAAAGAGGAGGAGATGAGAGTAAAGAATAGAGGGGGAGGAGTATAATAAGGAAGGATGAGATAGGAGGAGAGATCGGTGATAGAGAGAGAGAGAGAGAGATAGCTTTTATAACTGAGAAAAATATATTGTTTTACAGAGAGAGGTTTAAAAACCGTTGCAAGATAATATATAAATTAAAAGAATTTGAAAATTAACGAAGAGAAAAAATTAAGAATCATGTTAAATTAAGGTTTGTATATTGAAAGGTTTAATAATATGTGCGATGAAAAGAAATTGTTAATATGTATTAAGAATAATATTAAATTAAGCTTTGAATATTGAAGGGTTTAATCTGTGCGATGGAAAGAAATTGTTGATATGTATTATTAAAATAAAAATAGTAATGTTATTAAGGATATAATGTGAAAAGAAGTAGAAGAGTGGATGAATTTAGAGGAATTAGTTAGTGTTTAAGTTTGTTTTTATGTAATGTAATATGTATGTGTAATATATGTAAATAGTTTGTTTACAAATGAGCGCAGAAAGCAAAGAAGGAGATAGTGTTTAAGGAGAAGACCTTAACATCAAAATATGTATGTTTATGAAGTATTTCCTAATGGTAATAATATAATGAAATAAAGGAGATTAGTTAGGGTTTAAGTTTGTTTTTATGTGTTGTGATGTGTAATATGTAAAAGTTAGACGAGCATGAAAGGAAGAAAAAAAATAAAGAAGTGAGGATGAATAATCTAATGTCAAAAAAAATGTTTATGTTTACGAAGGATTTTTAAAGGTGATACTATAAAGTATTTAAAAGGGTAATAGTAAGTTTTATGGCCAGTGATAGGATGGAAGAAGGAAGAGTGGATATATTGTGGTGAGTAATAATTGTTTCTACGTTAGGCACAAGGCCAGCAATTACCCAGTAGTAATAATGAGAATTGAGAAGTATCTAGGAAGAAAAGGTACAGATTAGAGGTTAGAAACTAAAAGAAAAAAGGAAAAAAGGAAGAAAGGGAAGTGATAAATAGGAATGATATAGAATGAGTAACTAGTATTATATAATGTATAATAAATAACATTGAAATAAGGTAGAAAGATGGGTATATTTTTAAAGAAATATATATATATATATATATATATATGCCTTTGAGAAAAAGGATTTTAAATTGGTAAAGTATTAGATATTAGCTGTATACTTTATGGAATGTTCTGTGGAATTTATGCAAGCAGAGAGAAAATAAGTCAGTGTGTCTATTTATTATAGAATCTAAATTAGATATAATAGTAAATTTCTCACATAAACAGAGATTACATGTTTTGGATAGAGAGGCATTCAAGTATGGAGAGGCAGAACAAACTTTCCTCCAAGAGATGTTATAGTTAATATTTTTGTCTTTCAAGGACCATATGAGTTCTGAGAGTGCCGTGTTGGTTCTTTTAAGTTGGTATTTAAAAGACGAATGATGATTATAAAGACGAGCTTTAAAGGAGGTGGAAGTGGAGCCAAAATAGGTAAAGGAATTGGTGTCAGTTATAACTTTACATTCATAGATTAAGTTTTTTTCAAGACAATGGTTGTTGAGAGGACATTTATTTTTAACAGGGCAATTACAATTGCGATTAGAGAAATTAACAGAGTTATTAACAAGTGAGCTAGTGTTATCTATAGAAGGAATTGGATTTGAGAAGTTATTTACGATAGGAATAATAGTTTCTTGATTTAGATTGGGATTAAGAACATTTAACGAAGTTGCGTTTGACGTCGTATTTGGGTTTGCAGAAATTAGCCTATAGTTAACAATGACGTCGGGAGTACTATTACTATTATTATGATATTCAGTGTTGGAAGGAAGAGATTTAGTATTTAGTATTTTATTGTTGTGTTTAGAGATAATGTTGGAGATGTTGGAGGAGGTCGAATAGGAAAATGTTATAGTGTGTTTGTTAAATATTTTACTATAGATATGTGAGGGAGGGAAGCATTTATTTAAGGCACTAAAGAATAATTTAGGAATATTATTATTAATAGAGATGGAGAAAGGAGCATTATACAAGATTATGTTTTTGTATCTAGGTCTTTTATTAAAGTTATTGGAATGATCATGATTAATTATTTTACTGTAAGATCTTCTAGGATTGGTTTCTTTACTGTATTTGATTTTATCAGCATAACCGGCTTTAGAAAGCGCGTTATTATAGTAATTGGCGTTAGCATCAAAGATGTTTTTATTAGATGATAGGTTGGATATTCTTTTTCCAATATTTCTAACTATAGCATTTTTAATATTAGTGGGGTGGTTAGATTTAAAATTAACATAATTTAGATTCTCATTGTTTTTATGGTAAGGGTAATATAGGCCAATGTCAAGATTAAGAGATATATCCAAGAAGTTAGCTAGTTTGATGTTGTTATCAAATTCAATTTTTAAGTTATGTTGGTTAAAGAGATCACGTATATTGTTCTTAATAATATTAAGGTTAACTATGTTGCAATTTAAGATAGTAAAAAGTCCATCGTCCCGATAAATTCCACCGCGAAGTTGAGGAATGTTCCGATTCAAAGAGTTCAAAATAAAGATACCAATTAAATCTGTCAATTGGGATGAATCGGATGTACCCATTGTAATGTCAAAGTTGTTAGAGGTATCAGCTCTAGTCCAATATTCATTGTTGAACTCTAAGATGGTTTTACGTGCGGTGAGAATGATGTGAAGTTCATCTGTGGTGATGTCTAAATATTTGTAAGCGAAAGATAACGCATTGTTGAGAAGTGAGGACGAAATAGAAGAATAGTAGCTGGCAATATCAAATTGAATACATTTTTGTTTGTTTTTCTTATTCAATTTGTTGAACCAGCCAATCACTTCAGAAGTACCAAACCATAAATTTAAGTTAGAAATGCAATGTCATCGCATGATGACATTTGTTTTTGAAATGCGCATAATAAAATACATGTAACTCTTTTAACCATCTTTTGATCTCATATTATTTATACTCCAGTCCTACAAACTGTAGAGTGATACTTACCCGATATCTGCATTGCTTTATTGTACTACAATAAAACTCACCTCCTACACACACACATATATATATATATATATATATATATATATATATATATATAATATATAAGAACAAAAGATGGTTAAAGGATTTCCATGTATTTTATTATGCGCATTTCAAAAACAAACATCATCATGCAATAATATTTGTGTTTTCATCAGATAAAACAGGAGGACATGATATGAAGGCTAAAAAACAGTTGTGGATAGTGCAGTTCTAAATCAACATATCCACAAGTGTTTTTTAGCCTTCATATCATGTCCTCCTGTTTTATCTGATGAAAACACAAATATTATTGCATCATGATGTTTGTTTTTGAAATGCGCATAATAAAATACATGGAACTCCTTTAACCATCTTTTGTTCTTATATATTATGTATACTCCAGTCCTACAAATTGTAGAGTGCTTCTTATCCAATATCTGCATTGCTTTATTGTACTACAATAAAACTCACCTCCCACACACACATATATATATATATATATATATATATATATATATATATATATATATACGTTATTCCGGGTTGAATCGGAGGTAACCACAGTAAGTAAGGTACTCAATACATAGCAGAGTATAACAGTTTTAATCCTGATGATTTCAAATGAATGAAACAGTTCTAGTCCTGTAGAATCTCATCTATATTAAAACTGTTATATATATATATATATATATATGAAAACATTGTTCAATTTGAAGCAGATTTATCACGGTGCTACCGCAAAGATAATGGAGATCGAGTTTTCCGATGGATTGCATCGGATTAGCGATTCTAGATATTGCTCACATGTTCATTGGCGAAACACGCGGCAGTTATGTAATAAATGTTAGTCCCTTAACTGTGAAATTGAGGTATTCATGTGGCTTGTATTATGGTAGAGGCTCGGACACCATGCTTTGCAGCAATGAATTACGGCACTTTCTGGTATTATTTCAAATCCCGCCGAGGTTAACTTTGCCTTTCATCCTTACGAGGTCGATAAAATAAAGTACCAGTAATACACTGGAATAATTGCTGGCCTTGTGCCAAAAGTAGAAACACTTATTACTATTATTATTGTCCTTTGAGTCTCAGTCATTGATGTTATTTAACTGGAAAGTTTGTTGAAATGAATATCAAGCCACTACCTGCAACCCCAGACATTCAGGACGTATCGGAGGGTTCTTGCTGTTCCCAGCAAGCATGCCTTTTGAAGTGTTTCAACAAACGGGGCTAGACTAATCTTCTTTAACCATCCTTGGAAACTCTTTGAGATAGTACCTAGTGTGCCTATGACAATCGGCACACTAGGTTGCCTATGACTCTCGTGTCAAATGGATAGGCTACATCTACAACCAGGCACGATCTTTTTTCCTTGTCCAAAACCACCAGGTCAGGTCTATTGTCTTCCAGTTTCTTGTCCTTCTGTATCCTAAAATCCCATAGCACCTTCACCTGATCGTTTTCTATCATCGACTTTAGCTTATGTTCATACCACTTCTCAGAATGTGGTAAATTGTTTAGTTTGCATAGATGCCAGTGGATCACCCTGCCTATCACATCATATCTCCAGCCATTATAGTGAGTCTGGGCTAGGTGTTTGCACTCGGATACAATGTGAGCCACAGTCTCCTCTCTCTCTCCACAGATCCTACACAGTGAGTTAGCCTCCTCCTTGTAAATATGATATTTCACCCACTTCGTTCTGAGGGCATGCTCTTGCGCAACCATTAGCATTCCTTCTGCAGCTTTTTAAAGGTCTCCTCTTTTTAACCAGTTCCATGTCTGTGGATCTCTGAATTCCGTTTTCTTAAAGAAGGTGCTATAAAGGGATTTTTCATGAAGGTTGCTCTTCCTCCTTGTTATTATTTCTTCCTTGGACATCCCCTGAACTATTGTCTTCTCCTTCAGTACAATTTTGAGCATTGGCTACCTACTGTCAGCCACATATTTATGCAGACTGTTTTTCTCCATCTGAACACAGTCCTCTATGCTGATAAGACCTTTTCCACATTCAGACCACTTTAAGTAGAGTCACGTGGAACATGTTGTAGATAGTCATTAGCTTCCTAATCTTCCTATCCATTTCTTTTTCTTCAGCAACATTCCATTTCAGAATTTCCGCACTGTACATAATAATAGACACATCTCAGGAATTTACTGCACTTATGACATTCCTACTATTTAAATGTGATTTTAGTATGGTCCTTACTATTCTTGTGTATTGTCATCTGCCTCCAGAATACCTAAATATTTGCATCCTTCTTCAGTGTCAATTTCCTTTATCATCTTACCTGTTGGTACCTGGATTCCGATGCTTCTGCTCAATTTACCCCTCTTCATCACTAGGACTCCACACGTATTAACACCAAATTCCATACATATATCATTGCTGAAAATACGGACAGTGTCAACAAGTACATCCAGCTCCTTCTCGCTCTTCCCAAAGAGTTTAAGATCGTCCATGAAGAGGAGGTGGTTGATGGTAAGCTCTCCTCTTCCCAGCTTGTATCCTGCTCTCAATTTTCGCAATATGACGGACAGGGGTATCAGGGTAAGGACAAACAACAAAGGGGACAAACTATCTCCCTGGAAAATATCTCTCTTGATCTTCACGCCTCCCAAGGATTCTCCACCTGATGTTAGCTGTTTCCCAGAACTTCATACTTTTACTTAATAGCTGTCTGATGTTGTCTGCCGCATTGAAGATCTCTAGGCCTTTGGTTATCCAAGAATGAGGTACCATGTCGAATGCCTTTTTGTAATCTATCCATCCCATGGCAAGACCAGTGTGTCTCTCGTCTTGCATTCCTAATTACCATCTTATCAATAAGTAACTGGTCTTTTGTACCACGGGACTTCTTCCGGCATCCTTTCTGTTCGTCCAGTAACAAGTTGTTTAAGTAGATGTGATAGCAGATTTCCTCATTACGGAGAGACATGTGATAGGCCTATAGTTAGTAACATCATTACCCTTGATTCGGTCTTTCATTACCAGAATTGTGGTACCTTTTGTCAACCACTCTGGTACCTCACCTGACATCAAGCAGTCATTGAACATGGCTGTCAGTTTCGGGTGGACGGATGTTATATTTTTTATCCAATAGCCTTGCACACCATCTGGGCCTGGTGATTTCCAGCTGGTTAGATTTTTGGCCAGCCCTTTAAGAATTTCACTTGTGATACTCAAATCAGGTTGTTGATGTGCTTGTTCACTAATCTCCTTTTGAACTGTCTCAATCCACACTGCCTGACTATTATGTTCAACATCCTGCTCCCATATTCCTCTCCAGAATGTCTTAGTATGTTCCGCCTCCAGGATCAAGTCGTTGTCTCTTTCTTTCCCTTCAAGCTGTCCAAACAACATCTTCTGGTTGTTGTCAAACATGCGGTTCTGTCTATACTGACTGACTCTGCTCTCATACCGCATAATCTTTGCACTTTTTGCTACAATGCGTTGCTTCAGTTCCTCTCTGATAATATTCAGCTTTTCCCCCTAGTTTTGTACTTTATTTCCAATCTATCTTTAGTGTCTATGTTTTGTAATGTCCCATTCAGTAAGGACTCAAGCTTTCCAATGTCTTTTCTCATTTCCTTGATTTGACCATTCAGTTATTTCTTCCACCAAGGTTCTGATCTTTCTTGTTTGTTGTTTCCTCTCGTTTTTATGCCAAGTAATTTCCTCACCGCATTTGCTGTTGCTTTGAGGATATTGTTGCATTGGTGAAGGCTCCTCGCCTCAAGGTATGGGATGACTTTGTTTACCTTAGCTGTTGTTTCTTTTAACTTTTTCCTGTCTACAAATCTTAGGTTCATAGGTTTCCCACTATCACTGTTCATTTCATCTACCTCTAAGTTTAGGATATCAACCAAATCTTGTCCTAGTCCTAGCATTAATTTCCTCAATGGCCGTATCTTTGTTCCAGGTATTATTTATTTCAGCATTCAGATCATTGTCTGCTTCAGATGCTTCCCCAGGTCTCTCAACCTCTTCACCTTCATTTCCCACTGGCTCGTTTGCCTGATATACTCCTCTCTCCATTTCCAACTTAATCTCTCTGCTCAGTTCCTCCAGTTCCAACTCGCTTATCCATCCATTAGTTCTTATTACCCGAGCCTGCCCGGCCAATTTTGTTCATCTAATTTAAATAGACCAATCTCGTTCCAGATGTTATGCATCCGTTTCCTATAGCCTTTTTCCATGGGGTTACTCTTCAGGTAACATTTCATGACAGTTCTATTAAATTCTTTCGTCCAGTTGGTTCTTGTCCATTTCCTTCTTCTTCCTCCAACACCAGCAGTATTTGGATGACAGCCAGGTCCCTGCTGCTGAGCCAGGGAGCACTTTCTGGGTGAGAGTCTTTCACATGACATTCCAGTCTCCTTTTCACCGTTATTCGAACTGTTTAGGTTCGACATTTAAACACTCATATCGAGGATTAGTGAATGTATGGTTACATAACCACCGGTGATTTTAGCGGGGCACCATCACGCTGTAGACAAACATAAATAAATAAACAAATAAATAAATAAAAACATAAAAAAATAAACATAAGTTTCATTCTAATGTTTGAATGTCTGACTTAGTTTTTTTGTTTTTTTTTGTTTTTTGTTTTTCAAAGCCAGTAACATTGGTTACTAGTGTTGTAGTTGCTGCTGCTGTTGTTTTTGATTTTAGCTACGCTAAGCTCTTAGTCATAGCAACTAGGGAGTGTGGGGTTCAAAACTTTTTAAATTTGTTTTTCTTTTGCTGTTGCGTTTGTTTTTGTCCGTGTTCTGTCCTGTAATTTTTCGACTTGTTGCTTATCAGGACGGCCAGATTTCTTCAGACGTCTAGAGACCTTTCTGGGAACGTTCCACTTTTTAGTGTTAGTGGGCGACTGGAACAGTATCTTGGATGCACGCTGGGATTGTGTGGGGCTAGTGGATAGGCGAGGATGGTGCAAGAGCCTCACGAACCTGCTCAGACGTTTTGAACTGTCTGACAGGTATCGACTGGATCACTCGAATGTGCCAATGTGGACATGGACAAACCGCATCGGGTCATCCAGATCGTATCTAGATAGGGTATTCTGCAGGGAACTAGATAAGGCTAGTATAGGTTGTCCACAATTTAAAATAGTCGACTACACAGACCACAGATTTGTGATCTGTGAGATCGACATAGAAGAGAATTCATAGACAAGGACCTGGTTACTAGAAACCGAACGCGCCTTTCCCGGCGCGCAAAGCCTACAGAGACCGGATTAGCGTATTAATTAAGCAGGCGTTGACGGGAGCGGTCGTCAACAACAGGTGGTGGTTTGCCCTAAAAAGGGCAATTAAAGTAGAGGCGATTAGGTTTAGCAAAGGACTAGTGATAGAGGAAAATAGAGTAGAGGGAGAGCTAGTCAGAAAGCTAGAAGAGGTGTTTAGGACAGATATCGCAACCGACGTGCTTGCGGCGAGATTGGCACTCGACCAATTGTTCAACGCAAAACACGAAGGCTGCGTTGTCAGAGCTAGAGCGCGTGCTCTGAAACAAGATGGGACAAAAGCCGTCCAATGGGTGACAGAGGTGCGACGTGGCAACAAAGCCACAATTCTGTCTTTATCTGACCAAAACGGGCGCGTGTTGCTCGAACCCGAGCAGATGTGTGAAGCTTTTCAGCAGCACTTTGCTGACCTGTTCGGGAGCAGCGGCGGCCCGGATCGGGGCATGGACTTCAGTGCATACCTCGACGGACTGCCTCGGCTCACGACGACAGCTGCACAGTGTTGCGAAAAGCCAATAACAGCCGGTGAAATACAGGAAACGATGACTAACTGCACGAGGGGTAGATCGCCAGGTTTGGATGGTCTGCCCTACGAATTTTATGCATTTATGCCAGACTTGTTTGGTGACCTCTTGGCAGACGTTTACTGCAACTGGCAGCAGAACGGGAGCATTCCCAGTTTTGTGAGCCGGGGAGCGGTGGCGCTGCTGAGAAAAGACTCGAAGAAGGGGGATGTTATCGATAACTTCAGGCCCATAACCCTGCTAAACGCAGAGTTCAAGATTTTGCCCAAGGTGTTAGCAACGAGGTTGGCGCTTGTCGTCAAGGGTCTGGTGGGAGAGGCGCAGATATGCGCCATTTCAGACAGAACCATACACGACAACCTTTCACCTCATGCGATACATCGTAGAGAAGGTGGTTAAGGAACCTGGTACGGGTGGGGATCTGATCAACTTGGATCAATCCAAAGCATTAGATAGTGTCGACTATCGGTACCTGGCGGCGGTCCTCGAGGCAGCCGGTTTCGGGGCCCGTTTTGGGGGTTGGATCACTGCGATGTACAGCGGCATCTGCTCAGTTGTGAGGGTGAACGGTCATCTGTCACAGCCGTTCAGCATCATGCGCTCGTCCCTCTTATACGTATTGGCTCTCGGACCGTTACTGCACAAACTGGGGGCGATGAGGGGCGTCTCACGCGAACTATGTTGCGGGAAATCCGAGTCGGCTTACGCCGACGATATCACCGTGGTGGTGTCGAGCGTTAGACACGTCCAGATGCTCGGCACCGCTCTCAAGGAATACGAAGTGGTGACAGGAGCAAAGATAAACCAGGAAAAGTCGGTGGGCTTGCAGCTCGTCACCTGGAGAGGCAAGTCCATGCCGTCCGACAGTGTCGTCGGGCGTTGGACGGGCGGGCCGGTTAAGTTGCTCGGGGTTGGTTCGGACCGGACCCCCAGATGGAGAAAAACTGGACCGATGTGATGAGCAAGGTGGCCTCCCTCACCCAGAAATGGGCCGAGAGGAAGCTGTCCCTGAAAGGCCGGGCGGAGGTGGCGAATGCGTACATCGCATCCGTCATCTGCTACCGCCTCACCGTCGTCCCTTGACAGGGCCCAACTCTCACCAAAATGGAGCGCCTCCTCTTCCGCTTTTTGTGGAAGGGACGCGCTCCCATGGTCAGAAGATCCATCTGCTGTCAACACTCGTTGCGTGGAGGACTGCCATGGCTGATGATGCGCAAACATGCGCTGAGGCTGCGACATCTCTGGTGCTTCCTTGATGGTGAACAGGTGTGGTCGCCGTTCGCCAGGCACGTTTTCTTACAGCTCGTCTCCTTGACGGAGCTGCAGTCCTGGGTCAGGAAAAGACCGAGGGATAGCGCTTGGAAACTGGAATGTCTCCAGGCGCTCACTGCCCTCTGCCAGCTGGGCACCAGTATCGGTGGAACATCCACCTCGGCGTTCTATAGAGGATTAGTGGAGGGGAAGAGCGACGACGTTCTCGGAGAGATCCTGGGCGTCGAAGACGATCAGCTGTTTGCTCTCTTCCGGAGAACTTTCAGCCCAGGGCCTATGGATAACTTCCAAAGATCCCTGGCCTGGCAGTGCTACCGGGGAGCATTGCCGGTTCGAGATAAGCTCTACAGGCACGGAAGTGCCGTCAGCCGAGCCTGTCCGAGATGCGCGCAGAGCGACGAAACCGTCGTGCACGCACTCGTTCAGTGCCCCAGCATTGCTGACTTGTGGAGCTATGTCGAACAGTTGCTGTCGCGTGTAGGACTGATCGGGTTATCGACTGAGTCCATTGTGCAGATGGTCTCGCCCACTTCCTTCGAGGAAGAAGGGCAGGCGGTTTTCATCTGCCTGGTGTCCATGGCGAAAGAGATTGTGTGGTGGACAAGGTTGAAAGGGTTATAGACAGGCACTTTCCTCTTCGGTGAATCCCTAATTACCTTTTCAAGTTTCACTTGAAGAGGAAAATCAGGGTGGAGAGGCACGTGCTGCCTTCTAGCAAGTTTGTTGAAAGGTGGGTGAATGTAGCGAGAATGGTACGAGTGAACGAGACCGCTCTGAATATACGCCTGTAGTTTGAGAAATGGAAAACTTGAGAGAGGGCGCTAGCCCTGGTGGTCAGGGTGGCCGTGGTCTTTTGTGTGGTTTTCGCCACGAGTAACCCTCGCCCCCCCCCCTCTATTGGTGAAATTTTCATTGTTTCATTGTTTCAATTTTCATTTTTATTGTTAACTAGCAGATTTACCCGGCGTTGCTCAGGGTTTGAAATTATGCTAAGAATATACAGCTAGGAAGTAAAAGAAGAACATTATTTGTCCCCAACCTGTCAAAATAAGCAGAAGTCTTCAATAATTAATGCAAACGAATATTTAGTGCAATCTTTCTACACATAAAACTATGTTGATAAAGAAGGAAAACACTGAACAGGATGTAGTTATACAAATGAATAAAGACAATACACGTTGCAAATCTGTAAAAAAACAGGCAGTTTTGCTAAAGTACAAAAAGTTGTAATGAAAGCAGAGTTGTATACAAACAAAAAAAACAATGAGAGTAGAATAAGAGAAAATCTATTCTTTGAGAGCATCCTTTGCTGTTTATGGTTACATTTTGAATTTATAATCCAAAATATCCTGCATGCCATATTCATTGGTATGTTTATTAATGAGTAAGGTGAAGTCAAATCAGAGCTGTAATAGGTTTTTTGTTAACACTAAAGCACTTCAGGATAGACGATATTCTTTGTTTTTCTTTTCGGAACAAACACAAAGAGATTATCTCGTCTGCCAACTCGTGAGCAGGCAATGTAGAATTGTCCGTGCGAAAATCAAGGTTCATCCAAGTGAATTCCAGTGACGGACAGAGTTTCACCTTGCAACTTGTTTATGGACATCGCAAAGGCAACACGAAGGGGAAATTTGGTTCGGCGAGAGGAGAAGGGAGTATCCACGCCTGGTGTAGTGAGGCAAATTTTTGTTATTATCACATCCTCGCCTTTTCCACATCCGGATAGAATGGTAGCGTCAATACTAAGTGGAGACAGTTTTTTAACCTCAAGGCGTGTACCATGGCATAGTTTTGGAGGAGTGATATTTCTCAGGAAAATAACTGGCGTTCCCTCTTTCAGAACCAATGTATTAGGAGGTAAACCAGGAGGATTTAAAGAATTTAGAAATTCAACTGGATAATTGACCGCATCCTGTGGATCATATACAGTATCAATAGATTTATATATCCGTGGACATCCAGGAAGAGTCCTATTCAGTATGTTCCTTCACTGTCAAAAAAGTTTGATGTGCACGAATACAGCTCGAAGCATAGATAATGCCTGCCTCAAATGTGGACGAAATTACTTTAAAAATGTAAAAGCTGTTAAAAAAGTTAAAACAACAAGTGTTTTTTAACTTTGAAAGTGCAACAAATTTTTTTTGTATCAACATGGCTTATGGAAGTTTTAAAAATGTAAAAGTTGTAGGTCCCAATGGTTTGAATGGAAAATCCCATAACGATTGTTCTAAAAATAAACAAACCATCATCAAAATCTCGTCAATTCGAGACTGCTGCGAAAATTAACACTTAATATAGTGAAACAAGTTAAAACAACAAGTGTTTTTTTAACTGTGAAAGTGCAACAAAGAATAAACAAGAAACAAACGATAATATTAGTGATTTATCTTCAAATGAATCTGATGTTTATATTTCTGAAATTTCGTCCGACGATGATTGTTGTTTTAAAATTGAAAACAAAGGTCTCCATATCTCACTCTCTTTATAAGGATTGTCAATAAAGTTGGTTATCTCCCCTTTTTTTAATAAGGATTGTCAATAAAGTTGGTTATCTTCCTTACATCAATTTTGCTACCGATAATTTTGATATCGATATTTTATTGCTCAACGTGGGTCGATTGGAAATATGTTTGTGATGTGACCATCTTAGCGACCTGTGCAACGTGAACAGAAAATTTGGTCAAATTCGGTTGGTAATTGTAAAAGCCTTAGGTATCCAAAGTTGTACACAGACACACACACATCCTCGCTTTTATATATATAAAGATATATATATATGTTTCTATGTCTTTTTTTTCTTCTTTTCTTATATAAATAATAAAAATCTGTACACGCACAAAACCCACATCGTACCGTTCTGTACCGTTCTGTGCCGTCTGTAATGTTTTTCTTGATGTCAGCCCTTGTGGCCAATACAAAAATCATTATTATTATTATTAATCGGTGAATTGGCAATATCGGTAGAGGATCGGACACCATGCTTTCCAGCATAGTTACGTCGCTTTAGGTCTGAATTCAAATCCCGTCGAGGTTAACTTTGCCTTTCATCCTTACGGAGTTGATAAAATAAAGTACCAGTAATGTACTGAGTAATTGCTGGCCTTGTGCCAAAAGTAGAAACAATTATTATTATTATTGTTATTATATATATATATATATGTAAACGCTCAAAATGGAGCAACCTCTCACGGGCCGAACTCCCCGCTCTCTGCTCCCTCCGAAGCCGCGACGACTTCGTCATCAAACCGGAACAAGAGAGGCACCGCTGTGTGGCGCGCCTACCACTATTCGATGGAGGTTCTACGATATCTTCGTAACCCCCTCTCCTACCACCGATCCCGCCCCTCAATACTAGAAACAAATATCTCCCACCGTACACCAACTCATTACCCCCTCCCTCCTACTCCCATCGCCACCAACCTCATCGTCCACATCACGCCCTTAATAATCTATTTCCTCCCCAGATCTACAAACCCGATATCCCCTGATCGCGTCCCCCTGCAAATGCCCACCAAACGCAGCGCCGCTTATCTCGACTCCGTTCTCAAACCCTTAGTAGCCTCCCTCTCCTACCACATATACGACATCAACCACGCCCTCCACCTCTTTGACTCCTTCATCTTTCCACCTGGCCCACTCCCTCCCCTTTCCCCTTGACATCAAATCCCTTTACACAGTCATACCCCACGCTGAAAGCCTACTTGCCCTCCAACACTTCCTCGACCTTCACCTCTCCACTCAACTCGTCACCTGCACCCTCAACCACCATGCCGAGCTCATCCTCATCTTCAACTGCTTTTCTTTCTCAGGGGAATTCTACCAATAGGTAACTGGGATGGGCATGAGCACAAGTATGGGTCCTAACTATGCCAACCTATTCGTTAGCTACGTTGAGGTCCAAATCATTGCCCAATACACTGGCCCCATCCCCGAACTATAGAGCCGTTATATTAACGACTGTATCAGCACCACCTCACTCACTCGAGCACAGCTCACTTCCTTTCTCTCTTTTCTCTGCTCCTTATTTCCCCACACACGACTTCACCACCTCCACCTCCACCACCTCTTATCACTTTCACGACATCTCCGTCTCGATCGATGCTTCACATCACTCCCTTATACTTCCGCCTTATTTAAACTTATTGACTCTCACTTCTACCCCGATTTCACCTCATCATATCCCACCCACACCAAACACTCCATCCCCTACTCCCAATTATCCCGCCTCCGCCGCCTTTGTAGCCAAACTCAGGACTTTGATGCTCAGGCCCATTACATAGCTGGGTACTTCACTCGGCGAGGTTATCCCCATCCCCTGGTTCACGCCGCTCTCTCCGTGCCCGTGATAGTGACTGCACCACCAACCTGACCCCACGCCCTCGGCCCCCACCAACTAACTTCCATTCCCCTTACCTACCACTCGTCCATCTTTTCCCTCCAGAGGACGATCCTCCGGCTCTTTCGCCGCCTCCATTATGATCCCTCCACCGCCACCATGTTCCCACTCCCACCTCTCTCTTCTTTCAAGCGCGACGCAACCTCCGAAATCTTCTTGCCCGCAACACCCTTCCTCCCCCAAATGAGTCCTCGGATTCCGGCCCTGATGCCACACTTCCACTTACATCACCAACACCAACAGACTCAGTGGGGACAACGGCCAACGGCCAATCCTTCCAAGAAGAGTAGGGATCCATCCTCCTCCATCTACTTCCGCCAAAAGAGATAGGACTTAATTTGTCGCAAAGTCTTTATCGATCCAGTCCTTCATGTTATCGGCACATTTCTTCTTGCGACGTCATTGTCTTTCGCCTCTGAACTGCTCCTTGAGAGATGACTTTGGTTAAACCATCCGATCTTGTTACGAGACCGTATCATCCATTTTTCTTTTCTTCATAATATTCAGGAAGTCATCGTAGTTGCTCACATGTTGCCTGGGTTTCAAGCGAATGTTTTTGTTGCTTATCTGTTTCCAGTAGAAGGTGCTCGTGATTTTTCTGTAGCATAACACTTAGAATATCTATATTTTCCTCTAATTTTGCTGTGAGTGTACTCATGTCTTATGAAGAGATTTGAAACAGGTGTAACCAATATACATAGATATAAGGAAGGAATTTGTGAACAATATTGCAAAGAATTTGAAATCAGATCGTAAGGAGACGGAACAAATGTTGCATGGTATCGTGTCTGATGCTCTAACAATTCCGCCATTCGCCTATTCGGGTACTTTATTTGTCGATCCCGAAACGATGGAAGCTGAAACTGAGCTTTGTGTGACTTGAGCTTTCTCTCACTCTCCCTCTCTCAATATGTGTGTGTGTGTGAGTGTGTGTTTGTAGATATGTGTACGTTTAAATGATTATTTCTACTTTTGGCACAAGCCAGCAATTATCCCAGTACATTACTGGTACTTTATTTTATCGATCCCGTAAGGATGAAAGGCAAAGTTAACCTCGGCGGGATTTGAACTCAGACCATAAAGGGCCGTAACTTTTTGCTGCAAAGCATGGCGCCCGACCCTCTACCAATATTGCCAATCCACCGCCCTGTGTACGTTTAAATAATGCATGTATGCGTGTAATCATTCATGTAAGTATGCATACATATATATGTTACATTTTAAAGCGTCACTTTGGAAGAAACATTTCGTCTGTAGTTTTGTATTTATTCTATTTAAATTGATATCCTGCTGCCATAGTGTTTGTCTTTCATCCTTCCCTTATCCCTAAGGCAGTTAATAGAGACAAAATTCTGTTAAATTCATAAATAAATAGTGAAAGGCTTCCGCTATGTGCAGATACCTAAGTAAACTTTCTCTTAATTCATAGATTCAATAGAGCAGCATTTCGCGCCATCTTGCACACGCATTTCCACAAAAAAGACATGTAACTTCCTCTTTCACGCACAGAAAAAAGTATATTTCCTTTGCTTTTGAATGTAAAACTGATTTTTCCATATTTAGATTTACAAAGCGTATAGGGGAGTATATACGCTGTTACTCGACCTGCAAGAAATAGCCACTTTGTTTGAATAATGTGAATTAATATATTTCTGCATCTACTAAAATGTGTTTGCGTAGGTATCAGCTCGTTACGGAAGTCTTTCCTTTTTACTTTAAGTTTAATACAATTGTATTTCTTTTAATAGCCTTAGGGATAGTGGAATGGTGAAATATAATGTAAACCAGTGGGATTTCAGAACTATCAAATACAATTTTTTTTATTATATTTTTCTTTTCATCATATCATATTGAGCTTTCGCTTTTGGTGCTAAGATTTATTTATTCAGTAGCAGAGGTACCCGGCGTTGCTCGGGTATTAAATAGTTGTGTATACCATTTATGTCAATACTTCAGTGCTGCTTCGAAAACTATACTTTTAAAAAATCATCGGCTTTTTCCATAAGGGGTTCCTGCCCCCAGGAGACCCCTACTCAATATGTGCCAATCCTGCGAGTTCACATTCATCTGTAGGACAAACGTAGCCCATGTGTCAAGTTTTGTGAAAATCGGTTGCGAACTCCAGAAGTTATGACGTTTTGTTGCATTGCACTGCAGTACTTCAGTCGACTCCAAGAAAGTGGTTAAAGGGGGTTATCTGCCGGGAGGCCCTATAATCAATATCTGGAACAATGAAAGTGCCCATCACCATTCGGAGTACATAAGTAACCTATGTCTTAAGTTTGGTGAAAATACTGTAGAAATGCATAAGGTTTATACATACGTGTCGTGCGTGTGTGCGTGCGTGTGTGTGTGTGTGTTTGTGGGTGTGTATGTATTTGTGTGTGCGTATGTATGTGTATGTCCGTCGGGGCGTACGTATGTATTGGCCTAAATCTTCACTATTTACTTTTACTATTTTATTAACCTCTGTCATTTTCGTTTTAATTTTATTTACATCATTCTTAAACTCCGGGGATGGAAATCATTCTGTTATTTTAAATAGAATATTAGTCTAACGCCTCCATTTATACCATAAACTTGGTTTTGTCTTTGCATGAAATTGTCCTTCACGCTCCACATAACGACGTATTATCCTCGCGTTTTTTCCCGTTAATTGCCAGGGAACGTCTTCACAAACCAAAATATCGTCTTCCTGTTTTCTTTCGGTTGCAACGTTTCTCGAAATATTTACTTCTGCGTTCACAGATTACTCTCAGTTCAATTTGAATGGGAAATTCCTGTTTCATCGATTTTCTCTGTAACCATTGAAGCTTGTACCTTGAACGTCGACCCAATGCCTCCTCGGGTCATTCTGCATAACTGTATAAATTTTCGCTGCATTCCACCAAGCCGTTTCGACGTTTATCCAACTACACCTACATATACAACGTCCGACCACTTCCAATTTATATAGTAGATTCGTTTATATATGAATGACAAAAAGAAAAGTACAAAACTATACATGAATTGTTTGTACTAAACCTTCAATTTAAGAGACAACCTACATATTTGATAGGACTCCAGCTCACACCTTCTTCTTCTTCTTCTTCTTCTTCTTCTTCTTCTTCTTCTTCTTCTTCTTCTTCTTCTTCTTCTTCTTCTTCTTCTTCTTCTTCTTCTTCTTCTTCTTCTTCTTCTTCTTCTTTTGCTCCCCCTGGAACATTGAGCTGCGAGCCACCCCCACATAACGCCATGTTCTGAGTCTGCTTTTCAACTACACCGTGATGCACGGTGCGTCATGGTGCATCTAACCATTTTTATAGGTCTTACTCTGGCTGATTTCTTCCAGAGAGAAAGAAAGAGATGCAAAAAGTCAGAGAAGATTCATCCCCGGAGGAATAATAAAACATGTTTACACTTCACATTTCATTTTTTCAAAGCTAAAGCTGTCGATCCAAAATCAGTAATTCAACTCCCTGAAAACTTTCAAATATATGCTGTTCTAGCATGAATATTATGCTAAGGAGCAGCTGACCACAAAGTAAGATTTGCTTGCATATCTGATATAAATACATAAATATATGCATACATACATTACAGTTGATATTTTTTTTTATTAAAGCGTTTTCATATTATATATATATATATATATATATATATATATATATATATATATATATATATATATATATATATATATATATAGTAATAATAATACATTTGAAGACTAAAATCCAAAGAGGGCTCGATAAGGATAAATATATATCAAATATATAAGAACCGTAGAGCAAATATTTATTAAAATAACAGATTAAAGTTTAAGCAAGGAATCGTTGCTTTCACCCTTAACGGGATCTTCTGAAACTAACAAAGTCAATCTGTAAACGCAGAAGTGGATATTTCAAAAAACGTTGCAACCGGAGGAAGACAGGAAGACGATACTTTGGTTTGTGGAAACGTTCCCTGGCAAAGAATGGGAAAAAACGAATATAGTACGTCATTAATAGGAGCGGTGAAAAACAATTACGCGCAAAGACAGAACCACGTTTATGGTATAAAAGAAGTCGTAGACTAATGTTCTCTTAGGTGGTTCATAGAGACGTTCTGTGGCAATGAACGGAAAAAACGAAGATAATACGTCATATGTGGACCGTGGAGAACAATTGCACATAAAGACAAAACCACGTAGATGGTATAGCTGAGGTCGTAGACTAAATTCTAACTAGGAAACCGAATGAATCTCCGCTTCAGAGTTAAGAATAAAGTAAATAAATACAATACAGGGGTAATAAAAATTAAATAAATGCATACACACATTCAAATACGTACATGCACAAGCATACGCAAAACACTTGCCATAGGTATACAAAACCACGCACATATAGATATGTGTGTGTGTGTGTGTGTGTGTGTGTGTGTGTGTGTGTGTGTGTGTGTGTATGTGTGTGTGCGTGTATACAAATAAATAATTAAATAAACGTATATAAATGAATAAATACATATATAACAAGCGCACCCACATACCTACATGTAAATACACAAATGTTCGAAGACGTAAGTCAGCCAAAACATGAAGTACACATACACACACCCTACATACGTACGAACCAACATACACACGCAAAACTCCCGTAAGCACATAACCAAACTATATGTACCAGAAAATATAAAAAAAATGTATACGCCACAACATAATCAATCAAATATACGTATGAGAAAGTATACGTACCTTCACAAAACATACAGGTAATATATACTTACCTATGCAAATAAGTAATGGTATAAACAAAACATATACTTAGCTACCACATCAAGAAGTAAAAAATCCACGTATAGATCGTACTATCCGTTAGGGTATAATGTGGGGCTGTAATACAGGAAAGTTTTGTGCAATTTATGTTTACAAGCCGAAATTGCCTCAGATTTTTTGTTTAAGGTGTGGTCTGTGGCGTAGAGTATTTCCAGGGCCTCAGCGGCGCAGAGGTCACATGGTCTTTTATTTCCGTTATACGATCTAGCCCTAGCTAGGATCTCCCAGTGTAACTTAAATTGGGTGTGGTTGTCTTTTAGACTCCAGATATAAGCTGAAAGTGACGTCATATTCCTTCTAAGAGGATAACGAAAAGAATGGATATGCATGTAAAGACGCTGCTTGAATCTATTGGCGGTTAACCCTATGTAGGCCCTACGGGACGTGGGTGTTTCAACCCTATATTTGTAGACAATGTTACTATAGAGGCATTTCCCGGATAGGGGGCAATCAACCGGATTCCTACAATTACAGTTAGTACTAACTACATGGTTGCACGTGTTCCTACGGTTAGGTAGTTTAGCTAAATTTGAAGCTGTGATGTTATGTGCAAGGTTAGGAGTCGTAGAGTAAGAAATTTTAATAGTTTTTCTATTAAAAATTTTACTATATTTATGTGTAGGGGAAAATGCTTCGTAATAAGGGAAAGAAAGATCTTAGCTAATGGTGTGGCCACCTCCATATTATATGGTAGGTTATACCAACAAATGCGACGGGATCTATTACTTCTAGGTCTATTTTCGTACTCTGTATATGCTACTTTATCGACAAATCCACTCCGAGCAAGAGCTTCATTGTAATAAGTGGAATGGTCGTTGAAAATATGCTCGTTAGTAGATAGACGGGAAAGCCTCAACGAAAGGTTTCTTACCAGCTTCTTGGTTATGCTGGCAGGATGGTTGGAATGCTTACTTATGTAATTAAGCGTATCATTCGGCTTTCTATACGGGTAATACAACCCATTCGATAAATTGAGGGTAACGTCGAGGTAATTAACGACCGAGAGATTGGCCTCAACCTGTATAGAGAGGTTGAAGCCTTTAAAGAAGGCTGTGATTTCTTTTGTGAACCTGTCGCAAGCACGAGGTCCGCGCTTAGTCAAGGTCAACAGACCATCATCCCAGTACAAACCACCGCCCGCGTTGGGGAATTCGTCCTTGATAGAGAAAAGAAGGAAAAGGCCGATAAGATCAGTAACCTCCGCAGAATCGCTATCGCCCATACTCACGTCGAATGGGGTACTATTGGATTTTGTAATCCAAATAGAGTCATCGAAATTAATCACCGACTTACGGGCATTGAGGATGACATCAACTTCGAAATCCTTAACCACTGTGAGTGTTTTAGCGAAATTGATAGCTCTAAGGAGAAGTGATGGAGGAGTAGTAATTGTTGATGTCGAACTGGATAAAACGGTAATGTTCCTTGTTGCATATGCCGTTGAACCAATCAATCACCGCGAAAGAATTGTTCCACAGTACAAGAGGGACCAAACTTCTAATTTCAGGTATAATTCTATCAAGAACCCTTTTACTAAGTCTACCTAAATCGGACTTCGTAGGGTTAATAAGCCGAATAGAGGGGTTGTTCTGAAAATTGGATTTGTGATCCTTCAGGGTAAAGTGGGGAGAAATAGGGTCCAGAGGTTCGGTCCGGTCCAGGATATTGAGATCAGAGGTGATTTTAAACTCAGCATCGTTGATTTCATTGATGACGCGCCGATTAGTTTAACGGTAATCCTTAGTTACAGCATTATGTAGTAGTTGATGGTAAGTTGATGGTAAGTACAAATGTTCGAAGACGTAAGTCAGCCAAAACATGAAGTACACATATATACACACACACTACATACGTATTTGGCTCCCTCGGTTGAGCACTCTATTGACTTATATTCATCATGCAGAAACAACATCTGAATATTTCTACAAAGAACATACCCGTACCAAGCAGGAAAACATACCTAAAACTCCTGATACAGAAAACAGACGCGTTCATTAAAAGGTTGCGTTGGCGTGCCTTTTATTTCGATAATCCGCGAAAAGCAGACAACAAACAGGATAAATTTGGGTTTAAAACCTATAATAACCCCCCGTGTAAACCAGCATTGCTACCCTTCGAAAATGATGTCTTGGAACTCATACGGAGTATCAAATTTCGGAATAGGAGCCATTCCTTCCAGCAGGATCTGATGAATAGAATTCGTTCTATTAAGGATTCTAATGCCATGCACGTCCATTCCGACAAAACTGGCAACCTACATCAAGTGGAGCGCAGTACTTACCATCAACTACTACATAATGCTGTAACTAAGGATTACCGTAAAACTAATCGGTGCGTCATCAATGAAATCAACGATGCTGGGTTTAAAATCACCTCTGATCTCAATATTCTGGACCGGACCGAACCTCTGGACCTTATTTCTCCCCACTTTACCCTGAAGGATCACAAATCCAATTTTCAGAACAACCCCTCTATTCGGCTTATTAACCCTACGAAGTCCGATTTAGGTAGACTTAGTAAAAGGGTTCTTGATAGAATTATACCTGAAATTAGAAGTTTGGTCCCTCTTGTACTGTGGAACAATTCTTTCGCGGTGATTGATTGGTTCAACGGCATATGCAACAAGGAACATTGCCGTTTTATCCAGTTCGACATCAACAATTACTACTCCTCCATCACTTCTCCTTAGAGCTATCAATTTCGATAAAACACTCACAGTGGTTAAGGATTTCGAAGTTGATGTCATCCTCAATGCCCGTAAGTTGGTGATTAATTTCGATGACTCTATTTGGATTAAAAAATCCAATAGTACCCCATTCGACGTGAGTATGGGCGCTAGCGATTCTGCGGAGGTTACTGATCTTATCGGCCTTTTCCTTCTTTTCTCTATCAAGGACGAATTTCCCAACGCGGGCGGTGGTTTGTACCGTGATGATGGTCTGTTGACCGTGACTAAGTGCGGACCTCGTGCTTGCGACAGGTTCACAAAAGAAATCACAGCCTTCTTTAAAGGCTTCAACCTCTCTATACAGGTTGAGGCCAATCTCTCGGTCGTTAATTACCTTGACGTTACCCTCAATTTATCGAATGGGTTGTATTACCCGTATAGAAAGCCGAATGATACGCTTAATTACATAAGTAAGCATTCCAACCATCCAGGCCAGCATAACCAAGAAGCTGGTAAGAAACGTTTCGTTGAGGCTTTCCCGTCTATCTACTAACGAGCATATTTTCAACGACCATTCCACTTATTACAATGAAGCTTTTGCTCGGAGTGGATTTGTCGATAAGGTAGCATATACAGAGTACGAAAATAGACCTAGAAGTAATAGATCCCGTCACATTTGTTGGTATAACCCACCATATAATATGGAGGTGGCCACACCATTAGCTAAGATCTTTCTTTCCCTTATTACGAAGCATTTTCCCCTACACATAAATATAGTAAAATTTTTAATAGAAATACTATTAAAATTTCTTACTCTACGACTCCTAACCTTGCACATAACATCACAGCTTCAAATTTAGCTAAACTATCTAACCGTAGGAACACGTGCAACCCTGTAGTTAGTACTAACTGTAATTGTAGGAATCCGGTTGATTGCCCCCTATCCGGGAAATGCCTCTATAGTAACATTGTCTACAAATATAGGGTTGGAACACCCACGTCCCGTAGGGCCTACATAGGGTTAACCGCCAATAGATTCAAGCAGCGTCTTTACATGCATATCCATTCTTTTCGTTATCCTCTTAGAAGGAATATGACGTTACTTTCAGCTTATATCTGGAGTCTTATAGACAACCACACCCAATTTAAGTTACACTGGGAGATCCTAGCTAGGGCTAGATCGTATAACGGAAATAAAAGACCATGTGACCTCTGCGCCGCTGAGGCCCTGGAAATACTCTACGCCACAGACCACACCTTAAACAAAAAATCTGAGGCAATTTCGGCTTGTAAACATAAATTGCACAAAACTTTCCTGTATTACAGCCCCACATTATACCCTAACGGATAGTACGATCTATACGTGGATTTTTTACTTCTTGATGTGGTAGCTAAGTATATGTTTTGTTTATACCATTACTTATTTGCATAGGTAAGTATATATTACCTGTATGTTTTGTGAAGGTACGTATACTTTCTCATACGTATATTTGATTGATTATGTTGTGGCGTATACATTTTTTAAATATTTTCTGGTACATATAGTTTGGTTATGTGCTTACGGGAGTTTTGCGTCTGCGTGTGTATGTTGGTTCGAACGTATGTAGGGTGTGTGTATATGTGTACTTCATGTTTTGTCTGACTTACGTCTTCGAACATTTGTGTATTTACATGTAGGTATGTGGGTGCGCTTGTTATATATGTATTTATTCATTTATATACGTTTATTTAATTATTTATTTGTATACACGCACACACACACACACACACACACACACACACACACACACACACACACACACACATATCTATATGTGCGTGGTTTTGTATACCTATGGCAAGTGTTTTGCGTATGCTTGTGTATGTACGTATTTGAATGTGTGTATGCATTTATTTAATTTCTATTACCCCTGTATTGTATTTATTTACTTTATTCTTAACTCTGAAGCGGAGATTCATTCGGTTTCCTAGTTAGAATTTAGTCTACGACCTCAGCTATACCATCTACGTGGTTTTGTCTTTGTGTGCAATTGTTCTCCACGGTCCACATATGACGTATTATCTTCGTTTTTTCCGTTCATTGCCACAGAACGTCTCTATGAACCACCTAAGAGAACATTAGTCTACGACTTCTTTTATACCATAAACGTGGTTCTGTCTTTGCGCGTAATTGTTTTTCAACGCTCCTATTAATGACGTATTATATTCGTTTTTTCCCGTTCTTTGCCAGGGAACGTTTCCACGAACCAAAGTATCGTCTTCCTGTCTTCCTCCGGTTGCAACGTTTTTTGAAATATCCACTTCTGCGTTTACAGATTGACTTTGTTAGTTTCAGAAGATCCCGTTAAGGGTGAAAGCAGCGATTCTTTGCTTAAACTTTAATCTGTTATTTTAATAAATATATATATATATATTTTAAAACCTATTGACGACAAAAGGGGGTATTTCAAATGATTTTATTAATATCTACATTCGTTTTAACTTCAATATTAGCACATAATAACTAAAATATCGCCAGGGTATTAATTCAGAATTTTGTTAATAGATCGAGCTTCTTGGCATGCAATTGATAAGAAACTGGTATTATATTTAATTTATTCATCTACTATACATAGTTCTGTGTGTGTGTGTGCGTGCGTGGTCTGAATGTATGTACGTTTATGTATATGTATATCAATGTATATAAATACATATATATATATATATAAGTGTATATGCGCGCGCGCGCGTGTGTGTATGTATGTGTGTGTACTGAATGAATTGGGAATAGTGCACGTTGTTGCCGCATTTTGTAGCAGGCGGGAAGCTATGATAGGAATAAGGCTGTATGTAACTGATAGAATTGTCATCGCCGAATTTATAATTGTTTACGGGTTATCTTCTAGTTTTACTTACTCTCATGTAAGCTGTATTTCTGTTGATTTTTCGTTTATATACTGCTTAATATATTAATTTTCCTTTTTTACATTTTTTTGGATATATACTGCGTGAGATACGAGTAAGAAAAGAATGAAATGCAATATAAATATAGGTTATAAAAATATGAAATCAATTAAACAAAAACCAAAATGCGTAAGAAATACGTTATAAAAACTGTAACATTCTATAGTAACATAGGTTAAGAAGAAAAAAGATATCAGTTATAGGAAAATGAAACATGAAAAACGAAATAAAATAGAATTAGAGATTATACAAAAACTAAATCGCTTACACATAGAAAACAATATATATAATAGAAACATGTTTGCACACATGGTTACATAGCAAAAGCAATTTCTTTCAGATATTGGTAGCTATAAATTTCTTTTATGGCTTAATCAGAAAAAGAAAGGAGGATTGTGCTCATGAACTTTGCAAGGCTTCCAGACTTGTAGAAGGAAAGAGAGGTTACAATAATAGATGGGTTACTGCAGTAGAAAGCAGCACATCAACGTTTCAAGTTATTCTCGGAGTGGTGATCTGCGTCGTTCGAATGCTTGTAATAAAAATGGATCCCAATAAAGGCACCCGAGTGGCAGATAGTGGGGTTAAATGGGCGGAAAATTAGGTCCTTAATAGTACAAAATACAGTCAAATGATGAACGCATATATAAAAAATGTTCTCGCCATTTGCTGACGTTTTAATTAAATTTCAAAGAAACATTATCTCTGGTTATATTACAGGATAGGGAAATGAATGGTCTGAGATTGTGTACCATGTTTTCGGCCTTGAATATGTTTTCTTTTGTTTTGCTTTGGGTCCTAGAATCTTAATGGACTTATTGAAGCGCTGTTGTGAGATACTGTATGTTTTAGGCATTTTATATGAATACTGTAAGGCATTATATCCGATGCTCTAACAATTCAGTCAACAAGATGTTGTGAAATTCACTGCTGCATGATAATCTTTCATCAAATTGTTAGCCTCCATATTGAATTCAACTTTTCCTAAGGATTATGTGGACGTCTGATGACGAATAGGCACCTCCAGCCTTCTCAATTTCAAATGGTGAACGTTTTTACTTACATAACTAATTCCTGATACTCTTAGTAAATGCATTTATGTCCTGGTTAGCCTAGTCAAAGCAAAGGGCATTAGAGTCATAATCATATCGTTTATTTTTACAGGTGTGGTGTCATTTTAAAAGACATTAGGGTTTCATTTGAGGAAAACATGAGGGCTATTTCTAGCAGAACGAGCGACCACTTAGAGCAATACTTAATGGCTCGTATAATTCTCAAGATTCAGGTTTAATGAATTTGATATAATAATTGTTTCTACTTTTGGCACAAGGCCAGTAATTATCCAGTTCATTACTGGTACTTTATTTTATCGACCCCGTAAGGATGAAAGGCAAAGTTAACCTCGGAATTTGATATAATAATAAATGTAATAAAGCAAAAAAAAGTAATCGCGCAATTTTTACTTTGTTTGGTAGAATGTATTTATATTCAAAACCATCACCCTTGATAGTCATTCACTGAAATAGTCTCTTTTCTTTGGACTGGCATTGGAATAGTCAGGTGGGCATTAAGCCTAAGATTTTCACAGAAGTGCTCTTTAAGAATTAAGTTATTTTCGCATTTATATATTACTCAACACATATGATACATGTTTTGGCGTGTATCATAATGTAATATGAGGCATGACAACATACATACATACATACACACAGACACACACTCATTCACATACTTACACACACAACAAATATATATATATATATATATATATATATATATATATATATATATATATATATATATATATATATATATATATATAGTAAATGCACGTACCTTAGTGGTTAGAACATTGGGTTCACAATCGTGAGGTTATGAGTTCGATTCGCGAACCTGGCGGTGCGTTTTGTCTTTCAGTATGGCACTTTATTTCACGTTGCACCAGTTCACTCAACTGAATCAATGAGTTGCGACTTCAATTGTGACAATCTGTACCGGCCTTTAACTTTTCCGTAGCCAACATCGTTGGCTTGGAGTGGGAAGACTGGCATCCATGGGTGATTGGTGGTCTTCTAAAAAAAAACAAAAAAAAAACAAAAACAATTGCCCCGGGCTTGTGTCTCAGAAGGGATCTTTCTGGGGCAAAAACCCATGGTCATTCATGACCGAAGGGGATATTTATATATATATATATATATATATATATATATATATATATATATTGTTATACTTTGGGAGGGTCATGTTGCCAATAAGAAACACACGCACCAGTTGCTTTCACTTCAATTTATTATAATAAATTTATAAATTTAGGAATTTATAAATTTATAAATTTCTGGTTGGTTGGTTGGTTCCGCAACCAGATAGTTGTTTATATATTGTCAAAGTTCTTTCGTCACACATTCTGTGACCTCATCAGTGACTGGGGATTCTTTTCTTTGTTTTTGTGCCTCTCCTTTGTTCTGTCCTACGCCATTTTGTTTCTGTGTGTGTGTTGTGTGCTCAGTCTGCGCATGCGCCATATCCGGGTGTCTGTGTGTGTTTATATTTGTTTATTTATTTGTTTATTTACATGTTACCGGTTGGTTGTTTGTTCTATGTGTGTGTGTGTTTTCATTTTGTCCTTAATTGTAAGTTGTGATGTTGCTGTTCCACTCATATTTTCTATTTAATTTTGGTTGTAATTCTTTTATGTTTATTGCCTCTGTGATTTGTCTAAACATTGCGTCTTTTCTGTGTGTAGATTCTATTTTTATTTCTATGTTCTCTAATTTACCCTTATGTTCTATTTTAGCATGTTGGTAGAGTACAGATGATTCTTTACTATCTTGAAGGTCTCGCCAGTGTTCATTTATCCGTTCCCCTACACTACGGGGTGTCTCACCTATGTACACTATATTTTTGTCTCTACATTGTCCTTCAGTACATCTTATGCTATACACTACATTTCTAGTTTTACAGTTAATATGGGGGCTTATTTTATAGGTTATACATTTCTTATCTATACAGGATTTCAGATAATCTTGCTAAACAAATTCAGAAACGAAATATATATATATATATATATATATATATATATATATATATATAAATCAAGAAAGAAGAGTGACACGGTTTGCTATACAATAAGGGCTTTAATCACATTGCTGACAATTGTTTCTCTGAACTGGTAGGTCTAGAGACCGCTACCCACCTGTTTCTGCGTCAATCGATCACCAATACATAGTTATAACCAGTCAATTCATCAGAGCATGCGAGAATGAATGGAAAACACAGGCATGGCTTCTATATATAGTAGTGGCACTAAATCAGAACAATAACAACAATACTAACAATGCTAGCAATAAATTAGTTGAAATAATCACAACACCAATCTAAGTAAGACATAGAGTATACTTATGACTTTAGCATGTAAAATGAGGCAGAGGTATGAAATTGACACGTAAAAGCTGATACTATCCATTACTCGGAGTACCCTAACTGGTCTACATCTAAGTGGACTACCTATAACAATAATTTGTTATTCCGTATATATATATCTCCAGGGTGTGTAACGTGAAGTTACTGTAGGTTCACCCAGGTGAGTACTCGATGTTTAAATTCACGTCTGTTGCGAGGTGTACAGCTAAACAGAGGGTAAAAATATCATAATACAAGGGCGATTTGTTATGCCTTCATTACGTTTATTGATTGGTGACACGCGTTTCGCTATTGATCAGTTCAAGGTTCGATATGTATCGATCTGGCCCGACTCTGGAATCAAAAGCTCGTCGGACCTCTGCTGTTATAATGACAGAATAAACATATAAAGCATAGAAATTCCTGTAATGTTTCGCGTTCATATCGTCGTCAGTTTATGTTGTTTTGATTGGTGGTTTAGTTTTGGCATGCCACATTTGATTCCAGAGCCGGGCCAGATCGATACAGATCGATACAGATCGAACCTTGAACTTATCAATAGCGAAACGCGCGTCACCAATCAATGCACGTAATGAAGGCATAACAAATCGTCCTTGTATTATTATATTATATTATATTATATTATATATTATATTTAACTTTGCCTTTCATCCTTACGGAGTCGATAAAATAAAGTACCAGTAATGCACTGGGTAATTGCTGGCTTTGTGCCAAAAGTAGAAATAATTATATATTATATATATATAGATATATATATGTGAGTCCCGGATTCAATCGGGGGAACCACAATAAGTAAGGTACTCAATACATTAGCAGAGTATATACAACATTTAATATAGAAATGGCTTCTACAGGTCTAGAACTGTTTCATTCGAAGGAAATCATCAGGATATATATATATATATATATATATATATATATATATATATATATATATATATATATATATATATATATATATATATATATATATATATATATTTATATATTTATTTATATAAGTTATCTTACTTATAGCAGAAGTGTGCTAATAACTGTTGGCATTACTGACGTTAAATAGATGCCAAGATCCATTCCAGAAAGCAGAAATCTCATTACGAAAGGATGTAATTTACGTTACGATTCAATTTGCAGAGGAAATTGTGGTGAAGCGCTTCGAAAATAGTCAAACAATGTATTGAAACTTTAAAAGATTTTGCTATATATTAAGTTATTGCAAGCGGGCTTGCTTTATAACTTTGCATTTAGATAATCACCAAAGAGAAAATAGTGGTTTCTATTGCAATAATAATGATTTTCAGGGTAGGGGGGGGGGAGTTGAAACATCATTAAGTGCATGACTTTCATTTCATTTCATGTTTAAATTATACTGAGCTTGGCTTGATTTGACATTCAACTCTCTAGGGTCGATAAAATATATAGCAATAGCGGTCGATTCAATCGAATATCATCACTTACTGCCAAACTTGGCTGTTTGCCCTGACAGCAGAGATTATAATAATGTTTCACATAAGCACAAGGAATCAGATTGATAAAACCGGAGAACTGAGAATGTAGGGGTGTAGACATAATATATTAACGATTGGTTAAGAAGTTCATTTCGAAAGTAGGCGATTTTGGGTTCCATCCCGGTGTATGGCATTTTGGACAAGCATCTTTTACTGTGACCCCAGCTTAACCAAGGCCTTGTTAGTGAATGTTTTAAGCCGGAAACTCTGTGGAACATCCTACAGGAAATATTCTGATTAAGCCACAAAAAATATCATCCATCACGTCCTCGAAGGAATTTGAATTGAAACTCAGTGATAGAACTGCTCTTACTCTACCTTTTCCGTATTTTCTAATCACAATATTTAATTGACTGCTAATCCACCCTTTCTTGAATAAAAAAAATAACGAAAATCATCCTAAAGAAAACGAACTAACAAGTGCTTCAACTGTTTCGCTCAATCTGCAGAAAATTTCTCTTAAAGTACACCTTACCGTGTAAAAATTGGTGGTGGAGGAACAAAGGTCTGATCGAGGGGTGACTCAACAACAAGAACAACAGCATCAACGAAATGGACGACCACGACAACTAATACACCCACGCACACACACACATACATACACACGGTTATATATATATATATATATTGTTTACCCACTACACGCACACACAGGTACACGCACACACACACACATACACACAAACAGACACACACACACACACACACACACACACACGTGTATATATATATATATATATATATATATATATATATATATAGTGTTTACCCAATATAAATAACTTTTGTGTTCATCGTTTCGAGGATATTTTCGTCGCATATAACATTAACAATTTTTTATACGATAAATAATCCATACATGTTCCCTTCATCTCTTTGAAATAAAGAATTTATTTTATATTTTATGATAAAAAAACAAACTATATTTTATGAAACCTGGTAAAAGAAAACACATTTCCCTACTTTATGATAACGAGAATTAGTGTACATTATATGGTGTAATAGTTTATGATAAAGATTATATTTCATGGTACTTTGTGACGAAGAATATATGCATTTAGATCAAATATTGTCTTTTTTAAAAAAGATAGTTTATTCCCTTACTGATTTCCGTCCTTAGACTGCGGCCATACTGGGGGACCACCTTCCAGAGATTTAGTCGATTATATCGGCTCCAGTACATATATTTTGAATGCGTATTATTTATTTTATGTATCGTGTTTCATCGAACAAATATGTTATGGGGTGCAAACAAACAATGAATGCAAACGTAAACTGGACGCGCATCCTCATATCTATATATCTAAAACAGAGAATGTCTGTTTGTCTGTCTGACTCCCTAAAACTCGAGAACCACTCAACCGAATTTTTTCAAACTTTACTCATGTAATACTTATGGTCGTGTGAGTGTTTTGAGCAAAACATATTTCGAATTTTCAATGCCCTAGGTACCGCATTAGGCGCCGGTTAGCGATCTCTCTATCTTTCTTAGTCTGTCTTTTTAGATAGATACATAGCTATAACGTCGTGCCCTTATAATATCTGTCTTTATATCTGGCTGTCTGCATTACGACATTATGACAAATATTGTTCTCGTTGCTGACGTATTATCTTCGCTATTTTCCGTTCATTGCCAGGCAACGTCTTCACGAACCAAAGTATCGTCTTCCTGTCTTCCTTCGGTTGCAACGTTTTACGAAATATTTACTTCTGCGTTCACAGATTGATTTTTTTAGTTTCAGAAGATCCCGTTAAGGGTGAAAGCAGCGATTCTTTGCTTAAACTTTAATCTGTTATTTTAATATATGTTTTTCACACGGGCAACTATACGTTGGCTGCTCAAAAGTGGGAAGAAAGACAAATCTCTTTGCATATGCCGATACGGAAGAACAAGGAACATTGTGTACAAGGAGGTGCTACAATCATTTTTTAGGTAGACGCGGCAGAAGGGGATATACACGATTGGCTGAAGAAGGACGAGACTGTGTTAGTAGTACGACCAACGGCTGCTATCACACCAACAGCAGCAAAAACAACAACAAAAAAGAAAAGGAACGCAATTACATACTTTTGAAAAATCTTAATGGAAAATTATTTGCCTATTCACCCAAGGCGACTTCACTTTTTATTAGGACTTCTGCATCAATTGGTGAACATACGACGAAACTGTTTCAGAAAGGAGGGATAAACATGCCAATCTATGTTCAGAATCCCGAGCAACGCCGGGCCATTCTGCTAGTATATTATATAAATATCATGGCCTCAAATAACATAGGCACTGGCCATATATATTTTAGGGATGTGGTTAGTCGATCATATTATCCTTGGTATTTTGTACTTTATTTTCTCGACTATTGAAGAAAGGCAAAATCGACATTGGCGAGATTTGAACTAAGAACATACAGGCAAATGGCCATAATTTTGGTGGGATTTGAACTCAGAATATAAGCACACAGCTATAGTTTTGGTGGGTGGGAAGTTGATGGTATGGTAGAAAAAATCACTGATATCGTGTTTGACAGGTAATTTATTTTTTTCAAACTCGGAATGAATAAAGGCATATTTGGCGACAGTGGGATTTGAACTCAGAAAAAAGTGATGGAGGTTTTTCTGACACTCTACCGATTCTGCAAATCTATCACGTTAAAAAGAAAATTAACAAGTTCAACCATTCAAACACATGAGTGAGCCTCTACGTTGTCACATTGCTGTTGTTGGTGTGTTTTGGTTCTATTGTTTGTATAGGCTCCGAGATTCGGCGACTATTTCTGATTTAAATAACTTTATATGTGATGTATATATGTCCGATTCACGTGCATCTAGTATGAATTTAATTTCCTTAATAAAACCGGCCCTACTAAGGGCTTCGTTACAAGAACCTGCATATTTATTGAAGATAGCTTCGTTTGTTGAGAGCCGGGAGATGCTTAATGATTACAGAGTGTGGGTGGTTATAATCTTTATTAACGTACGTTAGGTTCTCGTTTATTTTGTGGTACGGTTTGAAACGTCCAAGTTCAAGTCCTAGTATCACATTGTGGAAGTTGGTTACCTTATAATTATTGTTCTAAAGATATTTTTTGGCCCATGTTTCTAAAGAAGGGCCTTTTTGCCTTTCTTCCACGTTCCAGTTGTTGTCCGTTGAAGTTTTGAATCATAAATAGGACGTCGTCTCTATATAAGCCTTCAAACAGGCGCGGGAATTCCTTTTAATTTGTACATTAGATACATGCCAATGAGATTCGTTACCTGAGTTGAGTCGCTAGAGCATATGGTGATATCAAAATTATCAACCCTGTCTTTACGTGTCCTGTAGCTTTCTTCGAACTCGATTATTGATCTTATTGCTACTAATGCCTTCTTAGTTTCCTCCCTTGGTAGGTCCGAATTTCGCATGGCTTTATGAACAGTTTTATGAATAAGAATAGGGGATATTGGAGAATAATAGTCATCTGTGTCGAACTAGATGAGTTTAGATGCGGTTTTGATTTTTAATCCTCTGAACCAGTCAATTACTTGGTCTCTGTTACCCCAAAGTTTGATTTCTAATCTGTTCGATTTGCATTCCTACACCAATATTTTCTTACTTGTTCGGTTTATATATATGTGTGTGTATGTGTGTGTGTGTGTGTGTGTGTGTGTGTGTGTGTGCGTGTGTCTGTGTTCAGTAAACGTTGTTTTGATAAAAAAGAAAAACAGGAGTAAGCAGGAGAAAGATCTCTACATTGACATTCATAGTGTTTAATTATGATGGAGATTCTGTATAGAAATAACATTAAAAATGATGGTGATATTACATAAATCGTTTATTTATTATAATTACTTCAATGGTTGGTTCCCTTATGCAATCCAAGATGTAATACATGCATATATTACATCTTGGATTGTATAAGGAAACCAATATATATATATATATATACAACACAAAATATAAATCAAATTAAATCATCTTAATCATATACCATAAATTGGTCCAGGAAATTCGCATTTTTAGAGCTACATTTACAAAAATATGATTTAGGTTTAATAATTGTTTCTACTTTTGGCACAAGGCCACCAATTATGCCAGTGTATTACTGGTGCTTTATTTTATCGACCCCTTATGGATCCCCGGCGGGATTTGAACTCAGACCATAAAAGGCCGTAACTCTTTGTTGCAAAGCATGGTGTCAGACCCTCTACCGATACTGCCAATCCGATACCGTTCTTGGTGTCAGACCCTCTACCGGTATAATAATATTTATAGTATAGTAAGGCAAAGCATAGTAAGCAAACATACATTTTAAGGAAAACACAATTCTACTTACATTATAATTGGTAAATTCAATCATAATTGCTTAGACCACGGTGTCGGACAATAACGAAAAATTCCAATTACCATAAACAAAACGGTTAATTAGTAAATTAAGAAAAGTCCATCCTCTTCTAGAAGCTTATCTTACAAAAATATATACACAGCCTTTATAAGAAAATTAAAATAAATTGACCTGTGTTGGCAACGACGCAATGAAAACGATGTACATACGTATGTATGTGTATATGTATGTATGTATGTATGTATGTATGTATGTATGTATGTATGTATGTATGTATGTATGTATGTATGTATGTAAGGGCCTCTTAAGAGTCAATGGCCATCCAAAATCACTGGGAGAGATGAGCCCTTAGCCTTTGTCAAGGCAGAATTCTAAGAGAAGGAAAACTCTGATATAACATCTGCAACCCTGATGGTATCCAATGATGTTGACTTGTTCTTCTTCTTGGTAAATATCATCTTGGTTAAGAGAGTGGGACTGGCTTTGTGCAGTGCCTTTTCTCACTATAAAAGCTTCACGGCACAGGCATTGCTTTATATCTGGAGATCTCTCTGCACTTGTCGTCACATGGTACCATGGGCCCAGCACTATGTGTCAATAATTGTCACAAGTGTAGTGGTTGTACCAGAGTTTTCAAGTCGCTGGCTGGACTAAAAAGTCACACTCGTTTAGCGCATCGGTAGGGGTTCTCCTACATGGATATAAAGTAGTGGCCGTACTCGAAAACGAGTTGGCAGCCACCATGTATGTATGTATGTATGTATGTATGTATGTATGTATGTATGTATGTATGTATGTATGTATGTATGAATGTATGTATGTATGTATGTATGTATGTATGTATGTATGTATGTATGTATGTATGTATGTATGTATGTATGTATGTATGAATGTATGTATGCATATATGTATGTATGTATGTATCTTGACTTCAATGCTATTTGATTGTTAGTGTTGCATTGTATCAACATGGTCAATAATCTATGGTGTAATGGGACTTAAACACTCCATGCTAGTTGCGCCAATCTAAGTAAAATTTCCCGAAGTTTGGACAATCAATATCCTAGACCCTTCGGTCTTCATATCTTCAACTTTACAATATAACCTCTAATGAGAAGGTGAGCAACATGTTATTCTTATATATACTTGTTTGTTACGTCATATGACAGGTAAATTTGGAAGTATACGTTTGCAATTGCAATTAACAGTTGGTACATACATAAAAAGATATTGATGATAAAATATAGTAAAACGCTTCAGTATATTGCTCACGATCAAACACTAGAAATTCATAAAAATAGATATGAAAGGGTTAAAGGAAAACAACTTCGAACAATAATTTTGATTTTATATATATATTTTTTCTAATGGCCCAATCGGTGACTATTGACCATGGTTTTGCACCTAGAAATTTTCCCTCCGAGGCACAAGTCTGGGCAAGGTTTGTTTGTGGAAGACCAGCAGACACCCATGCATACCAGTCTCCCCTCTCCACTCCAGCGATGTTTTCTAAGGGAAAGGTAATGGCCGGTACAGCTTAGCAACTCATTTCTACAACTGAGTAAACTGGAGCAACGTGAAATAAAGTGTCTTGCTCAAGGACACAACATATGTATGTTCTATTTTCATTATTTTATAAACTTTTAGGGCGGTGGATTGGCAGTATCGGTAGAGGGTCGGACGCCATGCTGTGCAGAACAGTTACGTCCCTTTACGGATTGAGTTCAAATCCCGCCGAGGTTAACTTTGCCTTTCATCCTTACGGGGTCGATAAAATAAAGTACCAGTAATGCACTGGGTAATTTCTGGCCTTGTGCCTAACGTAGAAACAATTAATGGATTGTACTTGTAATTTCCTAAGTAGTTGTGTTCTTTCTGTTCCTGTGAAGCCCAACTTCTCAAGATTTGTATTGAGGCAGTTACTAACATATCCCAGTGCCCCAATAATCACAGGCATAAATCTGAAGGTGTAATCAGGGTGGAGTATCTGCAGATTTCTCAGCAAATCTGCATAAATATTCTCCTTTTAGCTAATCTTTGATATTATATTGGCATCTGCTGGGAGGCTATCTTCCACTACTGTGCATGCCTTTTTTCCCCTGTCCCATATCATAATATCTGGTCTGTTATGCCTGCATTTTTTTGGGGTTTTTACTGGAACATTCCACCACTACTCTTTGATATTATGTATATGTATGTCTTCCACATTGCTGGAGATTTTAATGTATTTATGATCGGGGCTATCTTTTCTACTAACTGCGTTGTACAGTGTATTGGCCACTACATCATGCCTCATAGGTAGATAGTACCGCGATGATATCTTCGGACAGCTGCTGATGACATGGGTGACATCTTCGATGTTAATTCTGAAGAGTCTGCACTTGTTATCACATCTAGATGTTTTGCCTGCATCCCTATCTCTTTTGTGAATCAGGTATTTCGTGTTAATCTCCTGTTCTTGGATTGCAAAAGCGTATCCTTCCAAGTGGGAGCCAATATAGCGGTTGTTGGTCCAAAATAAACTACTTTCTTTATCTATATTACTCTCACACTGGAGCTTTCTGGCAACATATCCATGCATGATATTTTGGTGATAAGCATGCAGTTTTTCATCCATGGATTCACTGCGATACTGCTGAGTGACTCCCCTGGGTGTGAGTTTTTGATTATCACACTGGGAATATCTCTCGAGGAGTTCCTTCCCAACTCTCATGATCTTATCTGATTCATGCAGATAGACTTGCTCGAGAGAAGGGCTCCTACGCTTCGAGGTTCGTAGATGTTGTCGAAGGGATATGATGTGACATTCAAATGCTGTCTGGACTGATGTCAGGTCTCTGTCTCCTTGCTTCCGTTTCAAGTAAAGGCGGTCTATGTCACTGTTGATGTGGAAGTTTCCGGTGTTGTTTAGTATATTTCGAGTTCTAACATCAACTGCTCGGATTTCGTCTATCGTCCAATTGAGTATTCCAAACGTTGGTGTTTGGACAGACACATTGTGAGCCACTGTTTTGTTTTGTGCAGAGAGTTCCGATGACCATATCTTTCTTAATCGGGTGTAGTATTCCCTGGTTACGCGTACGTTATTATATATATCATTATGTATGTATGTATGTATGTATGTATGTATGTATGTATGTATGTATGTATGTATGTATGTATGTATGTATGTATGTATGTATGTATGTATGTATGTATGTCTGGTCACCAGTTGGTGCTACTGGTAACATGTATCCCAGTACAACCTGTCTCATGCTCGGGTTGTTGGCGACTAAACTGGCAACCCCACCAAGGTTTCTTGGTGAGGAGGGTGACTTTGGACATCCTGTAGGACTAAAAACAAAACCTGTCAAAGGGCAAATGAGCTCTTAAGAGTCAATAGCCATCCAAAATCACCGGGAGAGATGACCCCTTAGCCTTTGTCAAGGCAGAATTCTAGGAGAAGGAAAACTCTGATATAACACCTGCAACCCTGATGGTATCCAATGATGTTGACTTGTTCTTCTTTTTGGTAAATATCATCTTGGTTAAGAGAGTGGGACTGGCTTTGTGCAGTGCCGTTGCTCACTATAAAAGCTTCACAGCACAGGTATTGCTTTATATCTGGAGATCTCTCTGCACTTATCGTCACATGGTACCATGGGCCCAGCACTGTGTCAATAATTGTCACAAGTATAGTGTTTGTACCAGAGTTTTCAAGTCACTGGCTGGACTAAAAAGTCACACTCGTTCAGCGCATCGGTAGGGGTGCTCCTACATGGATATAAAGTAGTGGCCGTACTCGAAAACGAGTTGGCAGCCACCATGTATGTATGTATGTATGTATGTATGTATGTATGTATGTATGTATGTATGTATGTATGTATGTATGTATGTATATTCTTCTGGTTTTATAATTTCACAAAGTTTTGCCAATTGGAATTTACACAACAACAACTAGGTAGATATGTTTGCATGTCTGCATGCATACATCTGTGTGTAGATATGGATGTAATTGTATGTGTGGAGGTGTATGTTTTGAGTTATATGTGTGCATGTGTATAAGCTTTGTATCTGTACATGTGTACACACAGTTATTAGATGTAGAATTTTTGGAATGTTTTACATATTTTTACTGTTCCATTAATGGATTGTACTTGTAATTTCCTAACTAGTCGTGTTCTTTCTGTTTCTGTGAAGCCTATCTTCTCAAGATTTTTGCTGAGGCAGTTACTAGCATATCCCAGTGCCCCAATAATCACAGGTATAAATCTGAAGGTATAATCAGGGTGGAATATCTGCAGATTTCTCATTAGTTTTGCATAAATATTTTCCTTTTCGCTAAACTTTAATATTATATTAGCCTATGCTGGGCACCTAACTTCCACCACAGGGCATGCCTTCTTTTCCCTGTCCCATATCATCATATCTGGTCTGTTATGCCTGCATTTTATTGGGGTTTCGACTGGAACATTCAACCAGTACTCTTTCATATTATGTATGTGTATGTCTTCCACTTTGCGATAACTTTTAATGTGTTTATTGTCGGGGATATCTTTTCTACGGATTGCATTGTACAGTGTTTTGACCACTAAATCATGCTTAGTAGATAGTACCGTGACGATATTTTTGGACAGCTGCTTATGAGTGACATCCTCGATGTTAATCCTGCAGAGTCTGCATTTGTTGTCACATCTAGGTGTTTGGCCTGCATCCCTATCTCTTTTGTGAATCAGGTATTTTGCGTTGATTTTCTGTTGGATTGCAAAAGCATATCCTTCAAAGTGGGGGCCAATATAGCGGTTGTTGGTCCAAGATAGACTACTTTATCTATATTACTCTCACCCTGGAGCTTCCTGGCAACATATCCATGCATGATATTTTGCTGATAAGTATGCAGTTTTTCATCCACAGATTTATAATCTTGGTTTCTTCTGTAGCTACAACTGAATAAAATTTGTTTACCTTTCTCGTTTTTCTTCGGTATTCCACTGATGTTGTTGTTGATATTGTGTCCAACCATGCAGTTTGTAGCAAATCCTTGTAAAATGAATTATGTATTGCTGGGCAATTTCTCTGGGTGTGAGTTTTTGATTGCAGGGAGTATCTTTCAAGCAGTTCCTTCCCACCTCTCATGATCTTATCTGTCTCATGCAGACAGATTTGCTCAATGGATGGGTTCCTACGCTTCGAGATTCGTAAATCTTGTCGGAGGGATATGATGCGACATTCAAATGCTGTCTGGACTGATGTTAGGCCTCTGCCTCCCTGCTTACGTTTCAAGTAGAGGCGATCTATGTCACTGTTGATGTGTAAGTTTCCGGTGTAGTTTAAGATTTTTCGAGTTTTAACATCAATTGCTCGGATTTCGTCTATCGTCCAATTGATTATTCCAAACGTTGGTGTTAGGACAGGCACAGCAAACACATTGTGAGCTACTGTTTATTGTGTGCAGAGAGTATGTATGTATGTATGTATGTAGGTATTTATGTATGTATGTTCTTCTGGTTTTATAATTTCACAAATTTTACCAATAGAGAGAGAGTCGGTTTCTAACATAGACACAAGACTCTCTCATTGGAATTTACACAACATCAACTAGGTAGATATGTATGTATGTCTGCATGTGTAGATATGGATGTTATTGTATGTGTGGATGTGGATGTTTTGAGTTGTATGTGTGCATGTGTATATGCTTTGTATCTGTACATGTGTATATGCAGTTATTAGATGCAAAATGTTTGGAATCTTTTACATATTTTTACTGTTCCATTAATGGATTGTACTTGTAATTTCCTAACTAGTTGTATTCTTTCTGTTCCTGTGAAGCCTAGCTTCTCCAGATTTGTATTGAGGCAGTTACTAACATACCCCAGTGCCCCAATAATCACAGGCATAAATCTGAAGGTGTAATAAGGGTGGAGTATCTGCAGATTTCTCATCAGTTCTGCATAAATATTCTCCTTTTCGCTAATCTTTGATAATGGCATCTGCTGGGCAGCTAATTTCCACTACTGTGCATGCTTTCTTCTCCCTGTCCCATATCATAATATCTGGTCTGTTATACCTGCATTTTACTGGGGTTTTTACTGGAACATTCCACCAGTACTCTTTCATATTATGTTCATGGATGTCTTCCACATTGCTGTAGCTTTTAATGTGTTTAATATCGGGGCTATCTTTTTTTCGAACTGTATTGTACAGTGTTTTGGCCACTACATCATGCCTCATAGGTAGATAGTTCCGCGATGACATCTTTGGACAGCTGCTAATGATATGGGTGATATCCTCGATGTTAATTCTGCAGAGTCTGCACTTGTTATCACATCTAGGTGTTTTTCCTGCATCCCTATCTCTTTTGTGAATCAGGTATTTCGTGTTAATCTCCTGTACTTGGATTGCAAAAGCGTATCCTTATGTATGTATGTATTATGTCGGGTCATTCTTGAATGCAACTTGTAGCATGGTTGGGTCCTCGGCAACCCCACCAAGTTTACTTGGGGAGGACGGTGATTTTGGACACCATGCAGGAAAAAAAACAAAACCTGTCAAAGGGCAAAAGAACTCATGAGAGTCAACGGCCATCCAAAAATGTGTAAAGATATATATACATATGTATATATGTGTATATGTATATATGTATACATATGTGTATATATGCGCGGGGACATAGAAATAATCAAACTGGATACCCGATCGAACGGTTAAACCACCGGGTGTGAAGGACCCCTAGCCCTTGTCAGGGCATTCTTCTAGGAGAAGGCAACTCAAGAAACTGGGATAACTCGGACATAAAACCTGCGGCTCAGTAGTTACTGATGATGCTGATATTTTCTTCTTTTCGGGTTATAGCTATTGTCGCCCAGAGAGTGGGATTGTCTCAGTGCACAGTCTTGCCTCACTTGAAAAAAAATCTTCACGCACAGGCATTGCATGATAGCATTAATTCATAATTATTAATAATGTTATATCGTGCAATGGCCATACTCGATAACGAGGGTGCAGCCATCATGTATGTATGTTATCTCTTTCTCTTAATTTCGAGTATATTATTTTTAACCGGCCACCTTCCTGGTGGCAAGGTTGTAAAAGAAAAAAATTGTCATCCCTTGAATCGCAAGAATGTTTTGCAAATTTTGAAGGTGCCAGCTATCGCAACCACTTGCAGACTATGAATTAGGGAGCTGCGCTCTTTGTCCGCAAATCCAAGTTCAGTCATACTTTGGTCCAAGCGGGTTGGTATATAACCCGTAGCTCCAATAATGATGGGTATGAAGCTAAATGTGTATCTTGGATACTGGATTTGTAAACTCCCCATCAATGGTCCGTAGATGTCCTCCTTCTCCTGTATTTTTCTGACAACGTTTACATCAAGTGGGCAGCTGATCTCCACAACAGAACACGTTTTCAATGTGTGGTCCCAAACAACAATATCAGTCCGGTTGTGCTTTAATTTGGTGGCAGTTTTTATTTTCAGGTTCCACCCGTATTCCTTAGTACCATCTGTCTCAATATATTCTTCCTCGTTTGTTGTTAATTTTGTTTTCCGAAGTACATTCCAGATGGTTCTAGCTATCCCATCGTGTCTCATGGGAGGTAGTAGCGAGATGACATTCTTTCGCAGCTGGCAACAATGTGGCTTACATCCTCGATCTTTGTTTTACATAGCCTACATTTATTGTCTGCTGATGGCCCTCCCCTTTTGTGCAGCAGATATTTGGTAGGGAGTTCTTGTTCCTGTATTGCATAGAGATATCCCGCAAGGTGTGATGTCATAAACTTGTCGGAACTCCATGCCAGGCTTTTTGAGTGGTTTATCCCCTCTATGGTCAGTGTTTTACGTCTCAAGTATCCATGCACAACTTTTTCTGTAAATTGGTCAATTTTTTCATCTTGTTTGAACATTAAATAGGATCTTCCGATTTCTCTGGGTGAGAGATTTATATCAGGCTTTATTCCTCCAGATCAGTCGCTATTCTAATGATATTTTTTTTCCTGCTCATAAACCTGGGCAAGATGGTTGCCAACTTTTTTTCTCTGTTGAAGATGTTGCTTCAGTGTTACTATCCGGGTCTCATATGATGTTAATATGGATTTTAGACCCCGGCCACCTTCCTTGCGTGAGAAGTATAGCCTATCCACATCACCATTGATGTTAAAGTTTCCAGTAACACTGAGAAGTTTGCGAGTTCTAACATCCATCTCACTTAGTTCTTGCAATGACCAGTTCAGTAGGCCAAATGTTGGCGTTAGAATTGGCACAGCATAAGTATTGTGGGCAATGTATTTGTTGTACGCTGACAGTTCTGATGACCATATTTTCTTTACTCTTCTGAGGTATTCAGTTCTGGTTCTCTCCTTATTTATGGGTCCATCATATCTGACATTCTCATCCTGTCCAAGATATCTGTAGTTGTCACCTGACTGTAGAGGTTGTATTGACAGGCCGTTCATCTCTAGATTTCTAGAGGAGGGCACAGCTATTCCACGTTTTACTGCCAAATATGTACACTTGGACTCACCAAATTTCATTTTGATGTTTGTTGAAAATTGTGTAATGAGGTCCAATTGTTTCTTGATGTCATTGATATTTGGCCCATACAACTTCAGGTCATCAACAAAGAAAAGATGGGAGATACTTCTGAACCCACTTCTTTGTCCACCTTGTTTCTTTAGTAGGTAAGATAGTGGATTTAGTGAGAGAACGAAGAGTAGCACTGACAAGCTATCACCCTGAAAGATGCCCTTCTGGTAATGTATCTTATCAGTCTTAACTTGCTCCTTCTCACCTCTAAGGATCAAATTGGTGTACCAGTTCTTGGTCAGACGTTCAACAACAGCTACCAGTGGTTGTGGGACTTTGGCTAACTGTAAAGCCTTAACAATCCACCCATGAGGTACACTATCAAATGCTTTTTGATAGTCCAGCCACACCACAGTCATGTTTCTGCGATTCTTTGTTGTTTTTTCTTGAATCATTTTATTAGTTAGTAGGTGATCTATGCAACCCCACACCTATGTATGTATGTATGTATGTATGTATGTATGTATGTATGTATGTATGTATGTATGTATGTATGTATGTATGTATGTGTGCAAAATTTGAATTTTAGCTATGTTATATTGAGATGTAAGTAAATGGAAAATGTAAATCAGCAGGAGGGCTCAAGCGACATGCAAAAGTACACGAACTCCAGCCACAGCCGACTATTCCCAGTGAATGTTTTGGTTGCCGACTCTGTGCAAGACATTTTAGATCATTGGCTGGGCTAAAAAGCTACATTCGATTGCAGCGCTGTTAGTTGCTATCGTGTGTGTATGTATAGATATGTTTATGTGTGTGCGTGTATGTGTATATGTATATGTATATTATTATTGTTGTTGTCGTTATTATTATTGTTGTTATTATTATTATTATTATTGTTATTAATGTATATGTGTGTATATATATATATATATGTGTGTGTATATATGTATGTGTATATGTATATATATATATATATATATGTATATATATATATATATATTTCTTTTTTTTATTTTTATTTTATTTTTTATTTATTAATTAATTTTTTTATTTTTCCCTCGTGCAATGGCCATACTCGATAACGAGGGGGCAGCCATAATGTATGTATGTATGTATGTATGTATGTATGTATGTATGTATGTATGTATGTATGTATGTATGTATGTATGTATGTATGTATATTATTTAGTTTCATGAAGGTATAGATTTGTTATAGGTTTTAAACCAACTCCGACAATTGATACAGTTGAAATAATACGAGCCACATAACGTAAAGAATCCGAAAATATTAGAAAATAATCAACGAAAATATATTGAGTTATTGAAACATCCAGATGTTGGATGATGAGCTCTGGGTTCAATGAGGTTGTATTATCTTCATTCTCCTGTTAATCCTTCTGACTATCTCTACTTCACTTCACATCATTTACCCCTTGAATCTCCAGGTCGTGGCTATGCTGCAGTGTGGAACAGTGTACTTCCTCCTTCATCTCATCTTTATTGTGATTCATGCTTTTATGTTATCCACCTATATCTTCTTTCGATATCCTTGCCTTCTTTTTCCCAGATCTGTTTCTTAGAGGATTATCTTTTTCAATCTATCAGATCTTGTCACAAGGGCTTACAATCTGCATTTTCTTTTCTTTACAATATTTAGCAGGTCTTCATAGTTGGTTACATGTTGCCTTATTGCCATACTTTCGTTGCATATGTGTTTCTTACATGAGGTGCCTATGTTCTTCTGTAGTTCAATCGTGAGCTTCTACGTCATTCTCTAGCTTAAAGCATTTGTTGGTGTTTTTTTCCGTCAGGAATTTTTTTTATTCTACATTTTATTCCTCAACTCTCACATTTATATTTAATTTCATCCTTCAACGTAAACTTACGTTTATTTCTTTTGTATTTTGGTTATTTAAATCTTATATTTGTCAGTTCCCTACACAACAGTGTGTTTTGTCTTGTATTGCTTTCTTTATGCTTTACTGCTATCATCATCATCATCATCATTGGTATCATACACATCACTATCATACCCTCATCATTGTTAAATTATTATTACTGCTATTGTGTTTCTATGGAAATGTAGTCGATTAAATCGCTCCCTGTACACAACCAGCTTTACATTTTATCGATCCAGGAAGGATGGAGCTCCAACATGGTCACTCGACCTGCTGAAAACAGCAGCCGAATTACTCTCAACAGAAACTCTACCATCTTATAAAAGGAAGGAAGTTTTGGATTATGTATATCTCTATATATATAAAACAGAGGATCTCTGTCTGTCTGTGTAAATCTCTAAAACTCAAGAAGTACCCGACCGTTTTTTCAAACTTTACACATGCGTTACTTATATTTCTTGAAGTGCAATGGGCTAAAGAATTTTTTATTTTTTCTGCATTAGGCGAAAAACCGCATTTTAAAGGCATTTTAAGGCTTTTTTGAGGTGTAACTTAAAGATAATCCAGCCAATTTCCTCGAAATTTGCAACACACATTAGTTAGTCCCCTCGCATTGCTGTGGACAAAAAGAATTTCCGATTCCATTAATCGCTTCTAGGAAATATACGAATCAGCATTGTGCATTACATGCCATTTTCATTTCCAATATGAACGCTACTTAAACATTGTAAGTAGCGTATAATATTTCGTTAAAAATTTGGTTTATTTAATAGAGGACACAACACTTACTTACTTTTAAGCATGACCATTTTCGGGTGATTGAGGAAATGAGGAGGCCCTTAAGATTTTTGTCGGCGCCCTGTTGACACTTCGTGCTTTCATCATGCGCAAAACTGGGCCCTGTGTACGTTGCCGTGTTAGTGACACCGTAAAATTCACGTCTGTGCTACTTCTACTAAGACCCCTTTTGTTGCACCTACACCGCAGTATGAACGCCTTGCGCAAGTACGCCGAACAGCGGTTGTGCTAATTCCGCGGTGACCCCCACTTGAAATTGTTGATGGTGACTCCAATAGTAATTCCGAAGCGTTCGGCATCCGATATAACAGTTCGGTCTATATCAGATTGGGTAGATTTACGAAGAGGCTATGGTCTCCTGTGGGGAAGGCCCAACATGTTGTGCGGTTGCATGACATGTCTTACTCAAGCATACAGGCTTTACTCTGTACAGTATGCATGCAGGTGCAATAGACATAACTGATGACGTATGTCCGGATGACTGGGTGCGAATCTATAAAGCTCGAAAAGTACCTAACTGATTTTCTCCAAATGGAAGAAAAATCATACTCTAAGATTTATTACGCTTAAAGAGTATCCAGCTGATTTTCTTAAGATTTTGCACAAGCATGCAGATGTTTCACTATTCGGGCCTGCTGGTATTCTACGTTTCCAGTAGATGAACAATCATTCCCTGAGAATAAGGGAATTCAAAAAGTACACAGCTACATTCCTCAATCTTTGAATATGCGTTGCTATTTCACGTTTCCTACCCCGTGCAACACCGGTTCCTGCTGCTAGTAAGAAATAAAAACGTGATTATAATAGCTGGAATGCTTTCGATCATATGTTTGTTTAATGACAGCTGCAACAAAATTCCCGGAAGGATAAAAAACAAAATCGAGAGAGTTAAACGTTGAACTCAGAAGACAAATATGCATCAAATACTCACTCGTCAACGAAGATTTCTTCTTCATGTTTTTTTTTTTTTTGTGAAAGGTGAGTTTTCCTCTCTTTCTTCTTCGTACTGTAAAATGAATCGTCATATAACCTTCAAATCTTTTGTTTTGTTCATTTCTGAAATTACTTTATATAATATAAACATTTGTTGTTTGTCACTCTACCAGCTCTGATCGATCTATTAATATTTGCGGAGATTTCTAACATAGGTACAATATCAAAATTTATTGAATTCACTCCAGTATTTGATTGGCACATTAAAACCCAACGAGAGAGCATCTATGAAGTAACTCGATCTACAAGAAATGGCAGTTTAAATTTCCTTCAAATCACACCATTATTGTCGTAAGAAATCATCACGGTTGTTGACGTAGTTGTTACAGCTGTTGTTTTTGTAGCAACCATCAAAGTTGTAGTAATTATGAAATTAGTTGTTGCAGTTATTAGAATAATTATAGTTAGTGGACTCAGCACTTCACAGTCATAAGTTTGTGGGTTTGATCTCACTGCGTGTCATTTACCAAACCTCGGGTCAATATCGTGAGTGACATTGGGTAAACGGAAATTATTTGAAAGTAAGACGGATGAACCCCGTCTGAAATTCAAAGAGCCAGATTTGTCACAAGCTATACCATGTTGAATCGCTTTGAGATTTGTTTTAATTATGTACAATACTCAGCGACATGCACGTTAATTTTAATAGCAGTGTATTCCATAGATCAACGAATTTGAAAATTCCTCGACTAAATCGAGTGAAATCTTTTTAATACTCACAGATGTTGTTACTGTTGTTTTTGTTGCATTTGGCTTTGTAGGAATTATCACATGTATTGTTGCTACTTTTTATTGCGTGTGAGTATAGTTTATGTGTCTGCGTGTGTATACATATAACGTCTGCGCATATATGTATGTTTGTATGTCTGTATGCGCAGACACATGGAAATATTCGGTTTCGTGTCCGAGCGCGCGGTTAGCCCACCGCGAGTAACAAACCCTTAGTTCTTGTTATGACAACATTCTAGGAGATGGAAAACACTGATGTAAAACCTGCGGCCCAATGGAAGCCGATGATATTGACCTGTTCTTCTTTTTGGAAACCTGTTACTGTTGTTCAGAAAGTGATATTGGTTCAGAGGAAGACTTTTCTTCATTAACAAAAAGCTTCACGCACAAATATCATTTGATCTAAACGACTTTGACGTGTGTTGCTGCAGCATATTCAGAAAGGAATCTAAGACATTGGACGGGCTAAAAAGGCATGTTCTTGTTACCAATGTATGAGAGAAAGGTCAAGGTATAGCAATTCTTGAAACTGAGATACAGCCAATACGTATATTAGTATAAATATACATACCTTACACACACACACACATATATATATTCATTTTATTAAGACTAAATAGTGAGCCTTATTACTCCGGAGTTTCGCCTGTTTATCATTGGGTCATCCTGTCTGATGGCCCTGTGATAATCTGACGAAACTCCAGAATAACACGACTCACTATTTAGCCTTAATAAAATGAATATTAAAACTCTACTTCGACACTTAGTATTCTTTTCTCTGAGCCATCAACCACACACACACACACATGTATATATATATATAGTGTTATAATTTGGGAGGTTTGTGCTGCTATTAAAAACGCACACACCAGTTTAGTTCCTCTTCGCAATTAACATTCGTTGAGTAACTAATCCAGTCATCGGTTAGTACGTTAAGCTAGTGGTTGTTTAGTTCTTAATTTTGAAACCTCTTTCGTCATCCTGTGACCATGTCAATCACGATTCCTGCTCCTTTGTATCATGTCCGTGTCTCTTCTTTCTATTTATATTGCTGTATCTACCCTACTTCGTCTTTTTGATGGAGTAGATTGAGCCAGAACGAAGAAGCGACAAAGATGAGCAAGAATAGTTATTGAGAAAGTTACAAGATGATGGCGAAAGAGCCTTTACGATTAAAAATAAACAACCACCCGGTCAATGAGCTAACCGATGAATGGAGTAATCACTTAACTAATAATAAACTGAAGTGACACTCTACTGGCACGAATGTTTTTGTTGGCATGTCGCTTCCAAGGCATATCAATATCTAATTTAATACAAGATTTCGCATCAAGATTCTTGCAAAAATAAGTACAAAAAACAAAGTATATACATGCATACACACACACTCATATATATATATATATATATATATATATATATATATATATATATATATATATATATATATATATATGAGAGACGTAAAATAAGAAAATTATAACATTAACTTACTTACTAAAATTTCACTCCCAACTAATTAGTTTCTGAAAGGGAATAAACATACTTTCCGAAGAAGTGTACAGAGAAGCCTTTCGTCATCAGGGAAGTCTATTCTCAGCTAAGTTTCCAGGCAATACGTGGACACAGGGAACTTATACAAAAATAATTCAGTGGATGGAAAAAGCAAAGCGTGGACTAAATTCCAAGCCATTGAGAAAATCACTGCCTACTGCGTCGGTGGCAAATTCAAAAGAATTAATCACGTGACATCGAGATCAATCAGTGGAGAGTGGTTTGTTAAGAAGACAGCAGCCGGACTGTTACTATAGCAGCAGTTTTGGCCAATTTTTGCTCGACAAATAATTTGGAGATAATTATAAAGAATTAGTATATCTAGTAACATATATATAACATATATACACAGATGCATACTTATGCTAGCAAATATATAGGTTTTGTCTTAGTAACTTTGTGGTTCAATGCATGGGGTTGCAGAACAATAATATGAGAGACGTAAAATAAGACAATTATAAAATTAACTTACTTACTAAAATTTCACTCCCACAGTGATGTTCTCAATGACTTGGAATTTAGTCCACGCTTTGCTTTTTCCATCCACTGAATTATTTTTGTATAAGTTCCCTGTGTCCACGTATTGCCTGGAAACTTAGCTGAGAATAGACTTCCTGATGACGAAAAGCTTCTCTGTACACTTCTTCGGAAAGTATGTTTATTCCCTTTCAGAAACTAATTAGTTGGGAGTGAAATTTTAGTAAGAAAGTTAATTTTATAATTTTCTTATTTTACGTCTCTCATATTATTGTTCTGCAACCCCATGCATATAAATACTGCTCTGTGGTTGCAAATTAGTAGGGGAGATGGTGGCTAAACCTGCCAGTAGGAGAAAGAGGGGAGGGGGTGGAGTAGACCCAATCAAGCGTTGGTAGTGCCAGCTACAGCTGGGCATGAGGTCAAAGAAGATACAGGGGAGGGGGAGGGGGAGGAAGTCGGAATTGTAGGTAGAACAATGGGGGGTAGAAATATATAGGAAAGAAAAAATACTGAGAGTGAAGAAAAGCAAATAAGTGTAAAGAAAAAAGTACCCCCACCCCTCCCCTAGTCTATGATAGATTTGGCGGACTCCGCCCTTTATAGCAGTTGGTTTAGACCCCGGATACTTGTCCCCTTTTTCCGACCGCTCCCACTATTCTCTGTGCCCTCTATATTTCTTAGTGGCACTTATGCCTTATTTTTTCGTTTCAGTATTTCTTTCTTCGCTTTTCTTTTGGGCGGGGTGGATTCTGAATTTATTTTTCCGTATTCCACCTTTACTTCGTACGAACTTTCATGTAGCTTGTTTTAGATCTTCTAGAGTTAGCATTAGTATATATTTTTCTCGGGACTCAGAATTATTATCTCGTACTAGTTCACTTTGCTGCACTGGGTGGTTGCTGGCATTGTGCCCGGGATGGAAACCTTTATTGTTTATTTCGTGGTAGTCTCTTTAGTATTTTGGCCCCTTTTGTTGACCCGTCACCGTATCATTTACGTACTTATACCTCTTAAAAGGGTCCTTGCCTATTCCGTCCCACCTAGTTCTTTTACTTATTTCGTTATTTCTTTATTTCTTTCTTTACTTCTTTCTTTCTTTATTTATTTATTTATTCTAGACTAACAATCGCTAGAGACCTAGGTCGTAGAATTTAATTTACTTTACTTTTTTCTTTACACTTATTTGCTTTTCTTCACTCTCGGTATTTTTTCTTTCCTATATATTTCTACCCCCCATTGTTCTACCTACCGTTCCGACTTCCTCCCCCTCCCCCTCCCCTGTATCTTCTTTGACCTCATGCCCAGCTGTAGCTGGCACTACCAACGCTTGATTGGGTCTACTCCACCCCCTCCCCTCTTTCTCCTACTGGCAGGTTTAGCCACCATCTCCCCTACTAATTTGCAACCACAGAATGACTACTGATTTTTGACAATCACTTTGACCATATATGGAATTACCCCTTGAGAAGATCGGCTATTTAAATACCAGGATAAATTTTCATTTAGTCCAGAATTAGCCGTCGAAACGGCTTGAGCTCAGCTGTCGGGGTCTTACTGGTTCCTATATATATATATATATATATATTTGTGTGTATGTGTGTGTGTATGTGTGTGTATGTGTGTATGTGTGTATAGTATAATATATATATACATACACATACACACACATACACACATGCACACATACATGCGAGAGTTAATACGTAGAGAACGGAGGAGAGTTGGCACCCTTGACAGACCGATCGCCTGATCTGAAACGGTTTCGAAGGTAGTCATTTATTTTGACCACCGAGCAGATGCTTATAACGGCAATGTTGGCTGGTTAAACAAGAGAGGAAAGGTTTACTTAACTCCTGGATCCTTGTGGAGGTCGGATGATTTGGCTTCCATTTATACAGTTAGACATATAACAACAACAACATACAGTGACACATACAACAACAACAACAATAAACAATGAGACATACAACAATAAAAACAACAACAACAATATACAGTGAGACATACAACAACAACAACAACAACAACAATATAGAGTGAGACATACAACAACAACAACAAAAACAATATACAGTGAGACACAACAACAATGTACAGTGAGACATGCAACAACAACAACAATATAGAGTGAGACATACAACAACAAAAAAAACAACAACAATATACAGAGTGAGACATACAACAATAACAACAACAATATAGAGTGAGACATACAACAACAACAACAACAATATAGAGTGAGACATACAACAATAACAACAACAATATAGAGTGAGACATACAACAACAACAACAACAATATACAGTGAGACATACAACAACAACAACAGCAACAACAACAACAACAACAACAATATACAGTGAGACATACAACAACAACAACAGCAATATAGAGTGAGACATACAACAACAACAATATACAGTGAGACATACAACAACAACAACAGCAATATAGAGTGAGACATACAACAACAACAACAACAATATACAGTGAGACATACAACAGCAACAACAACAACAGCAATATACAGTGAGACATACAACAACAACAACAACATACAGTGAGACATACAACAACAACAATGTACAGTGAGACATGCAATAACAACAACAACAATATAGAGTGAGACATACAACAACAACAACAACAATATAGAGTGAGACATACAACAACAACAACAACAATATAGAGTGAGACATACAACAACAACAACAGCAATATAGAGTGAGACATACAACAACAACAACAATATAGAGTGAGACATACAACAACAACAACAATATAGAGTAAGACATACAACAACAACAACAACAATATAGAGTGAGACATACAACAACAACAACAACAACAACAATATAGGGTGAGACATATAACAACAACAACAGCAATATACAGTGAGACATACAACAACAACAACAACAATATACAGTGAGACATACAACAACAACAACAACAATATAGAGTGAGACATACAATAACAACAACAACAATATACAGTGAGACATACAACAACAACAACAATATACAGTGAGACATACAATAACAACAACAACAATATATAGTGAGACATACAACAACAACAACAACAACAACAATATAGAGTGAGACATACAACAACAACAACATACAGTGAGACATACAACAACAACAATGTACAGTGAGACATGCAATAACAACAACAACAATATAGAGTGAGACATACAATAACAACAACAACAACAACAACAATATACTGTGAGACATACAACAACAACAATATACAGTAAGACGTACAACAACAACAACAATATACAGTGAGACATACAATAACAAAAACAACAGTATACAGTGAGACATACAATAACAACAACAACAATATACAGTGAGACATACAACAACAACAACTACAATAAACAGTGAGACATACAATAACAACAACAACATACAGTGAGACATACAATAACAACAACAACAATATACAGTGAGACATACAACAACAACAACAATATAGAGTAAGACATACAACAACAACAACAATATACAGTAAGACATACAATAACAACAACAACAACAATATACAGTGAGACATACAATAACAAGAACAACAATATACAGTGAGACATACAACAACAACAACTACAATAAACAGTGAGACATACAATAAGAACAACAACAACACTATAGAGTTACACATACAATAACAATAACAATAATATAGATTGAGACATACGTAATATAACAATAATATTATACAGTGAAATGTACAATATCAATAACAATAACACTATAGTATGAAAACAATATAGAGTGCTATATTCTATAAGAATAACAATAATTTTACATATTGTCACATACAATAACAATAACACTATAGTATGAAAACAATATAGAGTGCTATATTCTATAAGAATAACAATAATTTTACATATTGTCACATACAATAACAATAACACTATAGTATGAAAACAATATAGAGTGCTATATTCTATAAGAATAACAATAATTTTACATATTGTGACATACAATAACAATAACACTATAGTATGAAAACAATATAGAGTGCTATATTCTATAAGAATAACAATAATTTTACATATTGTCACATACAATAACAATAACACTATAGTATGAAAACAATATAGAGTGCTATATTCTATAAGAATAACAATAATTTTACATATTGTCACATACAATAACAATAACACTATAGTATGAAAACAATATACAGTGCTATATTCTATAAGAATAACAATAATTTTACATATTGTGACATACAATAACAATAATACTATAGTATGAAAACAATATACAGTGCTATATTCTATAAGAATAACAATAATTTTACATATTGTCACATACAATAACAATAACACTATAGTATGAAAACAATATAGAGTGCTATATTCTATAAGAATAACAATAATTTTACATATTGTGACATACAATAACAATAACACTATAGTATGAAAACAATATACAGTGCTATATTCTATAAGAATAACAATAATTTTACATATTGTGACATACAATAACAATAACACTATTGTATGAAAACAATATAGAGTGCTATATTCTATAAGAATAACAATAATTTTACACATTGTGACATACAATAACAATAACACTATAGTATGAAAACAATATACAGTGCTATATTCAATAAGAATAACAATTGTTTTACATATTGTGACATACAATAACAATAACACTATAGTATGAAAACAATATACAGTGCTATATTCTATAAGAATAACAATTGTTTTACATATTGTCACATACAATAACAATAATACTATAGTATGAAAACAATATACAGTGCTATATTCTATAAGAATAACAATAATTTTACACATTGTGACATACAATAACAATAACACTATAGTATGAAAACAATATAGAGTACTATATTCTATAAGAATAACAATAATTTTACATATTGTGACATACAATAACAATAACACTATAGTATGAAAACAATATACAGTGCTATATTCTATAAGAATAACAATGATTTTACACATTGTGACATACAATAACAATAACACTATAGTATGAAAACAATATAGAGTGCTATATTCTATAAGAATAACAATAATTTTACATATTGTGACATACAATAACAATAACACTATTGTATGAAAACAATATAGAGTGCTATATTCTATAAGAATAACAATAATTTTACATATTGTGACATACATTAACAATAATTAAACAATGATAAAAACGATAATTATATTGAAAGGAACTCTACAGGAGAACAAACAACCGATCCTGTAGTTTCATTAAAAACTCCACAGATCATAATTTTTTCTCTGAATGGTGGGTGGCGAATGTGGACAGGAAATTAAGTCAGTTATTCCCTGTTGTGATGGTGGTGTTGGTGGTAGTGGTGGTGGTGGTAGTGGTGGTAGTAGTGGTGGTGATTGTGCTGGTTGTGGTGGTGATAGTGGTGATGGTGGAGGTGGTGGTGGTGATGGTGATCGTGGTGATGGTGGTGGTCGTGGTTGTAGTGGTGGTGATGGTGGTGGTTGTGGTGGTGGTGGTGATGGTGGTAGTGGTGGTGGTGGTGGTGGTGGTGATGGTGGTGGTCGTGGTTGTAGTGGTGGTGATGGTGGTGGTTGTGGTGGTGGTGGTGATGGTGGTAGTGGTGGTGGTGGTGGTGATGGTGGTGGTCGTGGTTGTGGTGGTGGTGATGGTGGTGGTTGTGGTGGTGTTTGTGGTGGTGGTGATGGTGGTGGTTGTGGTTGTGGTGGTGGTGTTTGTGGTGGTGGTGATGGTGGTGGTTGTGGTTGTGGTGGTGGTGTTTGTGGTGGTGGTGATGGTGGTGGTTGTGCTGGTGATAGTGGTGATGGTGGTGGTGATTGTGAGGATGGTGGTGGTGATGGTGTTGGTTGTGGTGGTGATAGTGGTGATGGTGGTGGTGGTGGTGAAGCTGGTGGTCTGGTGATGGTGGTGGTGTTGGTGGTGAATGTTGTTGGTTGTGGTGGTGATGGTGGTGGTGGTGGTGATGATGGTGTTGGTGTTTGTGGTGGTGTTTGAGGTGGTAGTGGTTCTGGTGGTGGTGGTGGTGTTTGTGGTGGTGGTGATGGTTTTGGTTGTGGCGGTGATAGTGGTGATGGTGGTGGTGGTTGTGGTGGTGATGGTGGTGGTTCTGGCGTTGGTGGTTATGGTGGTTATGGTGGTGCTGATGGTGTCGGTTGTGGTGGCGGCGGTGATGGCGGTGGTGGTGATAATGGTGATGGTGGTGGTTGTGGTGGTGGTGGTGGTGGCGGTGGCGGTGGTGGTGGTGATGGTTATTGTAAGGATGGTGGTGGTTATGGTGGTGGTTGTGGTGGTGTGGTGGTGATGGTGGTGGATGTGGTGTTTGTAGTGGTGGTGATGGTGATGGTGGTGTTGGTGATGATGGTGGTGGCGGTGATGCTGGTGATGGTGGTGGTGGTGGTTGTGGTGGTGTTTGTGGTGGTGGTGATGGTGGTGGTGGTAGTTGTGGTGATAGTGGTGGTGGTGGTATTTGTGGTTGTGGTGATGGTGATGGTTGTGCTGGTGATAGTGGTGACGATGGCGGTGGTGATGGTGTAGGTGGTGGTGGTGATGGAGGTGGTGGTGGTGATGGTGGTGGTGGTTGTAGTGGTGGTGGTGTTGATGGTGGTGGTGGTGGTGGTTGTAGTGGTGGTGATGGTGGTGGTTGTGGTGGTGGTGATGGTGGTGGTTGTGGTGGTGGTGATGGTGGTGTTTGTGGTGGTTGTGGTGGTGGTGGTGATGCTGCTGGTTGTGGTGGTGATAGTGGTGATGGTGGTGTTTGTGGTGGTGATAGTGGTGATGGTGGTGGTGGTTTTTGCTGGGGATGGTGTTGGTGGTGGTGCTGGCTATGATGGTGATGGTAGTGGTGCTGGTGGTGATGGTGTTGGTTGTGGTGGTGGCGGTGATGGTGGTGGTGGTGGGGATGATGGTGGTGTTAGTGGTGGTGGTTGTTATGGTGGTGGTGATGGTGATGGTTGTGGTGTTGTTTATGGTGGTGGTGATGGTGATGGTTCTGGTGGTGTTTATGGTAGTGGTGATGGTGGTGGTTGTGGTGGTGATGGTGGTGGTGGTGTTTGGGATGGTGCTAATGGTGTTAGTTGTGGTAGTGGTGGTGATGGTGGTGGTGGTTGTGATAGTGGTGATGGGGGTGGTGGTGATGGTGGTGATGGTGGTGATGGTGGTGATGGTGGTGATGGTGGTGATGGTGGTGGTAATGGCGAGGGTGGTGGTGGTGATTGTGGTGATGGTGGTGGTGGTGGTGATGGTGATCATGTTGGTGATTGTGGTGGTGGTGGTGGTTGTGGTGGTGATGGTGGTGGTACTGGTGATGGTTGTGGTCGTGGTGAGGGTGGTGGTACTGGTGGTGGTGGTGCTGGTGGCTGTGGTGGTGATTGTGGTGATGGTGGTGATGGTAGTGGTGGTTATGGTGCTGATGGTGGTGGTGGTTATGGTGCTGATGGTGGTGGTTTTTGTTGGTTGTGGTGGTGATGGTGCTGGTTGTGATGGTGGTTGTGATGGTAATTGTTGTGGTTGCAGTGGTGATGGTGGTGGTTGTGGTGGTGATGGTGGCGATGGTGGTGGTTGTGTTGGTGATGGTGGTGGTGGTGGTAGTGATGGTGGTGATAGTGATAGTTATGGTGGTGGTTGTGGTGGTGATGGAGATAATTGTAAGGATAGTGGTGGTGGTGGTTGAGGCTGCGATGGTGATGCTAGTAAGGGTAATGATGGCGGTGGTAATATTAATGGTGATAGTGGCGGTTGTGATGCTGGTGATGGCAGTGAGGGTGGTCGTGGTGCCTGTGGTGGTGGCTGTGATGGTGGTGATGGTGGTTGTGGTGGTAATGGTGTTGCTGGCGGTGGTGATGCTAGTAGTGCTAATGATGGCGGTGGTGGCTGTAATGGTTGTAGTGGCGGTTGTGATGCTGGTGATGGTAATGATTGTGGTGGTGGTGGTGATGGCGGTGAAGGTAATGATGGCGGTGGTGGCGGCGGTAATGTTAATGGTTGTAGTGGCGGTTGTGATATTGGTGATGATAATGATGGTGATGATGGTATTGAGGGTGGTCGTGGTGGCTGTGGTGATGGTGGTGATGGTGGTGATGGTGATGGTGGTGGTTGTGGTAATGGTGCTGGTGGCGGTGGTTGTGGTAATGGTGCTGGTGCTGGTGGTTGTGGTAATGGTGCTGGTGGCGGTGGTTGTGGTAATGGTGCTGGTGGCGGTGGTGATGCTGGTAATGATAATTGTTTCTACTTTAGGCACAAGGCCAGCAATTAATCCAGTGTATTACTGGTTGATAATGATGGCGGTTAAGGTAGTGGTGATATGACTTTGTTGTTGGTGGTGATTCTAATGGTACTGATGGTAGTGGTGGTACGGTGGCGGTGGTCGTGGTGGTGGTGTTGTTGGTGTTATTGCTTGGTGTTGTTCTTGTTATTCTTTGTGTTTTTATTGCTGTTGGTGTTGTTTATGTTGTTTGTGTTTTCCGTTTTGGTGTTATAGATGTTGTTGTTGTTATTGTTGTTGTTATTGCTGTTGTTGTTGTTGTTGTTGTTGTTGTTGTTGTTGGTGTTGATGATGGTGATGGCTGCTGAGATGGAAGTGGTGATATTAGAGGAGGTATTAGGTGTGTTGATGTTACTTTTGCTGTTGTTGGTAGAGGAGGATTTGGTAGCTGTGTTGCTGTTGTTATTGTTGGTGGATTGGCAGTATCGGTAGAGGGTCGGACGCCATGCTTTCCAGCATAGTTACGTCCCTTTACGATCTGAGTTCAAATCCCGCCGAGGTTGACTTTGCCTTTCATCCTTACGGGGTCGATAAAATAAAGTACCAGTAACGCACTGGGATAATTGCTGGCCTGGTGCCAAAAGTAGAAACCGTTATTGTTATTATTGTTGGTGGTGATGGCGGTGTTGATAGTCTTAGTGTTGTTGGTGTTGATGATGATGCTAGCTGTGATGGTTGTAGTAGTAGCATTAGTAGTAGTAGTAGTAGTAGTAGTAGTAGTAGTAGTAGTGATAGTAGTAGTAGTTGTGATAGTAGTAGTAGTAGTAGTAGTAGTAGTATTAGTAGTAGTAGTAGTGATAGTAGTAGTATTTGTGATAGTAGCAGTGGTAGTGGTAATAGTAGTTGTAGTAGTAGCGGTACTACTACTACTACTACTACTACTACTACTACTACTACTACTACTACTACTACTAGTGGTAGTAATAGTAGTAGCAGTATTAGTAGTAATGTTAGTAGTGGTAGTGGTAGTAGTAGATAGAAGTAGTAGTAGTGGTGGTAGTAGTAGTGGTGGTAGTAGTTGTAGTAGTAGTAATAGTAGTAGTAGTAGTAGTAATAATAATGGAGGAGAGTGTGAAACCTGTGTTTGCGTTGTTATTGCTTCTATTTGTGTTAATAGTGATAGTAGTGGTGTTGGTGAAGGTAATCTAAATAACTTCCAGTCGTGACTGTCCTGACTTTTCCCTATATATAAGGAACATAGGGTTACATTATTTTCCGTGTCAATTTTTTAAGGAGTGTACTTAGAGGCATATTTCATACATGGTCACAGTAAGTCCTGTGACCATGTATAGGCTCTTTTTGCTGGTTCCAGTGGTGATGCTGAGGGTGGGTGAAACAGTAGTAACACTAGTAGTAGTCGTGATTCTAGTTTTGGCAATAGTATCAGTGGTGGTAGAGGTGGTGATGTTCTTAGTAGTATTAGTATTAGTAGTAGTAGTAGTAGTAGTAGCAGCAGCAGTAGTAGTTTTAGTGGTAGTAGTATCAGCAGCAGTAGTAGTAGTAGCAGCAGCAGTAGTAGTAGTAGTAGTATTAGTAGTTCTAGTAGTAGTAGTAATGGTGGTAGTGGGTATGGTGATGTGTTTATTATTACATGATGTTAGTAGTAGTAGTAGCAGCAATGGTGGTAGTAGTACTAGTAGTATCAACAATGGTGGTGGTAGTATTAGTAGTAGTAATGGTTGTAGTGGTGGTGGTGGTGGTGGTGGTAGTAGTAGTAGTAGTAGTAGTAGGTGTTCAGCCGTTAGATATGCTCTATAGATCAAGAGGATTAGAGACAGGACCAGTCCTCTTTTTGTATGGCAGGGGACTACATTGATCGATGTATTCTTCATCATTTAATATGGGAGGGCGTTATTTGAGTAAATGGACTTCTTGGTTCACTTATTAGTTATGAAAATGATGTTACTGTTATTTCTAGCTTCAACTCAGCTCTGTTGGTCAAAACTATCATTAAAATAGTTCCAGTCATGGCATCTCATTTATTTTGAATCAGACATATCCTATCTAGGACAATATTATCCAATGTGTTCAACCCTTATTAAAGTCGCAGTGTATAATTTGAAGGTGATAAGACTGCTATTTCTAGCAGGTCACACGATGTATTGGTTTGAGCAATAATTCTGTTGCTAGTGGAAACGAAATATCTATGCTGATATCAGGAGTGATGGTGGCAGTAGGGCTGTTTGTTGTTGTTGCTGGAGGTGGCGATACTAATGTCAGTGTGTGTGTATATGTGTGTTTGTATGTATATACATACATACATACATATATATATATATATATATATATATATATATATATATATATATATATATATATATATATATATATATATATATATATAACGTTATAGTCACTTATATATTATGAAATACTGTTGGCTTCTTGCTCACATTAATTTCTCTATTTTCATTTATATTTATACTCGGAATTTTTCCTAGAGTGCTTAAAATTATTTGTGACTAATCCCGGTCTTTAAAAAAAAAAAAAAACCGCGATAATATTGCTATACGCTGAACTCCATACATTTTTGTTGAGCTTTTTCGGAATGTTTTGACTGCTGTTTCTTGTAAACAGACATTCGTCTCATTCTGACGTCATTAGCTTTGTTCTCCATGTGTGTTTATTTTCATAATTCCACACGAGGTCTACTAGCCTGCTTTTAAAGTCCTTTTCTGGCAATTTTTAGGAGTGGATTTTGGTTATCATGTTGAGCTCTACTGATGAACGGTGCCAACCGTGACTAACCCCACTGAAAAGTTTCTTGAAATAGTCTTTTTAAGACTATATAGAGCATCTCTAATGAAGCCATGCTGACCGGTCAGCATGGCTTCATTAGAGATTTAAAGACGCTGGTCTGAGACCTTTACTTCCCTCCGAAGAAGAGATATTATCTCGAAAATTAAGGACATTTAAATAAATTCAAGGTGAAAGACGAATTCACATCAATATCTTTCACTATTGCATTCTTTTTTCTATGTCCATATCTGCATTGTCTTGGCCTTATTACACATATTCTAACGTTTATACCTCATTACACAATGCTTCAAGTGAACTATAACCTCCTCCATATATATATATATATATATATATATATATATATATATATATATATATATATATGGAATATCGAGAAGTGACACATAAGGTGATATATATATTAAAAAAATAGTAAAAAAAGGGACAAAAAAAAAAACAGTAGAAAATGCTAAAGTGATTTTCTCTCAGAATAACATCAAAACATTTATTTACAAAATAAGGATTTTCGCATTTAATTGTACCGGTTTCAGCTTATATGCCTTTTCAACGACGGAAGTGTATAATGTAATTAAATTGCATATTAATAAGAATAATAACAATATGGAGAACAAATTAGTTTCTACATACATATTCAGGGAAAAAAGTTCACATTTTTTGTCCATAGTTTTCTTTCTTTCTCTCTTACTGTTTACCTTAGCCTTACCAACAGTGGTGGTAGCAGTTTAAGAAGTTGGCTTCGACTGTAGTGGTAGTAGTGGGGGTAGAATGGGAATGAGAAGAAGGAGATATATAAGGACACACAACCACACACTATATATAGGGACGCCCTAATCAACCCACAAACACGAACCCGAACCTTCAATAACAGCAGCAGGGAACAACACAACCACAAGAGACAACCCAGCATCAACAATCGACACAACTACCTTAACCATTTTTTAGACCCAGTACACAAACACAGGGAAACAAGATGACACAAAACATACAGGAGAGACCAAAAGTATTAAAAGTCATAAATTTAGACACTAAAGAACTAAAAACAGACCAAATTAACATACTTTTCAAAGGGCTGAAATTTACCCCCCCACCCCCTCCCAAACGTCCAAACTTCTCCGAAATGAAGGAAGACATTGCAGAATTCTCTTGAAAATTAAGACTTAGCGAGGAACTACATGACAAGTACAATGAGGACGATTCACTAGCTAGAAATAGAAGCAACTACACCCCATCAAAAGGTAAGAACAAATTTTTCGACCAATTCTGTGAACACATTACAAATTACCCATATCAACACCTACACAGACAAAAACACAGGCCAAACCTCAGCAAGAAAGAATGGGATGAACTGAACAGATTAAAGAATGATAAAATAATAACAATCAAAGAGGAGGATAAAGGGAGTGCGGTAGTCCTAATGGAGACAAAATATTATACTACCCTAGTACTTTCCACTTTAGAAGACGAAGCATACTACGAAAAGGCTCAACACTACAGTCAACAGAAAATAATGAGAAATCTAAAAATTCTGATAACCCTTTACAGAGAAGGACTTGCCGACAAGGAATACAACTATATCACTGACTTCAAAAGCAAATCCAGCCTTTTCTACGGTATCCCTAAGATACAAAAACGCGAAGAAATAAGTAAGGCATTCAAAGAAGCCACAGATATATTCATCAATGTCCATCATCCAATGACCTCAAATTGAGGCCTATAATTGCGAAACCCACCACCACAGCAACCTTTTGAATTTCTGTTAAAACCATTCCCGAAACACATTAAAAGCTACATAAGGGACGACCTTGATATACTCAACCACCTCTCCAAAACACTTAATAATGAACATACCCTACAAATGTCTTTTGATGTAGTCAACCTATATTCCAATATTCCACACATTCTATGAATAGAGGCAATCCAATTCTGGTTAGAAAATTACCCCAATGAACTCCCACACTGCATCATAAAAGAATTCGTAATAGAAAGGCTCAAATTTATCTTGGAGAATAACTACTTCGAATTCAATGGGGCTGCCATGGGCACGAAAACAGCCCCCTCTTATGCCAACCTTGTTATGGGATACCTGGAAATCACCGTCTACCTAAAAGTACTAGATAAATATGGAAACTCCTTCTACCTCCACATAGAAAATAACTGGAAGAGATATCTCGATGATTGTTTCATCCCCTGGAATGAAAGCTTGGAAAGACTTATTGAATTTAAAGCACCTCTAAATGGACCTAACACAAACATTCAATTTACAATGGAATACAGCCATGAGCAACTTCCTTTCCTCGACATCTTTATAAAGAAAACTAACAAAAAAATAGAAACAGACATATAATATAAGCCCACAGATTTCAAACAGTATCTTCCATTCAACTCATGCCACCCGAGACACACCAAAATAAACATCCCTTACAACCTAGCCAAAAGGATCTGCACAATAGTATCTGATAGACATACCTGTTACATACGACTAGAATAATTAAAGGACACACCCATTAGCAGAAAATACCCACCATCCCTAATTAACAATGGATTCCAACGTGCCCTAAAACTCAGTACCCAGGAACTTATACACCCGAACTAAAGAATCAATCGAAACTGAAAGCTCTACCATACATCTCCTCACACAATCCCCTTAACAATGAGGCCTTCGACACCATCCCCCAGCACATCCGTTTACTAAAAAGAGATCTAAGAATGAATCAAATCCTTCAAACGCACAACATTATAAAGAGCACAAGACAACCCTAATCAATGAAAAACGTTCTTACACAGGCCAAAGTCCATTCGAGCTTAACAATGAAACCAACAGTAAAAAAATGTGGAAGGTCCAACTGTGGTATATGTGTCAACCTAATAGAGGGATTGAAGTTCTACTTCAAAGAAGGGCAACGCTTTACAGTTAAATACAATTTCATATGCGCATCGGAAAACCTGATGTGTTGACTTGCTCAGGCTGTCTAGAGCACTACATAGGAAAGACTAAAAACAGTCTTCGTCAACGTATGACCGTTCATAGATCCCAAATTAAAAAACGGGAATAGAGAAAAATAGCACTGAGTGAACACATTGCCATCTGCGCCTCTAATGAACAACCCAACTTCAGAAATGTTCCCCTCTACAAATTTAAAGACAACGCTTCCTACATCCAGCGCATTAACAAGGAATCACACTTTATCGCTAAATACGAACCCTTTCTAAATGCATTCTCTTCGGACGAAATTTTAAAATTAGCACATTGGACAAATTAAAGAAGATCTCTTAGAAACATCCACACTGCAGCTCAATTTAAGAATGCCAGCATTACAAAGAGAAATACCGAGATAGATATTTTTAGAAACAATTACTTCCTCAGTCAACTCTAAGGTCAACAACCTTTTAAGCCAATCCCATGGACAGCTCCCTTTACCATTATCAACAGTGATACTATTACTACTACAGCTCCCCGTCGTCTCCTTCTGCTTCACCCACTCCTTCTCCGTCTTCCTCGTCCTTACCATAGCCCTGGTATTACTACCACACCTATCTCCTGTCCTCCCTCTTCTTCGTCGTCTTCTCCCCCGTCTTCTTCTTCTCCTCTCTCCCCCACTTCTTCCCCTTCTTCTACTTCTTCTTCTCCGTCTTCTCCTTCTCCCCCACTACTACAACTACAGTCGAAGCCAACTTCTTAAACTGCTACCACCACTGTTGGTAAGGCTGAAACCGGTACAATAAATGTTTTGATGTTATTCCGAGAGAAAATCCCTTTAGCATTTTCTACTTTTTTTCCTTTGTTACTATATATATATATATATATATATATATATTCATATATGTACATATATACACACATACACACACCATTGGCTGAACGGTTAGGACTTTACGACGTTCGTTTCGGAATCATGAGGTCTTGAATTCGATCTCAATGTATGGTATCTTAGGCAAGAATCTTTATAAAATCTCGGGTCAACAAAAGCCTTATAAGTGAAATTGGGTCCAATGGATGGTAACTGAAAAGTTTTTTGTGTCACATATTGCGTTAGCATGGGAATTACGCTAAGGATACACGTGTTTATGCAATAGCACTTACAAGTTAATTCAATATTTTGACGTTCCGCTGATCGACCGACAGAATGCTCATCCTCGAAACTCGGTGAATTTGTTATCAACTTCATCACTACCACCACCTCCATTTTGTTTCAGTGAGTAAACCATAAGAAAGACAAAACCTTTACGTTAAATCAGATGTCGGATATTAACGTAAACCATTTCTATTGTGAAGACACATGGCCGAAAGGTTAGGTGTTGGAATTGCAATTACAAGATCATAGGTTCAATTCATAGAACGGGTGGTGGGTTGCGCTTTTGGGCAAGGTATTATATTTCACGTTGTTCCTTCTGCCAGTTGTGACCACCAGTGATTATCAGCAATGGAAAGACGAATAGGTTTTCCTTTGTCATATCTGACAGTCGGCTCTTATAATTTCTATTGTACAAATCAAACTACAACAACAACACCAATATCCGCAACATGAATAGCAGTAACAATAAAAACTACTGCGACAGCAACAGCTGTAACAATAAGAAAGGAATCCATAGGAGTGATAGCAATAGCAGCAACACCAATTAGAGAAACGACAATAGCAAAACTAATAATAACAACATCAAAAACATGAAGAACAGCAACAGTAGCTGTAACTACATAACAAGTGTAACAAAAACGACACCAGCAAGAGCATAACGACAACCAATCATTCTCTCGCTCAAACACACACACACACACACACAAACACACACACAAACACACACACACACATACACACACACACACACACACACACACACACACACACACACACACACACACACACACACAAACACACACACACACACCATCTCCACACCAGTTTTAATATACAAAATAACAACAATAGTAGCATCGTCATCAATAACAACAGAAACAGGACGAAAATGAAAAGCATGATAACGATTAAGTGATGCTTATTCAAATCTAAAGCCTGAATCAATCCCAGAAAATGATTAGGCTTATCCCGCCTGTCATCCAATCGACTCTTAGCCAGCTGAAAACACTTATGAGCCGACTGAACTTGCTTGACCTATATATGGCTCTCTTCCTGTTGAGGAACTGCTTCGCCATGCCGAAGGATTTGTATACCTACCGTACTATAGCCATGCATCGCTTCACACAGACCTCGATGCCTGCATCCAGCCCGGTGCGAAGGAGATATGCAATGCTTAATCTAATGACACTGCATGGAAACAGGCTAACTTTTCTATCAGATACAGTGACGTTGGTCACTGGTTTCCAGTCTTATTGCCATTGACGACATTTCCTTCGTCGGCAAGCTATTGTCGAGCGCTCACCCAGAAAGTTGACCACAACACATCGGAGCCTACAGTGATCAGGGAACTCGAAGTGGCCTACGTGACTCTGTGGACGTCCAATCTCCTCACCTCTCTGAGGACATCCAGTCTTCCAAACGTAAATGTGACGCAATCCACGCCGACTCATTGCTATCAACCGGTACTCAGCTGGAGAGCGACTGCCTGCACATTAGTCTCTTTCCGAGTTTCTCCAACCGGATTTATGAGCAACACAAATACTGCTGTGGATCTGCGGTGGATGTTTACCGTCTGGGTGCCGGTTGCCTCCCACTCCATGCCACTCTCAACAAGATCATTAAGCATGGCATCGATTCTGTTGGCTTACTTTCGCAGCTCTTGTCGGTGGAGTTGAACCGAGAAGGCTGCAGAAAGCCAGAACCTTTCAGGATCTTCCTGTTCCGTGGTGCTGAACTCCTCATCTGGGATGTAACTTGTAGCGCCACAGAGGCAACTGGTGCATTCAGTGATAGACCCATGCTCAAGATTGCAAGCTGTTAAAGTAACAACCGCTTTCCGATAGGTCTATTGTTTAACCTCTAGCAGTAGCTACTTCCGGCATTCTTGGTCGCTATACCATTTCCCAACTCAAAGCTATTGGGGGTGGTGTTGAACTCATGAGCTGGAATGGCTATTTTAATGCGCCTCTCTCGTTAATTTTCGGAGTAACACTTTTTCCGTTGTGTCCGATGGGTTTTGCACGCCAGAGTGTTCTTGCACACTGTCTGGAATCATATGATTGAGCTAGTGATGATTGAGTATTCTTTCTGAGTATGCATATAAGTATTTTTAGTCGAGTCTGCGACATTTCAGCCTAGAAAATATATGAATAAACATCTTTGCCTATCAACAATACCAGATGTCCACAAACTACCTGCTAATCTTCCTCCATTCGATGAACTTTCATACAGTTTGCGTCCACCTCATTTCACTCTCAAGACTTGGATCAACACGGCAGTATGGTAAAGACACTTTCAACGATCTCATGCAGTGATATCGAATCCAAGGTCTTATGATTGCAAAGAGGATTTCTTAGGTATTTAGTCATGTCTGCAATCATGGTCACCACATATTGTTAAACTAACAGTTTCATAATGTTAGTTCCAACGTTAGGGCATCGCATAGAGTTAAACTAACGGCGTAACTCGAAGTTATGCAATGCTAATACAAGAGGTTAGGCTCAGTGTAATAGAGGAGATACCGAGAGAAGTTGAAAGAATCCAGATTCTATCCCAGGGCAATGACGGAAACGATATGTCGTGTTATATACATTAGAGAGCTATATCAATATACGGTCATAATGCCAAATGATCTTCCCCTTAAAAAGATACGACTGAATACTGCAATAAATTAGCGCTCAAAATGTCCGCATGTTTTTAAAGTCCGATCAAATATTCGAGAGATCAACATGCCGTGAATGTAAATGTATTGAAGAAATATTTTGATATTTTAATACCTGAAGTCCCAGATGAAATTATGTAGCGACAAGAAACATCAGCAATGGTGGAGACAATATATATATTATAAGATAAGTTAAAGTTTCTCCCAATCTGTCAGGTTCAGCACGCTGGTGTTTATCCCTGTGGTTTCATTTTTTCATCGGCGTTAAGCAACTGATATATATATATCGACCTAGTCCATAGTAAAGATCATCCCACCGCATTCTTTTGGTCGGGAAGGGCAGGCAGTTTTCCTCTGTCTGGTGGCTGTAGTAAAAGAGATTGTGTGGTGGACCATGTTGAAAGGACTGAAGACAGACACTTTTGTCTTTGGCCAATTCCTCATCAACTTTTTCAAATTTAACTTGGAAAGAAGGTGAGAGTGGAGAGAGAAGTGCTGCCCCCTAGTACATTTTCTAAAAGGTGGGTGAATGTGACGAGAATGCCCCGTGTGAATGAGCCTACTCTGAGCATGCACCTGTAGGCTGGTTAATTTGAGAAGAGGGGCGCCATTCCCTTATTGGGGAATTTCATTGTTGTATTTTTCTTGTTTATTGTTATATTGTTATATATATTGTTTACTCAATTTTTGTGTAAAACCCCCACTGTCCCCGACTATTGTATTCTCCCCCATTTGTCGGTCATTGTGGCCAATAAAGGACACAATTATTATTATTATTATTATTGGTCGGTTTGGACGTCTTTTTTGCTCGCTCCCAGTAAGTCGCTTTATTTACCTGTTATAATTATTTGTTGTTAAATTTTCTTGTTGTGTAAGGGATATAAGCCCTTGGACTTTGCCCTGTGAAGGGGAAAGTATAATATGGCTGGAATCGAGGAGAAGTCCACCATATTGCAAATACAGAGAATGGGAAGAGAGAACTGGTCAGGAAGAGGCATGCAAATGCTAATACAGACTACCCAGGAGTGCATCGAGGACATCCCAGGTATCTTAGACCTCGAAGAAGGACTCCAGCTCCCTATAAGCGTGGAGTGAAGGCGCCCATATTGCTATCTCTGTGGGCAGTAGGGTCACCTCAGGGCCTTCTGCTCGCAGAAGACAGCCAAGAAGAAGGCCCCCCTCTCCTTCCGACGCCGGATCCGCTGCTACAAAGAGCAGGGCAGGCAACAGAGGCAGAATACCCTTCGATATTGAATAGGAGAGAAACGTCCGTGGCACCCATACCAAGGCTACTAAGAACTAAAATAGCGACAGCAGTGGCGGCATCATCAGCAGTCGCAGTAGCTACACGGGCGGCAAAATCGCCGGAGTGGGCTCCACTACCACCACCAACAGCGGTGGAGCTCATACCCCTCCCAGACGCCACGGAATCCGATATGGAGTATGAGGTGGGAGGGAAGTGGAAAAAGGTCTGCCACAAAAAACAAAAAAACAAAAACCCCTTAGCTTCACCCTCCAAAAGCGAAGGCAAACGAAGAGGGGTAAAGGCTGCAAGGAGACTTGCAGCAACACCACCACCATCACCATCACCACCACAAGCATCACCAACAACAACAACCACACCACCACCAGCGTCACCAAAAAACACCAACATCGCAAACACAACAAAACACACACACCCAACAGTAACAAGAAAACAGCAACAAAATCACCCCTACCCCCAAAAAGTACACAGCCATAAACATGGCAAATAAAGAACTCTTACAACATATAAAGCAGAAAATCACAGAAAAAAAACTACTACACCCCACCAACACCAAGAACTCTCGCGACAAACATAAACATCATTGAAATCAAAATAGAACATTACAAACTTTTAAAACAAAAATTCCCCAACGCAGTTGGATAATTCAGAGGGTCGGTTACCAAGAGGATATTCACAGACATCCTCTTGGAAACACTCATGACCAGCCAAAGGGGCGCTTCTACTGTCCCTTCACCACACGATCAAGGTAAGTGATCCTTTCTAACTTACGCCGTTTCTCATCCAACATGGCCGTACTTAGAGTAGGCAGTATAAATGTACGTGACCTGGGGTCATCTTGGAAGCAGAGTCACCTGATCAACGACCTCAGGTCACTAAACATAAATGTGGTGGCCATCAGCGAAACCAGAATCTCCACAGCACGAGCCTTCGCACCGATCTTCGGCGGCTACGATGTATACGCATCTCCAAGCCGTCCAGGATCGGGGGGAGGGGTTGCCGTGCTTTTTCGGAGAGGCTTGGATCTCGCCATACGGGCCATCTTCCTGGACCCAAAAGGTAAGTCGGTGGTGCTGGACGTGACTGGCAGCCAAGGCAATGCTTTCAAGCTAAAGACCTTTCTAGAGACCTTTCTTGGGTTTGAACAATATTTGAACATTTTACTTTTGAAAAAAAAAAAAAAAAAAAACATGGCTGATCCACGCCTCCCCAGCAAGATGTCTGCTGTCGTGTGACAACGGATTATAAGTTGAGAGGAGAGTTAGTGAAATTCATACAACAAGCAGCACCACAAACAACGTGAACAAAGACAACAACACTGAGAAAACTAATTAAAAAAAATTACCTTTCTTGGAACGTCCCGCTCTTTAGTGTTAGTGGGCGACTGGAACGGTATCTTAGATGCATGCTGGGATTATGTGGGGCTAGTAGACAGGGCAGGAGGGTGTAAAAGTCTCAACAAACTTCCCAGACTATTTGAACTGTCTGACAGTTATAGACTGGATTATCCGAATGTGCCAATGTGGACATGGGCAAACCGCATCGGGTTATCCAGATTATATTTAGATAGGGTATTCTGTAGGTATACAGATAAGGCTAGTGTGGGTTGTCTACAATTTCAAGTAGTCGACTACACAGACCACAAATTTTTGATCTGTGAAGTTGACTTAGATAGACTCAATAGGCAAGGGCCCGGGTACTGGAAGCTGAACGCATCGTTCCTGGCGCGCAAAGCTTACAGAGACCGGATTAGCGAATTAGTTAAGCGTGCATTGACGGATGCGATCGTCAACAACAGGTGGTGGTTTACCCTGAAAAGGGCTATTAGAGTAGAATCGATAAGGTTTAGAAAAGGAGTAGTGATAGAGGAAAATAGAGTAGAGGGAGAGCTAGTTAGAAAGCTAGAAGAGGCGTTTAGGACAGGCATAGTAACCGACGTGCTTGCGGCGAGATTGGCACTCGACAAATTCTTCAACGCAAAGCATGAAGGCTGCGTTGTCAGAGCTAGAGCGCTTGCTCTAAGACACAAGGGGACGAAAGTCGTTCAATGGGCCCGGGTGGTGGACGCGCGGCGTGGCAACAAGTCCACAATTCGGTCTTTTCCTGACCACAGCGGGTGCATGTTGCTCGAACCCGAGCAGATGTGTGCAGCTTTTCAACAGAACTTTGCTCAATTGTTCGGGAGCGGCGGCGGGCCGGACCGGAGTATGGACGTCGGTGCATACCTCGACGGACTGCCGCGGCTATCGACGACCGCAGCGCAGTGCTGCGAAAAGCCGATAACAGCAGGTGAAATACCGGAAGCGATGTCTGACTGCACGAGGGGTAAATCGCGAGGTTTGGATGGTCTGGCCTACGAGCTTTATGCGTATATGCCAGACTTGTTAGGCGACCTCTTGGCAGATGTCTACTGCAATTGGAAGCAGAACGGGAGCATTCCCAGTTTTATGAGCCGGGAGCGGTGGCGTTGCTGAGAAAAGACCCGAACAAGAGGGACGTTATAGACAACTTCAGGCCCATAACTCTGCTAAACGCAGAGTTTAAGATTTTGCCCAAGGTATTAGCAAAGAGATTGGCGCTTGTCGTCGGTGATCCGGTGGGAGAGGTGCAGATATGCGCCATTCCGAACAGATCCATCCACGACAACCTCAATCTCATGCGATACATCATAGAGAGGGTAGTTAAGGAACCTGGCACGGGTGGGGCCCTGATCAACTTGGATCAATCTAAAGCATTTGATAGGGTCTACCATCGGTAATGGCCCTCGAGCCGTTACTGGACAAATTGGAGACGATGAGGGTCCCACGCGAACTGGGATGCGGGAGATCCGTGTCAGCCTACGCCAACGACGTCACCGTGGTGTTGTCGAGCACCAAACACGTCCAGATACTCGGCACCACTCTCAAGGAATACGAAGCGGTGACAGGAGCAAAGATAAACCAGGAAAAGTCGGTGGGCTTGCAACTCGGCACCTAGAGAGACAAGTCCATGCCGTCCGACAGCGTCGTGGGGCGCTGGACGGAAATACCGGTTAAATTTCTCGGGGTCTGGTTCGGTCCGGACCTCTAGATGGAGAAAAACTGGAGCTAGGTGACGAGCAGGGTGGTCCTCTCTCACCTAGAAATAGGCCGCGAGTAGGCTGTTTCTGAAAAGTCGGGCGGAGGTGGCGAATGCGTACATAGCGTCCGTCATCTGCTACCGCCTGACCGTCGTACATTGCCCCCGCCCAAGTCTGACCAAAATGGAGCGCCTTCTCTTCCGCTTTTTGTGGAAGGGACGTGCTTCCATGGTCAGACGATCCATTTGCTGTCAACACCCGTGCGTGGAGGAGTAGGCATGCCGTGGCTGATGGTGCGCAAACATGCGCTGAGGCTGCGACATCTCTGGCTCTTCCTTGACGGTGAACAGGTGTAGTCACTGTTTGCCAGACGCGGTTTTCCCCAGCTCGTCTCCTTGACGGAGCTGCAGTCCTGGATCAGGAAGAGACCGAGGGATAGCGTTTGGAAGCTGGAATATCTCCAAGCGCTCACCGCCCTCTACCAGCAGGGCACTATTATCGAGTGGAACATCCACCTTGGCGTTCTATAGAGGGCTAGTGGAGGGTAAGAGCGACGACGTTCTCGGGGAGACCCTGGGCGTCGAAGACGATCAGATGTTCGCTCTCTTCAAGAGAACATTCAGACCGGGGCCTATGGACAACTTCCAGAAATCCCGGGATAAGCTCTACAGGCACGGGAGTGCTGTCAGAAGAGCCTGTCCGAGATGCACGCAGGGCGACGAAACCGTCCTGCACGCACTCGTTCAGTGCCCGATGATTGCTGACTTGTGGAGCTATGTCGAACAGCTGCTGTCGCGTGTAGGACGGATCCGGTTATCGACTAAGTCCATTGTGAGATAGCCCCGCCATCCTCCTTTAAAGAGGAGGAAGGGCAGGCAGTTTTCATCTGATTAACTTTTTAAAGTTTCATTTGAAGAGGAAAATCATCAGGGTGGAGAGACAAGTGCTGTCTTCTAGTAAGTTGTTGAAAGGTGGGTGAAAGTGGCGAGTTTGGTCCGAGTGAACGGGCCCGCTCTGAGTAGACGCCTGTAGACTGAGGAGTGGGAAAACTGAGAGAGGGCGCTTGCCCTGGTGGTCAGGGCGGCCGTGGTCATTTTGTGTGGTTTTCGCCACGAGTGACCCTCGGAGGTTTCCCCCTTTTTGATGAATTTTTGTTTTTTTTTGATTTCTAGTCCAATCTTGTTATAACCTGTTTACACGACCAAAACCCACTTTGTATCGTCCTGTACTGTTCTGTGTCGTCTTTAATGTTTTTCATCGTGTTAGCCCTTGTGGCCAATAAAGAAACCATTATTATTATTATCACCACCCCCACAATCCCCGAAACGCAAACAAACTAAACAAACACAAGTACAAATAAACCCACAAATACCTGAAATTGCAGACACCATACGTACAACAAACACAGACATACCCGAAACAACACCACCGAAACCATCACCACCACAATCACCAAAACGAAAACAAATAAAACCACACCAACAAAATGTTAAAATTTCGTGTTTGTCAGAAGGGCCAACGATAAACTAATGGGCCTCTTAGCACGAAGCGAAGACATTCAAACAGAGGGGGAGATCTTTGAAATGAGCACATTTTGCGTGCCAGAAGATTTGCTTCTGGTCCGAATGTCACTCGATTCCTTCAAAGAAATTCGGGAGAGCTTTCCTCAAGACGTGTGAACCCCGAATGTGAAACCCACATCGAGAGTTTTAAAGGGGTTCCCAAAAGAAACCCCACCAACCATGGAGGTCGAACCACCCGACCTTCACAAAACCCCGGAAGGTAGGTAAACCTTCCCTCTCTCTTTTATTTTGCCAACATGGCCATATTAAGAGTAGGAAGTTTAAATGTTCGCGGCATGGAGTCACCCTGGAAGCCGGGTCGCCTGCTCAAAGACCTCAGGTCGCTGGAAATGGATGTGATTGCCGTGCGAGACCAGAATTTCCGACACGCGCGCACTAGCTCCCATTTTCGACGACTATGAGATCTTCGCATCTGTTAGTAGGCCGGGAATGAGGTGGGGTGGCAGTGCTGTTTAGGAAAGGACTGGATCTCGAGGTAAGGTCGATCTTCCGGCACCCGGACGTTAAGTTGGTGGGCTTCGATATTGGGCACTAGCAAAGGTGGTGCCTTTAGACAGCTGGCCGTCTACGCCCCTACAGGGGCTGGACGACCGGACTTCTTTAGGCGCCTTGAGTCCTTTCTGGGTACGTCTCGCCCTTTACTGTTAGCGGGGGACTGGAACGGCATCTTAGACGCACGCTGGGATTGTGTGGGAGTAGCTGATAGGAGCGTGGGGTGCAAAAGCCTCAAGCACCTAATCAGCCAGTTCCAACTGTCTGACAGGTATCGACTAGATTTCCCCAATGCGCCAGTATGGACATGAACCAACCGCATGGGGTCATCTAGATCGTATATAGACAGGATCTTCATTAGGAAAATAGATAGAAATAGTTTAGGCTGCCCACTTTTTAAAACGGTCGCCTATTCAGATCACAAATTTATGATCTGTATAGTCGACCTTGATAAAATGCGTAGGTTAGGACCTGGTTACTGGAAGCTGAACATGTCATTTCCGGCACGTAAGGCTTACAAGGACCGAGTCAACAATTTAGTTAAGCAAAGATTGACAGGAGGGATAATCAACAACAGATGGTGGGGGGCTCTCAAAAGAGAGATTAGAGTAACTTCGATAGGATTCAGCAAAGAACTAACGCTAGAGAAAAATAGAAAGGAGAGGGAGCTGGTAATAAGTGAGACAAGGCTATTTGTAGTGGCATTGCAACTGACGTGCTAGAGGCGAGAATGGCATTAGACCATTTCTTAAATGCGAAACACGAAGGTTGCATTGTCAGAGCTAAGGCGCGTGCGCTGAGAAACGATGGAACCAAAGCTGTTCGATGGGCCCGTGTGGCGGAGGCGCAACGTGGTATTAAAACCACAATTCGGTCTTTGGCGGACCGAGACGGACACGAGATAAACGATTCAAAGTGGATGTGTGAGGCGTTTCGCCAGTACTTTGCTCGGTTGTTCGGGGAGAGTGGCGAGTCAGAGAGAGTAGCGGATATCAGCCTCTACCTTGACGGCTTGCCGCGCATCTCGACGGTTGACGCTGAGCGCTGCGAAAGGCCGATTACTTCAGCCGAAATTGAGGATGCCCTTGTCGGCTGCAAATCACCCGGTTTGGATGGCCTGCCCTACGAGCTTTACGTAAATATGCTAGACTTGTTCTCCGATCTTCTCGAAGCACTCTACTGCAGCAGGCAGCACAATGGGAGTATTCCCAGTTCTGTGAGCAGGGGAGTGATGACGCTGATAAGGAAAGACGAGAACAAGAGAGATAGATTAGACAACTTCAGCCCCATAACTCTGCTCAACACAGAGTTTAAGATTTTGGCCAAGGTGTTAGCAAAGAGATTGGCGCTTGTCGTCGAGGATTTGGTTGGGCGGCGCAAACTTGTGCAATCCCAGCCAGGTCCATACACGGCAATCTCCACCTCATGCGATACATCATAGAGAGGGTAGTTAAGGAACCTCATCATAGAGAGGGTAGTTAGGGTGTAAACCTGGCTTCGGTGGGCACTGATCAATTTAGATCAATCGAAAGCATTCGATAGGGTCGACCATCGGTATCTGGTGTTTGTCCACAAAGCAGCTGGCTCCGGCCCTGTCTTCAGAAGCTGGATCGCTGCACCTGCTCGGTGGTAAAAGTTAATGGCTTTGTTAAAGTTAAAGTTCCTTTACACGGGCCGTCAAGGGTGCCCTCTCTCTTCCCTTCTGTACGTACTTACTCTCGAGCTTTTACTGCGTAAGCTGGAGCTGTTGTAGGGTGTCCCGCTCGAATCGGGACGTGGAAAGGTTGTGTCGGCTTATGCGGACGACATCACCGTGATGGTGTCGGACACCTCGGAAATCGAGGTGGTCGGCACCTTATTGAAGGAATATGATGGGTTGACAGGAGCCAAACTTAACGCGGAAAAGTCGGTGGGCTTGCAGCTCGGCACCTGGAGAGGAAAGTTCATGCCGTCCAACAGCGTCGTGGGGCGCTGGACGGACGGACCGGTAAAGTTGCTCGGGGTTTGATTCGGACTAGACCTCCAGGTGGAAAAGAATTGGCACGAGGTAACGAGCAGGGTAGGCAGTCTCACACAGAAATGGGTTGCGAGGAAGCTATCACTGAAAGGTCCCGCCAAGGTGGCGAAACGCTTATATCCCGTCCGTCATCTACTACCACCTGACTGTCATGCCTTGCTCCCGTATGCGCCTTGCCAAGTTGGGACGGCTCCTCTTCACATTCTTGTGGAGAGGACAAGTTCTGTTTATGAGGCGGTCCATTTGCTACCAGCAGCCTCTAAAAGGAGGGCTGGGCGTGCCGTGGCTAATGATGCGCAGACATGTGCTGAGGCAGCGACATCTCCTGATATTCTGCCTAAAGGTCGAACAGCTATTGTCGCGTGTAGAACGGATCCGGCTATCGGCCGAGTCCATAGTGAAGATCAACCCACCGCCTTCCTTTGGCCAGGAAGAGTAGGCAATTTTCTTCCGTCTGGTGGCAGTTGCGAAAGAGGTTATATGGTGGACCAGATTGAAAGGAGTGAAGAGGTTATATGGTGGACCAGATTGAAAGGAGTGAAGACAGACACTTTTCTCTTCGGCCAATCCCTCATCAACTTCTTCAAGTTTTATCTGGAAAGGAAGGTGAGGGTGGAGAGAGAAGTGCTGCTCCCTAGTACATTTACTAAAAGGTGGATGAATGTGGCGAGAATGGCCCGTGTGAATGGGCCTACTCTGGCCAGGCGCCTATAGGGTAGCTAATTTGAGGAGGAGAGGGGTGCTCTCCCGTGTCCCCTAAGAGCGCTGTGTGGTTCAGGATTGGTTGGGTATCTGAGTCACCCCTGAGTCGTCCACCCCCCTATAGGAGAATTTATTTTGTTATATTTATGCATAGTTTATTTATATATTTTTATATTTTCATTGTTAAATTAGTCTTGCCATTGTGCACTTTTACTCGACCTTATTGTAAACCCCACTGTCCGTGTCTTTGTATTGTCCCCTACATGTCGGCCCTTGTGGCCAATAAATGAAATCATTGTGGATTGGCAGTATCGGTAAAGGGTCGGACGCCATGCTTTGACGCATAGAGTTACGGCCCTTGCCATTCTGAGTTCAAATCCCGCCGAGGTTAACTTTGCCCATCATCCTTACGGGGTCGATAAAATAAAGTACCAGTAATGCACTGGGTATTTGCTGGCCTTGTGCCTAAAATAGAAACAATTAATCGTAATGAAAAAATCCCGCCGAGGTTAACTTTGCCTTACATCCTTACGGGGTCGATAAAATAAAGTACCAGTAATACACTGGTTAATTGCTGGTCTTGTGCCAAAAGTAGAAACAATTATGATGATTATTATTGATATTAGCTCGCTCTTTCCCACAAAGTATCATATTTATTACATCCTTTTGGTTACATTTGAAGTCTTTTCTGTGTTCTATCGATTTTTACTGGATCCGCCTGTGTACACGTCAGTTTGTGGGGGTGGAGCTCTTTTGGTTTAGATGGAACAGCAGCGTTTAAATACAAGGAAAGGGAGGATGATTACAGAAAAAATAGAAAGATGGCGAGAATGAGGGTGATGTCAATGGTGCTGTTGGGGATGCTTTTATTATGATAATAGAGGGTTTGTTGGAGTGAGAAAGATGATGGTGGAGGTGAGCATGAGGATGATGACGATAACGATGAGGATAATAATTGTTTCTACTTTAGGCACAAGGCCAGCAATTACCCAGTGCATTACTGGTACTTTATTTTATCGACCCCGTAAGGATGAAAAGGCAAAGTCAACCTCGGCGGGATTTGAACTCAGATCGTAAAGGGACGTAACTATGCTGGAAAGCATGGCGTCCGACACTCTACCGATACTGCCAATCCACCATCCTATGGGGATAATAATGATGATAATGATGAGGATAATAATGATGATAATTTTGGTGATGTTGACGAGGATGATGATAATGATGACTATGATAATGATGATTATGATAATAATCTTTCGTCTTTTTTTATAGATGCAGACAATTCAGGATTACATTTCATTTAACAATGTCTCGCTTTCCAACACAGCAGCATGTTGTTTTAAGGAAATTTAGCAATAATTTCTAGCTCTACGAGTAACCGCAGAGAGGCACCCTCAGTGATGGCGGTGGATATGGGGTGGTGATGGTGGTGATGATGATGATGATGATGATGGTAATGGTGTTGGGGGAAATTGCAAATAGAGCACTGATAGTAAAGATGGTAACACGTCTGGTAGTAGCGTTAGTGGTTATGATGACGATGATGATGATGATGATGATGGTTACGATTGGAACGATTGTGATGGTTTTACTGATTATTGCAGCATTGGTTGTGATGATAATGAGGACAACATTGATGACAATAATGGCAATTATGAGCATGGTAATTGATCACAAAGCATTCTTTGACATTAAGGCCGAACAGACAGGAAAATAGAAAAATAATATCGCAATTAATAACAACAACAACAGCAGCAACAACACGAACAACACCAACAAACAACAACAGTAACAATAACCAACACGATCAACAACAACAAACAACAACAGTAGCAATATCAACACGAACAACAGCAGCAGTAACAATAACCAACACGATCAACAACAACAAACAACAACAGCAGCAACAACACGAACAACACCAACAAACAACAACAGTGGCAATATCAACACGATCAACAACAACAAACAACAACAGCAGCAACAACACGAACAACAACAACAGTGGCAATATCAACACGAACAACAACAACAAACAACAACAGCAGCAACAACACGAACAACACCAACAAACAACAACAGTGGCAATGTCAACACGAACAACAACAACAGTAACAATAACCAACACGATCAACAACAACAAACAACAACAGTAGCAATATCAACACCAACAAACAACAACAGTAACAATAACCAACACGATCAACAACAACAAACAACAACAGTAGCAATATCAACACGAACAACAGCAACAGTAACAATAACCAACACGATCAACAACAAGAAACAACAACAGCAGCAACAACACGAACAACACCAACAAACAACAACAGTAGCAATATCAACACCAACAAACAACAACAGCAGCAACAACACGATCAACAACAACAAACAACAACAGTAGCAATATCAACACGAACAACAGCAGCAGTAACAATATCAACCAGCATGATCAACAACAACAATAACAGTAGAAGCAACAGTAGCTGCAGCAGCAAAAAAGCAACATTAACAACAGAAAACAAATGAACTAACAACAGCATCAACAGCAACAACAAATGACACGAATAATAGCAACAACAACAGCAAACAACAACAAAAGAAATAACAGCAACAACAACAAACAACAGCAATAATAATTATGACGATAATGATGGCCTGGGGTAGTGATGGTGATAGTGTTGGTGAAATTGCAATAATAATAATTGTTTCTACTTTTGGCACAAGGACAGTAATTACACCAGTACATTACTGGTACTTTATTTTATCGACCCCGTAAGGATGAAAGGCAAAGTTAACCTCGACGAGATTTGAACTCAGAACGTAAAGGGACGTAACTATGCTAGAAAGCATGGCGTCCAGCCTTCTACCGAGACTGCCAATTCACATTAACGACGATGATGGTAGTGATAGTAGTGGTGATGATGAAGACGACAATGATGTCAACGATGATGATGATGATGATGATGATGACGACGACAACGACGATGTCGACGATGATGAAATATTAGTCACAAATAAGTTAGTAACAAATATGGTTTCTAACTTAGCTATAAGGCCAGCAATTTGAATAATGAGAAAATCAACTAAATTGACACCAGTACTTGATTGGTACTTTATTCAATCAATTTCCGAAAGATGAAAAGCAACGTTGACTTCGGTGACATTTTCACTCAGAACGGAAAGCATTTCGTCTGACATTCTAACGATTCTAACAATCTACTGCCATAAGAAGATACAGTATGTAAATGACAAACAATTCTATAGATAGCAGAGTGAATTATAACGAATCATCCTGTTATTATTAAAACTAGACTAGAGGGCGGTGGATTGGCAGAATAGGTAGAGCGTAAGACACCATGCTTCGCGGCATAGTTGCGTCTCTTTACGTTCTGAGTTCAAATCCCGCCGAGGTTAACTTCGCCTTTCATCCTTACGGGGTCGATAAAATAAAGTACCGATAATACACTGGTCGACTTAATCGACTACCCCCCCACCCACCCCAAAAAAGAAAAAAAAATTACTGGCCTTGTGCCAATACTAGAAATCATTAAAACTAGACTAGTTCAAAGAAACTTCCTATATTCACCCCTTTTCTGTTTAGTTTTAATATATTTAAGCAGCATGTTCAATTAAATTGAATTCAACTGTAGCAAGATAACTATCCATTGTATATATGGACGGCATATGTGATCGTTCATATTGCTACAAGTAGCAAACAAATCTCTCTCAGATCATACCTTATCATCTTAAAAAAGGGAACGAACACATTGGATAATGTAAATGTAGATACACAATGTCGGAAATAAAGTATGAGATGATCAGAACTGGAGAGGGCAAACACGACATGCTAGAATGTGTTGTATATCTTGAATTAGGGAGAGGGATGATTAATGTTGATGACTGGATTTATGGGATGTACCTTGTCGTTTGATCAACTAAATATATGTCATATGTAATCTCGATCAGAGTTGATATAGACGATACAACAACTACATTAACAACAACTACATTTATAACAACAACAAAAGCAATAGTAACTATTTATTGAACCCTCTTTTGTACTTTTACCCATATGTAAATATTATAGTACCTTATTGTAAAGGCGCGTGGCTTTGTGGTTAGGGTATTCGGCTTACAATCGTAAAGTTTTGAGTTCGATTCTCGGCGGCGCATTGTGTCCTTCAGCAAGACACTTTATTTCACCTTTCTCCAGTCCACCCAGCCTTGTCAGATTCTGTGTTCGCTGAATCTTCCTGAGAACCACGTTAAGTGTATGCGTGTCTATGGAATGCTCAACCACTTGCACGTTAATTTTATGTGCAAGCTGTTCCGTTGATCGGATTAACTGGGACACTCGTCGTCGTAACCGACGGAGTGCTCCTCTTTCCAGTGGTTTATTATACAATGCTAACACAGCATATAGTCCCTTATTTTAAAAAAACAATCACCCATCTTCCATATATTTTTGGCAAACACTTATTTCAAAAGCTTCCAGATTTTGCCTTTAATCACAATTATTTCACGTTCATCAAGCTTCTCTAATCCATCCCTCCCTATACTATGAGCAATTGAAAAAAAAAAAAAAAATGTTATACATTAGTTAAGAATAGTTCAAATGATAAAGGAGATACTTAATAAATGTCAGTGTCATAACTGGAAATATAATCGGATGTTGCCTGTAACTGAATATTTGACAAATGTACTATCACAATTAGATTTGAGTAAGAAACAATAACTTTACCAAGTTCTCAACACTTCTGGAGTCTCAATGGACCTGTTTCTAATCATCAATTTGGAAATAGTTCGTGTTGTTTTCTCTATTTCAAGTATTCGTTTTGACATTTGGATTAGTACTTCATAAAATGTGATCAATTACCGTATTTCCCGGCGTCGAAGATGCTACTTCTTTCCTAAGATAAGTCTCAAAATCTACTATACGTCCTGGAGGTCGAAGGTTGTTTATTATTTTTTTTCAAATTTTTGGTTGCCAAAATTTGGGTGCGTCCTCGAGGACGAAGCGTCTTCGGCGCGGGGGAATACGGTACTTGTTGATGTCTCAGATTTTGTCTCATGCAAGAGTTGCTCATTTATCTAAAGTGTGACGTTTATAATCATTTAAATTATTCTGAAATATAATATGTTTCTTTAAACATTAACTTTTCTCCATCCAGATTCTGAGATGAAATTCTACTGTAGGGTATATTGCCATTCATGATTCCAGGCTCGATAAAAATCGTATATATCTCTCTATCCGCTATAAGATCAACCACATGTTAAAAGAGGAATATATTTCTCTTTGTATACATAATATGTTTACAGGCAGCATCTGCCCATCCATTCCTTTCCATTCTCCCCATCTCTCTTTCATTTTCATATACATTTCTTACTGTTGATTGTTGTTTACCCCCAGTCAAAGCGGCAATTTTTCATTGAAGTTCAAATAGCATGATGTTCAAAGTAAACATTTTAATCAATAAAGTATTCAGAAAATTCATTGTTTAACCTCTAAATATCAAAGACGCTTCCCCTTTCGCCACTTTAATCTTCAACTTCTAATAAAACTGTGTATTGAACTAACTGATCGATAAGTATTGAGAGCAATCAGTTTGTTTGCCATGTTATTGGTATTGCTTAGTGGAGTCATGCTGAGGTGAAAAACTAATTAAAACATGTAAGCAACAGATGTAACTGAAATGAAAAAATTGTTATTACTGAGGAACGAGAAAAAATTGTTATTGCTGAAGAGTGACTGAGAAACGATCAAATTTCTATGATAAAATAACGATAGCAACTGCCACAGTTTCTCTCTAAACATTCATATTGTCTACTAAAATAATAAAACTAAAACAAACATTAAATAAAAAAAAACGAAATGTCTTTTTCATTAATTCTGACGAATCATTTTGTTTTAATAAAACAATTCGGTCTCCATATGTTTCTGGCTACAAAACATTCAATAGGACAACATATCGCTGTTGGCTTATATATGGTGTTCGATAACAGGGAAAGTAACAGGTGATCGAATCGCTAGGATGCCAATCTATTGGTTCCATCGAGGCTCTGGAGTTTTTATTTACCCACTGTGTGTAGCCATAGTTCGGTACCAGCTGCTATTTTTAACAAAAGGAGCAGAATAAAACTATTTAATGTTTCGTCACTTGGCAATGCTGGAGAAGCTAAATAGGAGAGGACTTTAGTGTATCTTGCCTTGAATTAGTGTATTTAAATGATTTGACGGTGATAAATCGATATAATGATTGTTAAGAATTATTACTAATAGAAAATAAATGACAAGAATTGTGACAGTGATAAAAATTGATTTCGTAGTAAAACAATAAAAGATCTTCAAGTTAAAGAAAGGAGAGAATGATTAATTGGTGGACGTCACGCATTCTCAAGGTGATTTTATTCTGTAAACAAAATGTCTTAAAATGAGAATCGACATCATATCTAACACTTTATTTCTAAGATGCTTACTTCTGGTTTGTTTTGTATTACACACTTCACCAATGCTCACAGAAAATACATTTTATGTTATAATAAATTTATCATTTTAAGTTGAAGTAAGAAATGGTTTATTATTTCACCGAATAGTCTCTTAATGGACCAAGTTTGAAGATGTGTACGTGGTTATTTTCTTATCAGTGGCTTTAATAATGTAACAGTTTTGCGGATTAAAACTAGAGATTTGGTTTGGATAGCCAGATAAAACAATTTACCTCCATTAAATTTGTCTTATTAATTATATTGAGAGTTATATGAATACCACAGTCCCCATTTCCATTTCAACATGCACAAACATTTCAGTTCGAGAGATTTTTCTAATCAGAAGCGAACAGCTAATCCCTCTTAAATCCATAATTAGTGGTTTAGCTTTTCGAGTCTACCAGTGCTTTAGATTCGTAGACATCAAAAATCAAAACTTGAAAGCATATTACTGCGTTGTAAACTGAAATAGTTAACGTTTGCGCAGAACACACACCAACCTTAAACGCGGTTAAATTCATAAATATACTAAGACTAAACCCAACTATGCAAAATAAAGTTATACGCTTGGCCAATTGCGAGTTGTTGAGGCTATTTAACCCATAGTTGGGGAGAATGGCCGTTGACGCTGATGAGTTCATCTGCTCTTTCCACAGCTCTTGTTTTTTGTGATGCCAGGGTTCCACTTATCATTCCCACTAGAGCAGGGTCTGGTGGAGAAGCCGGTTTAGTCACCGATCACTCGACTATAGAGCAGGTTGTACAGTGTTACATGGTACCAGTAGCAGCCAGAAACCTGACCTGACATAAACATAGCTAATTAATCCGTATTAAATATTTTTAAAAAATCAGATTATGTGAAAGGGAAAACAATTTTAATTAATTTGAAATTACTGAATTATTATTGAAGGTAATATTTTGTTATTTTTCTTAAAGGGCTTTAAAAATAGTAGGAACAAAGTGTTTAGACGTAACTCACCAATGCTAATAAAATCATTTTTATAATCTATGGAAACCGGAGTGCCCAACCAGAGGTAAACAAATTTTCTAAATATTGGAACTGGCCTGAAACAATATTTGAAACTAAAGAAATATCAAGTAGAATTACGATAAATTTAAGTTTTATTCACCTCCGAGGTCAGAAAAGCACGAGGAAAAATCGTTACTATAGCAAGCTACGCATGCGCATACATTTCTCAAACACATAGACCAGTTAGGGAAGATAACAATGAAAACTGATCAATCGTTTGTATGGTCTTAGACTGTTTCAGTTTCGCATCTGAAAAGAGGTTGTGGCCTTGTAATATCATGCTGCACATGGTAAAATACTACTTTGTTTTGTCTCGTTTCATTTGTCATCATTTGCATCGTATTTTCTACCGCATAGTACTGGATTTAAAAACATTATCGGTCTTTTACTACACTAATATATATTTGCTTTAATGTTTCAGTGTTAAAACGCATGAACTAACATAATTGACTCCTCTCTTATCCTGTGTATATCCCAATATACCTTACACATATGCACACACATATGCATACATGTACACACACACACACATATATATATATATATGCAAAAGGCAAACAGAAATAATAAAGTAAACGATACAGTACAATGAGGAAATATATAATAAGTTTTATGCTTGATATAATAAGAAAAGTCTCTTAATGTTTCGAACGCAAATCAAATCCTTCACCAGAAAATAGAATGAGTAATTAAAGAACTAGAAATATTGAGGAGACGGGCAAGGCGGAAACTGAGAAACAAATTTAGAGAAAAATAACAGGTCTATTCATATATATATATATATATATATATTCATATATATATATATATATATATATATATATATATATATATATATATATCTAAGGCGGGTAAAATTCCCGAGATCCATGGACGAGTTCTCTCCAGCGGTCTCTGTCCCTCATTATCGCTGCCATATCCTGCATCTCCAACAGACCAGTGTCTGTCCTTAGGGCATCAACATATGTTAACCTTGATCTTCCTCTTCTAGTGTGTCCATGTAGGGGCTCCCAAAGGAGCACTGAGTGCAATGTCAACTCTGGATGTCGGTGAGCATGTCCAGCCAACCTCAGTCTCCTCTGTGTCACTTTTGAGCTGACTTTTGGGATGCTCCCATACAGCTCTGAGTTTTTCATCCTCAGTGTATACTGATTAATGTTCAGAGCCATCCTCAGCATTCTCGTGTAGCACCTATCCACCATCTGAGTGAGTCTCTTGGTCAGTGTCCAAGTCTCAGACCCATACAGCAGCACAGACTCCACTACAGCAATGAAGAGGCGGATTTTCAGGTCTCTACGAAGGTCCGACTTCCACACCGATCTCAAGCTGTGACACGCCGCCCAGGCCTTGCTCTTCCTCTCAACCACATCATCTTTCGTATTCCCAATCTTTGCTCCCAAATACAGGAAGTCCTCAACCAATATATATATAACGAAGGAATTGTGGTAAGCAACCAGATGGACAATAACGCACCAGAGTACTCAGTATTTAGAGTAGTAGAGTGGGTAATAGGAAAAAGTATGACCCCGACGGCAGAGCTCAAGCCGTTTCGACGGCTATTACACAAATAGCCGTCGAAACGCAAGAATAGAGGTGTAACACACGAGTTGTGATATATTAGTAAAAGGAAAAGAAAATGCTGACAAATTGTTCCCAGTGAAAAATAGTTTAATTAGGAATAAGTAAAAATTAGTAATAAGTATTGGTTATTATTCAGTTTTAGTTTTAAGTTTTTACCGGTTGTGCATTTCTAATGCTTTTCAAAAATAATTTTGAGATAGAGCGCCCGTGATGTTTGCTCTAATCTGATTAGAGCAAACATCACGAAATTATCTCAAAATTATTTGGTAGTGAATATATATGATATTTTCTAAAATATACAGTGACTGATCGGCCTGATTTGCATATTAGCTGACTGCCTGATCAGTCAGATCTGCATATTAGCAGACCCACTGATCAGCCAAATTTGCATATCAGCAGACTGGTCAGTTTCATGTATACGATCGATTAATGACCGGCTTTGCCATATTCAAATGCATAATTGAAAACGAATATTATTATTAATATTCGAAAAACTCAGACTATATATATATACGAAGTGTTGTAAGACATTATTCGTGTGTGTGTGTGTGTGCGTGCGTGTGTGTGTGTGTGTGTGTGTGTGCGTGCGAGTGTGCGTGTGTGTGTGTGTGTGTGTGTGTATGTGTGTGTGTGTGTGTGTGTGTGTGTGTGTGTGTGTGTGTGTGTGTGTGTGTGTGTGTGTGTGTGTGTGTGTGTATGCCCACACCTCTATCCATTCTCTCGCCGTGCTCATAATTAACTTCCCTCTATTTCACTCTATTCATATATATTCATCTCTACAATTCTCTCTTTATCCTCCTCATTATTTTCGTATGTAGTTTCACTATTCAAAAATAACATTACAAAACAATTTTTCCCCTATATTCTGAGATAATTAAGCAAATTTTCATTCACCCACACTCCTATCAAACAGGAAACACACACACACACACATGCATACACCCACACACACGCACACACACACACACACAAACACACACACACACACACACACACACACACACATGCATACACCCACGCATACGCACACACACACACATACACACATTCAAAGATACATACATACTTTCTCTCACAAACACAAGTAATGTAGATAAAGTCCTGTATTTTAGCCTCAAAATAAGTAATTCTCTGGACGTTTGGCTTCGAATAACTGCAGGTTATAAGCTTATCAATCTTTGGCATTTGTCCTACTAGTAAGTTGTCCACCAATTATCAACTGGTTTTTGCATTAATGTCTATCTTCTGTCAACGCGAAAGTCTTTACATCAAAGAACTAAAAGACATTGGTATTGACCATATGCCAGACATTGAGAAACGCTCCACTAAGCAAATATTACACGCTCTACTACATCTAACTATTTCACCTCGCTAAATATAAAAGCCTTTTTGATGTGAAGCCAAACCGTTTTACCACATATTCTCTCACAAGTCACTGGTTTTTATTTGTGTTCTTATTTGTCATCGATGTTTGCATCATATTTGATGTTGTTGCTGTTGTTACAACCCTTCTTTCGACGGACGATTCCTCTCTGATTGTTCATGTTGCTTTTTTTGTTGTGGTTATTTTTTGGCGGTGTCATTTCTGTTTAGACAGCCAAGTCGAAATAAGAGCTTCAAAGACAAGAACAATTCATATTACTCGTAAACGACATCTACGAACATGTCTGTTTCACTAGATGCATACATACATACATACATACACTTGTACGTACACACGCTTGTACACACACACACACATATATATATGTGTGTGTGTATATATATACATATGTGCGATTAAACATAAAACAGGTGCATATAAATGCATATGTATGTATAAATGAACGAATGAATGTATGTTCTTCTGGTTTTATAATTTCACAAATTTTTGCCAATAGAGAGAGAGAGTCGGTTTCTAACATAGTTACAAGATTCTCATTGGAATTTACACAACATCAACTAGGTAGATATGTATGCATGTCTGCATGCATGCATGTGTAGGTAGGGATGTTATTGTATGTGTGGATGTGGATGTTTTGAGTTGTATGTGTGCATGTGCATATGCTTTGTATCTGTACATGTGTATATGCAGTTGGTAGATGCAACACTTTTGGAATGTTTTACATATTTTTATTGTTCCATTAATGGATTGTACTTGTAATTTCCTATCTAGTCGTATTCTTTCTGTTCCTGTGAAGCCCAGCTTCTCAAGATTTGTATTGAGGCAGTTACTAACATATCCCAGTGCTCCAATAATCACAGACATAAATCTGAAGGTGTAATCAGGGTGGAGTATCTGCAGATTTCTCATCAGTTCTGCATAAATATTCTCGTTTTCGCTAATCTTTGATATTATATTGGCATCTGCTGGACAGCTAACTTCCACTACTGTTCATGACTTCTTTTCCCTGTCCCATATCATAATATCTGGTCTGTTATGCCTGCATTTTATTGGGATTTTTACTGGAACATTCCACCACTACTCTTTCGTATTATGTATATGTATGTCGTCCACATTGCTGTAGATTTTAATGTGTTTATCATCAGGGCTATCTTGTCTACGGATTGCATTGTACAGTGTTTTGGCCACTACATCATGCCTCATAGGTAGATAGTACCGCGATGACACCTTTGGGCAGCTGCTTATGACCGATGACATCTTTGGACATATGTATGTATGTTCTTCTGGTTTTATAATTTCACAAAGTGTTACCAATAGAGAGAGTCGGTTTCTAACATAGACACAAGACTCTCTCATTGGAATTTACACAACATCAACTAGGTAGATATGTATGTATGCATGCATGTGTAGATATGGATGTTATTGTATGTGTGGATGTGGATGTTTTGAGTTGTATATGTGCATGTGTATATGCTTTGTATCTGTACATGTGTATATGCAGTTATTAGATGCAACATTTTTGGAATGTTTTACATATTTTTACTGTTTCGTTAATGGATTGTACTTGTAGTTTCCTAACTAGTTGTGTTCTTTCTGTTCCTATGAAGCATAGCTTCTCAAGATTAGTATTGAGGCAGTTACCAACATATCCCAGTGCCCCAATAATCACAGGCATAAATCTGAAGGTGTAATCAGGGTGGAGTATCTGCAGATTTCTCATCAGTTCTGCATAAATATTCTCCTTTTCACTAATCTTTGATATTATATTGGTATCTGCTGGGCAGCTAATTTCCACTTCTGTGCATGTTTTCTTCTCCCTGTCCCATATCATAATATCTGGTCTGTTATGCCTGCATTTTATTGGGGTTTTTGTATGTATGCATGTATGTGTTTATGTATGTTCTTCTGGTTTTAATATTTCATACTGTTTCACCAATAGAGTGAGACGGTTACTAATATAAAAACAAGACTCTTTTATTGGAATTTAGACTACATGAACTAGGTAAATGCGTTTTCATGTCTGTATGTGTTTTTGTGTGTGCAAGTATGGTTGGTATTGCATTTAAGGATCTCTATGTTTTGAGTTATATGTGAACACGTGCATATGTTTCTGTATATATATATATATGAGGAAATGCAGTTATTAAATGCTGAATTGTTAAATGTTTTACATATTTTAACATTTCAATTAATGGACTGCACTTGCAACTTCTAACTAGCCGTGCTCTTTCTGGTTATGTGAAGCTTAGCCTCTCACAGAACTCTCACTTAGTACTGATGCAGTTAGTAACATTGCTAGGAGCGCTAATGCTCATAGATATACAACCTCTCTCATTGGTAGATAGGTATGCATGTCTGCATGCATGTGTGTGCAGGTATGGATGTTAATGTATGTGTGTATGTTTTAAGTTATATGTGCGCATGTGCATATGCTTTGTATCTGTACATGTGTATATGCAGTTATAGATGCAGAATTTTTGTAATCTTTTACATATCTTTACTGTTCCATAATGGATTGTACTTGTAATTCCCAGGTAGCATGGCGCGGGCTACATACTCTACTAGAGCGGACGATGAACGGAGGAGAAGCACCTTGCAGGAGTGGGCTTCTTGGTGATGGATTCCATTGCCTCCAAACTGTCCGACCATCCAACCAGACACAGTGATCGCATCATGTCCATGCGCCTTTCTCTCCATTGCCGTCAGCATGCCACGCTTATCAACGGTTACGCCCCAACACTTCAAGCGGATCTTGCGGACAAAAATAGGTTCTACTCAGGTCTGAGAAACGTCCTAGGAGCCAACCCCGCCGATGACAAAGTCATCATACTCGGGGACTTCAATGCAAAATCACCATCTCCACCAACTACCAGAATCATATAAATACAACAGTTATACAAGGACAGTTGGCTTTCATGATGATTTCTTTTGAACAGTTCTACTCATGTAGAAGCCATTTCTATATTAAATGACACACACACACACACACACACACACACACACACACACACACACACACACACACACACACACACACACACACACACACACATATATATAAAGTAGAACATTGGTGGGTTATATCAGTAGTAGTGGAACATTCAGTCCATGAGACCGAACTGATGATTCGAATTGTTCTCGGAAATGGTGAATTAACTGTTGTGGAACTACTTCTATATTTATATATATAATCATGTTTGTGTGTGTGTATATGTATGCATGTATGTAGATTCCCGAGGTGTGTCGGGGGTGAGGTGGGAGTCAGTTAAAAAAGGTACTCAATACACTTGTAGAGTATAGACATCTTTATTATGTATAGAACTGACTTCTACTAGACTAGAACTATTTCATTCGTGATGATTTCATACGAATGAAATAATTCTAGTCCTGTAGAAGTTACTCTCCCCCCTCTCCCCCTCTCTCTCTCTCTCTCTCTATATATATATATATGTATATGAGTGTGTATTTATGGATGTATGTGTGTGCGTGTGTTTGTAAATGTGATTGTTTACATAGTAAACTACGACCCAACTAAGGAAAATCGCTGGTCTTTAGTAAATATTTAATAAACCGACTTATTTTCTCCCGCTTTCATGATTCTGATACCTAGAGTTTCATGATCCTACCTTTGGACATTCCTCATTTTGGAGTTAATCAAGGTGATGAAATATATCATTGATTCCCGGTCAATTTGGTGAATGGAATGCTAACCTATTGACTTTCGCTTTAGCGTGCGCTTACGTTCGTTTCATGTAGCTTGGTAGTTTCGGTGTGTTATGAAAAATTGAACTTGTTTTCATGATGACACTTTAGTTTTTATACCACATCTACTTGTTTTTTCATCAGTACAGTGAGCACAGAAATATAAGCAGAAGTTGAATATGTTGCTGAAGTTCATCATTGACAAAGTGATGTTAATGTGTGGAACTTTCATGCGCTCAACTGCCATACTGTGTTGTTTCGGTTGTTATATTGTTGTTGTTTTTTTTTTTTTAAACGAGACCTTCACTAATTGCCTTCATTTCAAAAAAATATTTACTCTCCTTTTGGAAGCATAATGCAACGCCGAAACCCAATTTAACTGACTATTCTTAAGCTCTCAATTACTTGCACATTATAATGCATTACGCTCTTCGTGCATGACTGGATTCTAGGTTAAGATATTATCAAGATAGCATTTATTCACTGAAAACACACAGACCCCTCTTTTAATCATCTATACACACCAGTTTCAGTTTCCTTCTTTCTTACTTTCCATTCAATGTATCAATATATCATTTATAGATATGTTCTCATGAATGATTATGTATGTGTACATTTGTGACGCACTCTGTATCTATATATATACATTCACAAGTAGAATAACCATTGAGTATAAGGAAATTCCACATGTTTACGGTCAACAAGGGTTAACTTTTTCCCTATTTATCCCTTCAGTCGAACTATATTCTTGCGTGAGACTCTCATTATTTATTATTCTGCCACTTGTAAACCCATTAGCCCGTTGTGTCTTGAAACCATTGGTAGCTGATGATGTAATATTATGTATACGAAATGCAAATAAATATTATCTGTAATCTGAATGTAGAGCACTCTGATTTCTTGTTGAACATTATGCTACACGCACACACACACACACATACACACGCACACGCATACACACACATACGCACACACACAGACACATACATACAGGCTACTGATGCACACGTATATGTATATAACTACGGCCGTCGCTCGCAATCTTGTATGAGTTGGTAGCATGTACTATGTTTTCGCTATGGGATTTAGATGCCTATGCCTTCGGGAGTAGACACAGACACATCTCGATCCTTTCGCTTTATTCAGCTGAACACGTGGGACGTGATAACTAGGAAGAGAAAGAGGTGTATCAGTACTGAGCTGGTAGTTTTATCTTTATTTTCTGTCTTCCAAATTCCAGTCACGAGGCATTGATCCTATATTGTAGAAGAAACCTGCCCAAGGTAGCGCTGAAAGAGATTGAACTCAGACCCACGAGGTTTCGAAGCGAACTCATTAATTACACAGGAAAGACATTGGGTGAGGTACTCTTAATTGCAATCTGTTTGGAAATAACACTTACTGATCATGGCTGGAAAGCCTTTGACCTTCAGTTTGCTTGATCTCCATAAATCTATGTCAAAACTACGACAGAGTTAACTGATTGACATTTAATTTTAAGCAGCTGTAAAGGTTGGTGGATTGGCAGAATTTGTTGAGCATTGGATAAAATGGTAACGTTGTATTGTTCTGGCTCTTTATATTCTGAGTTCAAATCCCACTGAAGTTGACTTTGCCTTTCATTCTTCGGGAGTGGGTAGAATAAAGTACTAATTAAATACTGGAGTTGATTTAATCAATCTTACCCTCCCACCAAGCATTTGCTGACCTAGATTCTAAATTAAAAATCAACACGAGGCATTCATCCTGATATATGCAGGAGTTTTATAGTTGACTATATCGACTCCAGTATATGAATGGTACTTATTTTATCGACTCATCGAAAGATAAGGTGGTAATGTTGACTGCGATAGAATTTGAAATTAATACATAGAGGTTCGCATTTATATCCCGCAAGGCAGATGGTACGACGCCCTCATGATTCCATCAATAATTCATGATTCACTGCCTATAACATAATCAACATATTTATTTATTCTTTTACTGGTTTGAATCATTAGACTGCGATCATCACTGGGGACCGCTTTAAAGGAATTCTGTTACAGTACATATTTCTTTCATATTTGTTTCAGTTTGTTGCTTATGCTATCGACCTCTCTTCGTGAACCCTAATGTTGTGGATCATAGCTACACGCACGCATGCACACACACACATATATATATATACACACACACACGCACGGGCTTCTGCAGTTTCCGTCTACAAAATTCATTAATAAATCATTGGTCAACCTGACGATATATAAAAATTATAAATTATCTAGATTGCGTGTAATGCGAGTGAACTCGAAACTACATGATTGGGAAGAGAACTTCCCAATCACTAAGCAATGCCTTCGCCCACTAAAATTTACGTATGTGCTTTTCTAAATTTATTTAATGCAATAATTTAATGCACCTTAGTGCATTAATGGACCAAGGTAGTAGAGCGCTTCAGTAAATCTTGTTCGCTGCACCGAATTTCAAATACCATACCACATTTCATAAACCAGGGTCGATAAAAGTCGAGTTCGCATTTCTTTCAAAGCCTGGTCGATACCTCACGTGAATCGTCTTCAATATATTACTGGAGTCGTCGGCTCAATCGACTATACATGCTTTTCTTGTGAGATATACTGTTGGAATTCTGCCAAGACAAGATAGAAATCAATACTTAATGTAACTTAATTCAGAAATAATAGTTTCAGGACAAAAGTACGTGCATGAAAATGGAGAGGAATGGGAGAATATTGGTGTATTTATTATTTTTTACGAAACTCAGTAAGTCAAGGCGGGAGCGGGAGTAGGGGGAGAGAAAAGCAAAAACAAAAGCAAATTTTGACTCACACTTCAACTCTACTCTTTCTCCCTCTTCACCTTTCTCTCCCCGTCTATGTCATATACACAAATTCTGAAACATATGATTAGGCATTCCTTTGTGCCACAAGAGTAAAAGAGGATTAAGTAAACACATACACTCACACACGTATATATCCAGATATATGCATGCATGCATACATACATAAATACACACACACACACATATATATATGTATGTATATACATATATATATATATATATATATATATATATATATATATATATATATATATATATATATATATATATATATATGTATATATATGTATTGAGACAGGGGGAGAATGAGTAAGATAAAAAGTGTGTGTATATATATATATATATATGTGTGTGCGCGCGCTTATACCTGTGCAATATAGATATTTTGATAAATAAGTACCGACCATGTACAAGTTAAAGCAATATCCAGTCGTATGTACGTTCCAATTGAATTCACTTGGTTGATATGCATTCTCAAAAATTCCTTCTTTTTATTATTGTCGTTTTTGTTTATATTTTAGATGTTTCTGTTAGTTAATAAAAAATCAATAAACAGATGCTCACAATGCCAAAATAGTCAAAATGCTTCCATGTAAGAGAAAATAAGAGAAACATTACAAACTACCATATGTAGACATTTATAAATATACACTGTATAAGCATATGCACACATACATATACCTTCATGCCTGGCTACCTGCATGTAGACATAATGTACACAAGCACATACCTATATATGTGTATATATATATATATATATATATATATATATATATATATATATATATATATATATATATATATATATTTATATATATAAAAAAACGATAGTAAAACAATCTTTATATACGAAAATACAATACATGAACAAAAAAACACAAACACATACACATATTCATATGCGTAAGTATATATATATATGTGAGTGTGTATGTGTGTATCTAACTATATATATATATATCTCTCTCTCTCTCTCTCTCTATCTATCTATCTATCTATCTATCTATCTATCTATCTATCTATTTATCTATCTATCTATCTATCTATCCATCTATCTCTCACCACCCCTCTCTCTCTATATATATATATGTGTGAGTGTATGTATATATATATATATTCATTATCAAAGCCAAACCTCAGTCCCATTACTCAGGAGTTTCGCTTGTGTATTCACACGTTCGTTAGGCAATACCCCTCTATAATAAATAAGACAAACTCCAGAGTTATAGGACTGACTTGGCTTTAATAAGAAAAATACTAACCTCGACTATGATATTGAGTACTCATTATCAAGTCTATCGGTTCTTCTTGTTGGTACTTCCCTCCTTACAACCCTCCTCACTCCTTCTCGCAGTTCCTCTCAACTTTCCTGATGAAGGACTTCTTTCCGAAACGTTGAAACCTCCTACACTCCCACGAAGCGTGATCCTAATACAACTATGTACATTTGACTTCTGCGTTTGTTTGTCCTTTACACACACACACGCACAAACACACACACACACACATATACATACATACACATATACATCGTAAAAATATCCAAGAAATAGAACAACTAAAGTCTATAGTGCGAGTTTGAATATAATTATTAAGGCCAGTTACTACAACAGCGCCATACCAAGTACGTACGTTCGTTAGCCCCGAGGACCAACTGGTTCAACATGTAACGATGGAAATGAACAGGAAAATGTTTACACAAGAAAGAAATAACAGAACAATAGAGTAAGGGAGTAGAGCCCCAAATCAAGAGCAGATAAGCTGGTTGTTCTAAAGGAGACAATTTGACCGAAAACACGTGAACAAACGCGAAAATAACTAATAATTATGAGGAGGTTAGAAAGAAATCGATAGATAAAGGGGCCAGTTCTTTAAAAAGTGCTTAGAAACATACGAACATCACGAGAACTCTGTACGTGTGTATTGTTGTGGGGATTATTCAATATCCACCATTTCACTTCATTGTATCATCTGCAGGCCTTGAGGCCATTTATATATGGTCGAGATTTTTCTAGTATCGTAGAGTTTATGTTCTTATCTTTGAGTTGCCATATATTATTCGTCAAATTTGTGGTGATTCTTTTGTTTGGGTATTTGAAGGTCGTTTCGTGATTAAGTAAGCGGCTTTTAAACTGGTTCTCTGACAAACCGACATATTTCCAGGATTGCTTTTGGTGGTATTGATTCAATAGAAATACCTTAGTTTAGCACAAAAGTTCTCAACCCATTTCGGCCAAACGCCCCCTTTTGCCTCTCAAAATCACGAAACACCCCCTACCCTATTTTTCCATTTTTCAATATACTACTGATTTTAATATCAGTAGATTACTGGGCCAAATCAAGTTATGTTAGAATCTTTAAAAAGATCTTTAAAAAATACTCGTACGAATTAAATACAATAAAATTTCAGTCGAAAACAAAAGCAAGCTATTTCAAATTATATATTTAAAAATAAAAAAAAAGACGTGAATGTTCTCAAAGATTTGATCTCAGTCGAAAAAGCTTTTTTTAAAATTCTATATTTCACTGTTAGCTGTTGTAATATTTTGAGTGGATAGACAATTCTAGAATTCAAACTATAAAGTCAAAATACAAAAGATGCAAAATATGAAAAAAATTCTTACCTTTCTCTTGAATCACAAACTCAATGGAAAATATTACCTTGCAAAATAAAGTGCCTCGATCACAAACTAAGTTGCAACGATTGAATTGAGATGCTTGGTGACAGTGAACAAAAATATCTGTATCCCTTATATATATATACATAGATAGATACACACACACACATACACGCACGCACGCACACTAACACACACACACACACACACACACACACACACACACACACACACACACACACGCACACACACACACACACAAACAAACACACACACAAACAAACTTGTGTGTGTGTCTGTGTGTGCCTTGTTTTTGGTACACAGAATTTTGTCTCCAGTTTTTATTGCCGGGTCAAATGCTACTGCTCTTTTCAACAACGTCAAATAACAACGCCATATATATACGCCATATGGACGGGTGATCCTTGAACCTAAGCAGATGTGCGAGGCTTTTCAAAAGCACTTTGCCAGATTGTTCGGAAGGGGCGGGGAGCCGGTTGGGGAAGTGGGCTTCGGTCCATACCTCGACGGCCTGCCGCGTCTCTCGGACATGGAGGCGAAGTCCTGCGAGGAGCCGATTTCAGCCGCTGAGATAGAGGACTTGCTGAGCCAATGCGGCAAACGCAAATCCCCGAGTCACGATGGTCTTCCATACGAACTATATCTAGCTATGCCGGACTTGTTCCCCGATCTCCTCGAGACGGTCTACTGCAACTGGCAACAGACCGGGAGAATTCCCTGTTCTGTGACCAAGGGCGTAGTCACGTTAGTGAGGAAGGACGAGAACAAGGGGGACGATATAAATAATTTCAGGCCCATAACTCTGCTAAATACAGAGTTACAGATTTTGGCCAAGGTGCTAGCAAAGAGGCTGGCACTTGTCGTGGGCAACCTGGTGGGAGATGCGCAGACATGTGCTATCCCATCCAGGTCCATCCACGACAACCTCCACCTCATGTGATACATCATAGAGAGGGTTGGGAACGAACCCGGCTTTGGTGGGGCCCTGATCAACTTGGATCAATCTAAGGCGTTCGATAGGATCGACCATGGTTACCTGGATGCGGTCGTAGCGGCGGCTGGGTTCGGACCCGTTTTCAGGGGCTGGATCAATGCCATGCACAGCAGCCGCATCTACTCTAGGGTCAAGGTGAACGGCTACTTCTCGGAGCCTTTCGAAATCGCGCGGTCCATCCGACAAGGGTGCCCTCTCAGCTCCCTTCTATATGTAGTGACTCTAGAGCCACTGCTGCGGAAGTTGGAGTTGTTGCAGGGCATCCCGTTGGAACCGGGATTGCGTAAAGCGATGTCGGCCTACGCCGATGACGTAACAGTAATGGTGTCGACGGCCTCGGAAATTGGGGCGATCGGCACCTTACTGGAGGAGTACGAAAGGTTTACAGGGGCTAAGCTGAACAGGGACAAGTCGATCGGTCTGCAACTCGGCACGTGGAGGGGCAAATCGATGCCCTCCGATGGCGTCGTCGGGCGCTGGTCGGAGGGCCCGGTGAAGTTGCTCGGGGTCTGGTTCGGACAAGACCTCCAGGTGGAGTAGAACTGGGGTGAGGTAACGAACAGGGTGTTTGCACTGACCCAGAAGTGGGCCGAGTGTAAACTGTCCCTGAAAGGTCAGGTGGAGGTGGCGAACACTTATATAGCGTCCGTCATCTACTACCGCCTGACCATCGTTCCTTGCCCAAGGGAAACGCTCGCCAAAATGGAGGGCGCACACTTCCAATTCCTTTGGAAGAAGCGGGCTCCTATGGTGAGGAGATCCATCTGCTGTCAACACCCTTCGAAAGGAGGGCTGGGAATGCCGTGGCTGATGATGCGTAAACACGCATTAAGGCTACGGCACCTCCAGGTATTCCTCACCGGTCAACCGTTGTGGGCCCCGTTTGTGAGGCGAGCCTTTCCCAGACTCGTCTCGCTCACCGAGCTGCAATCCTGGGTCAAGCAAAGACCGAGAAAACTGGTCGCCTGGCACACCGAGTGTGCCCAGGCGCTCACGGCTCTCTGGCAGGCGGACCCGGCTGTCAGTGGAGAATCCACCTCGTCATTCTATAGAGGGCTGGTGGTTAGCAGGTGCGACGACGCCTTCGAAGAAGCCCTAGGATTGGAGGAAAACGAACTGGCCAACCTGTTCGGTAGGACATTCAGCACGGGACCTATGAATAACTTCCAGAGGTCCCTGGCCTGGCAGTGCTACCGAGGGGCTCTGCGCGTTCAAGAAAGGCTCTACAGACACGGGCGCCCGGGTAGGGACCCCCCGAAAAAGATCTGTCCAAGATGCGTGTGCGACGAGGAAACCGTTGCACACGCATTGGTACACTGCTCGGGCATTGCCGATCTGTGGGGCTATGTCGAACGACTGTTGTCAGGGGTGGGACCGATCCGGTTGACCACCGAGTCCATTGTAACGATCAAGCCGCCTCCTCTCTTCAAAAACGAAGGAGAGGCGGTGTTTCTGTGCGTAATAGCCATGGTGAAAGAGGTTGTATGGTGGACGCGTCTGAAAGGACTGAGGTCAGACACCTTTCTCTCTGGCCAACGACTGGTCCGTTTCTTCCGATATCATTTCGGAAGAAGGATCAGGATGGAGAGAGAGGTACTGCACCCCAGCCGTTTTTATGAAAGATGGGTGAAAGTGGCGAGAATGGCCCGTGTGAATGGGCCTTCACTCTACACCAGACTGTAGGTGAGAAAGTTGAAAGATCAAGGGAGCACCCTCTCTCTGTGCTCCTGAGGAGAAGGGTTGCACACTTTTTTCGCGGGTGTGTGCGACCCCCCAAGGCGCCTCCTCCCTATTGAGGATTTTGTTATTCAATTTATTTTTCTTATATTTTATATTTTATATTTTTATATTTTGTTATTGCCTCCTCCTTAGTGAGGACGCCTTTTTATGTAAACTCCCCCCATTGTACTTGTCCCACTCTTTGATGCCTTGGTGGCAAATAAAAAGAAAGTTATCTATCTATCTTTCTGTCTGACGCGTGAAACATCGCCGGTAAGATTTTTTGTAAATTTATATACGAAAAACAGAACAAATTGTTTGGAAAAACATATTATTTTGTAGATTAACCTCGAAGCTGAATTGTCAGCTGGGTGGTAATGCCATTTTTCGCCCCTTTAGGGGCGAACATTTTATTTTAAAAATTGTTTTAAAATATCAAATTTTGCCAACTATATAACTTGAACAACACAAGAACGCTGGAGAACGTCAATAAAGAAAAGAGAGAGAAAGAAGCAGATATTAACGTTATATCTGCTTCTGCTACTATGGATGTCGCCATAGATACGACTGTCAACAAAGAGGAAAAAATGTTACTACTCGAAAATTGTACAATTTCTACCGTCGAAGCGGAGAAAAATAACACTAACTCACATGAAAACACAGAAATTAAACCTATTAACATACATACACATGAAAAAAACACTATGGAGATGGAAAGACGAAATCAAATTGTAAAAACAAATTCAAATCCAAACGACACAAATGACACCAAACAGTACAATGACAACAACAATAACAACAACAACACCAATAATGATGATAAAAACAACAATGACAACAACAACAAAGAACAAAAAATAAAGACAACACCAATAATACCAACATCAAAGACTACAACAACACCAACACCAAGGAAAATACGAACAATATCAACATCAGTGACAACAAGAACAACAACAACAATAACAACAATAATGATAACAACACCAAAGAGAGCGGACCCACGACTGGAGTCTTTTTCGCATAGGCGCTCCGAGAGACACAGACTTACAGGGCACTGGACATCTCGAATGCCAGGGAGTTGCTGAAGGAGGCAAGAAATTGTGTAACTTTTGGGGAAGGTGGGGAATTCACAATTACCTCCCTCGAAGAAATTAGAAAAGACGCAGTCCTCAGAACTAACTTTTAGAACAATTTCCACCGCAACTAGGAAACTGGCTCAATTATCCCAAAGTAAAATTGAGGTGGTCCTAAGTAGTGCCTGGAAAGATATCGCTTTCATACAGAAAGGGAAACTGTATGGAAGCATATCTGTGCTAATGAAAGATCAATTGGTGGCACGGAAATACTCTGTATCGCCAATTGTATCCGAATCATACACCTTTTTCCCCACATATTTGGGGAAAAGAACTCAAAGGATAAGAATCTCGGGCATCAGGCCAAATGCGAGCATTTGGTGGGTGCTAACGGGATTCTTAGACGATGAGGACACAATCCTCTTGATAGCCGAATCCACCGGGGGCGTATTCAGCGGCAATAGCCTTGAAGTTCTGGTCCAAATGAGACCAGAACGGATAGCAAGAATACCGCAGCGGGTGTCCCTGGATGGAGTTGCCTTCATAAACATTTCTGTCGAGGGCAGGCGGCCTTCATGCTACCACTGTTCAAGAAGTGGTCACCTGAGGACTCCCTTCCCCTTTTAAATGCCACCCTCCAAAAAAAAGACGCTCCTGCCCACCCCACACACAACAACAACACAACCACCACCACCACCACCACCACCACCACCACCACCACCACCACCACCACCACAACAACAACAACAACAACCACAACACGAAAAAATAACAACACAAGACACCGTCCCACCCAACCCTTCCCCACCTAAAACAAACACAAAAGCACCCACAACCACAACAAAACCCCAAAATATGCCCCTCCCCAACAACACAGACGAGGACTCCTTATCAACGTCACCCAGTGACGACGAGGGAGAACCCTTTCAACCAGTAAAAAGAAAGAAAAGAAAGCACCACATTAACAAAAATGCAACAAACACACAATCACCAGCCCAAACAGAACAAATATCACAAACAAAAAACCCACCCCTCCCGAAAACATAACACATACTACAAAACGCAAACACACAAGAACAACAAACAAACACAACACAACAAAAACAGTATACATACATCAACACAAACAACAAAACACTTGTACAAACAATAGACAAAGACCCTTCGGTGGAAACCGAAGGGAAAATGTTCACCAACGCGGCGACTAAATCGCATTTAAAAAGGATTAGGGTCCCAAGGGACACCTACGCAATGCTCAAACAGAACTTCCCCGAGGACGTGGGGAACTCCTGTACTAGACCCATCAATCGCGTCCTTTTGAAATGTTTTCCCACCACCAACCCAGACACCCCTCCCCCACCAAACACTGATGTTCCTACACTGATGTTCCCACCACACTCCAAACCACCACCACACCAAACAACCCCTCTGACACCCCCAATGAGAGTGTGCAGCCTGGTCCCCAGGAGAGGGACAGGTAGGTGTCTTTTCCTTTTTCTCCACTTTAACTCTTCACCACCAACATGGCTGTTATAAAAGTTGGATGTTTAAATGTGCGCAGCCTGGGAATGTCCTGGAAGCAGGGCAAACTCTTAAATGACCTCAGGTCGCACAGATGGATGTGATAGCTATTTGTGAGTCCAGGATCAGCAGCGAGCACCAACTGGCCCCCACCTTCGACGACTTTGAGATCTATGCATCTCTCTGTCAGCCGGAGAGTGGGGGCGGGGTGGTCGTTCTGCTACGAAAACACCTGGGCTTCGCAACACGGAAGGTACACCTGGACGGAGGGTCGACTGGTGGTTCTAGACGTCGGCAGTAGCGAAGGTGGAGCCTTCAGGCTGGTGGCAGCGTATGCCCCATCTGGGACACCGCGACCGGATGTCTTCCAGCGCCTAGAGACTTTTCTGGGAACGTCCCGCTCCTTGCTTTTAGTGAGGGACTGGAATGGTATCTTGGATGCACGTTGGGACTATGTAGGGGCATGTCCCGATAGAGGGGGGTGTAACAGCCTCAAACGGTTAATCGGCCGATTTGATCTGGCCGATAGATATCGACTAGATTTTCCGACTGTGCCACTGTGTAGCGCAACATCTAGGTCGTACCTAGATATGTTCCTAGTTAGAAACAAGAATAGGGACATATTAATCTGTCCACGAATGTTCATGGTTGCCTATTCGGATCACAAGTTGCTGACCGGAGTGGTTAACCTTGATAGAACCCATAGACAAGGACCCGGTTACTGGAAGCAAAACTTGTCCTTACCGACAAACAAAGCTTACAGTAAGCGGATTAGCACTTTAGTTAAACAGCACTTGACGGGGGCCATTGTCAACAACAGATGGTGGTACTCTCTCAAGACGGAAGTTAGATTAGAATGGTTAGTTTTATAGTAAAGAATTAGCGTTAGATAGAAATAGTACCGAGAAGGAGCCGGTAGATAAAGTAGAACAGGCAATTAGAAGTGGCAACGTAGCCACCGTGCTAGCAACGAGAACGGCCTTGGACCAGTTCTTCGACGCAAAGCACGAGGGCTGCGTTGTCAGAAGCAAAATACGTGCTCTGGGTAACGAGGGAGCCAAAGCTGTTAGCTGGGCCCGAGTGACGGAGGCAAAAAGTGGCAACAAGTCCACGATTCGGTCTTTGAAGGACCAAAACGGACGCGTGATACGTGAGCCGAAGCAGATGTGTGCGGCCTTTCAGAGGCACTTTGCTCAGCTGTTCGGGCAGGGCGTCGTGCCGGGAAGGGCTATGGATTTCGGTCCATACCTCGACGGCCTAGCGCGACTCTCGGACAGCGAGGCGGAGTTCTGCCAAAAGCCGATTTCAGCCGCTGAGATAGGGGACGCGTTGAGCCAATGCGGCAAACGCAAATCTCCAGGTCTCGACGGTCACCCTACGAATTTTACGTAGCAATGCCGGACTTATTCTCCGGTCTCCTGGAAGCGGTCTACTGCAACTGGCAGTAGAACGGGAGAATTTCTAGTTCTGTGACCAGGGGCGTAGTCACACTAGTCAGGAAGGACGAGAATAAGGGGAATGACATAGGCAACTTCCTTTGAAAGAAGCGGGATCCTTTGGTGAAAAGATCCATCTGCTGCCAACACCTTTCCAATGGAGGGCTGGGGTGCCGTGGCTGACGATGCGCAAACACGCGCTCAGGCTGCGGCATCTCTACGTATTCCTCACCGGACAACCGGTGTGGGCCCCATTCGTGAGGCGAGGCTTCCCACGACTCGTCTCGCTGACCGAGCTGCAGTCCTGGGTCAAGCAAAGACCGAGGAAAATGGGCGACTGGAACATCGAATGTGCTCAGGCGCTTACAGCTCTCTGGCAGGCGGACCCGGCGATCAGTGGAGACTCCACTTCGTCATTCTATAGAGGGTTGATTCGCAGCAAGTGCAACGACGCGCTCGGAGAAATCTAGGCGTGGAGGAAGACGAACTGGCCAGTCTGTTCGGTAGGACCTTCTGCCCGGGACCGATGGACAACTTCCAAAAGTCCCTGGCCTGGCAGTGCTACCGAGGAGCTCTACCAGTTCGAGACAAGCTCTACAGACATGAGCGCCCGGGCAGGGACCCTTCAAAAAAGATATGTCCGAGATGCGTGCGAGACGAAGAAACCGTCGCGCGCGCATTTATACACTGCCCTGGTGTTACCGACCTGTGGGGCTATGTAGAACGACTATTGTCGCGGGTGGGACCAATCCAGTTGACCACCGAGTCCATTGTCATGATCAAACCGCCACCCTCCTTCAAAAACGAAGGAGAGGCGGTTTTCCTTTGTGTGATAGCTATGGCGAAAGATGTTGTATGGTAGACGAGCTTAAAAGGGCTGAGGTCAGACACCTTTCTCTCCGCCAACAACTGATTCTTTTTTTCAAATACCACTTTGGAAGAAGAATCAGGATGGAGAGAGAGGTGCTGTACCCCAGTAAGTTTTATGAAAGGTGGGTGAAAGTGGCGAGAATGGCCCGAGTGAATGGGCCTTCTCTCTATATCAGCCTGTAGGTTGAGGAAAAAGAGGAAGAGAGGAAAGGGGTACAAACTCTTCGTACTCCTGGAGATGAGGGTTGCACATTTTGTTCGGGGGTATGTGCTATCCATATGAACTGTCTCCCCCTATTGGGGAAAATCGATTAACTTTTAAATTACAATTGTGATAACATTTTACACATTTTTATTGTATGTAAACTCCCCCCTTTGTAATTGTCCGCTTCTTTTGTGCCCCTGTGGCTAATAAAGAAACATATCTATCTATCTATCTATCTATCTATCTATCTATCTATCTATCTATCTATCTATCTATCTATCTATCTATCTATCTATCTATCTATCTATCTATCTATCTATCGCTCTCTCTATCAGACGTGTGTAACTTCGCGGAGAAGTTTCCGTTATTTTATGTAAGAAAAAAACGTGAGTTTTCAGTTAAATTTTATATTATTGTGTAACTTGACCCCCCGTCTGGACCCTCAGGTGGTGGGTCAACTCATTTTCGCCCCTATAGGGGCGAAATATTCGTTTGAAAAATTTTTTCTCCATCGAATTTTGGAAAAAATATAAGAAGTTTGATTACGTTATAAACGCTGCGTTCAACGATAATGGTGGTGGAGAGTCGGTAAGACTACAGAGCTCGCAGTCAACATCGTCTTCTTCCCTAGATACTATGGAGATGGAAAGACGAAATGAAAATGTAAAAACAAATTCATATCCAAACAACACAAATGCACCAAACAGTTCAATGACAACAAAAATAACAACAACACCAATAATGATGATAAAAACAACAATGACAACAACAACAAAGAAAAAATAAAGACAACACCAATAACACCAGCATCAAAGACAACAACAACACCTACACGAACACCAAGGAAAATACGAATAATATCAACATCAGTGACAACAAGAATAACACAAACAATAACAACAATAATGACAACACCACCAACACGGATGATTCCACAAAGAAACCAAAATCTCCTTTGCACAGACAGTTCAAAAAAAGGAGGAACTGACATATCTCGACATAAAAAATGTCGAACAACTTTTAAAGGACGCTACTGAGATATGTCACTTTCGAAAAAAATGGTGCTTTCAGCATCAATTCTCCGGTAGAAATTCGCAAGGAAACTGCTCTCAAAACGATAGTTTTTAGGACAGTTTCCAATTCTACCCGAAAATCATTCCAATTGTAACAGAAAGAAATTGAACTGGTTTTCAAAAATTCAATGAATGATATTGCATTCATTCAAAGAAGCAAACTTTTTGGGAGTTTTTCGGTACTCATGAAGGATCAATTGACGGCCCAAAATTACTCTATGTCGCCAATTGTATCCAACCTGTATACCTTTTTCCCTACATACATGGGAAAAAGGACACAGAAGATTAAAATCACGAGTGTCATACCAAAGGAGAAAATATGGTGGTACTGTGCGGCTTCATCAATTTTGATGAAGACAGAATACTGTCAGTAGGAAAGTCCCCCAGAGATGTATTCAATGGGACTAGCATTGAAGTTCTGGTGCAAATGAGCCCAGAGCGAATAGCTATGATCCCACAACGTGTACTCCTGGACGGACTCACCTACATCAACTTTTCGGTTGAGGGTAGGCGGCCTTCATGTTACCATTGCTTTAGCAGGGGTCACCTGAGGGCTTCCTGTCCTAAATTAATGAGTAAAAAAAGGCTCTTCTCCCGACACCCATCAAAAAAACACAACCACCAACACCACCACAACAACAACAACACCAACACACAAAAATAACCACAACAAACACAGTCCCACCCAACCCCACTCCACCTAAAACCACTACAAAATCACATACAGACACAACAGCTCCCCAAGACGTACCCCTTCCCAATCACACAGACGATACAACAGATGAGGCTATCTCGCCATCACCCAGTGAAGACGAGGGAGAACCCCATCGCTCGAAAAGAAAGAAAAGACATCACAAAAGCAAAAAAACCAGCAAACACTACCACAAACATACAACCACCAACACAAACAACAAAAAACATCACAGACAAAACCCCCACCTCCTGAAAACAAAATACCTACAGCAAAACGAAAGCACATATAAGAACTACAGACAAAAACAAACACAACACAAGAAAATTACACTTACACTTACATAAACACTGAAAACAAAACACTAATGGAGACCATCACGAACGACCCTTCGGTTTTCACCGAAGGGAAAACTTTCGCCCACTCTATTAAAAATAACAAAAAACTGAACCTAAAACTGATTAGGGTCCCTATACAAACTTATAGGTCCCTAAAAGAAACATTTGAAAAGGATGTGGGGAATTCCTGCGTGAAACCACTTAACCGCGTCCTTCTCAAATGTCTCCCCACCCCAGACACACCCATCCCACCAGACCCCACCCCACCAAACATCTCCGTCCCCAACCCGCCGGAAACCACCACCTACCCAGACAACCCCTCCAACACCCCCATGGAAATCGTGCAGCCTGGTCCCCAGGAGACGAAGGGTGAGTGATCTCTTTTCCTCTTTTAACTTTTCAGCACCAACATGGCCAATATAAGAGTTGGATGTGTGAACGTACGCGGCCTGGGGATGCCCTGGAAACAGGGCAAACTCTTAAACGACCTCAGGTCGCACAGTATGGATGTGGTAGCCATTTGCGAGTCCAGGATACACAGCGAGCGACAGCTGGCCCCCATCTTCGATGACTTTGATATCTACGCATCTCTCTGTCAACCGGGGGGTGGGGGTGGAGTTGCCGTTTTGCTGCGGAAACACCTGGGCCTCGTAACACAGACGGTACATCTGGACCCGGAGGGTCGACAGGTGGTTCTAGACGTTGACGGTAGTGAAGGTGGAGTTTTCAGGCTGGTGGCTGCATATGCCCCATCCGGTACACCGCGGCCAGATTTCTTCAAACGTCTAGAGACTTTTCTGGGAAAGTCCCGCTCCTTGCTTTTAGTGGGGGACTGGAATGGAATCCTAGATGCACGTTGGGACTATGTGGGAGCATGTCCCGATAAAGGGGGGGGGGGTGTAACAGCCTCAAACAGTTAATCGACCGATTTGACCTGGCCGATAGATATCGACTAGATTTTCCGACTGTGCCACTGTGGACGTGGAGTAATCGTAGCGGAACATCTAGATCGTACATAGATAGGGTTCTAGTTAGAAATGAGGATAGGGACATGTTAAGCTGTCCACAAATGTTCATGGTTGCCTATTCAGATCACAAACTAGCGACCTGCATGGCCAACCTTGATAGAACCCATTGACAAGGACCCGGCTACTGGAAGCTGAACTTGTCGTTACCGACAAGCAAAGCCTACAGTAGACGGATTAGCACTTTAGTTAAACAGCACTTGACAGGGGCCATTGTCAACAACAGATGGTGGTACTCTCTCAAGAGGGCAGTTAGATTAGACTCGTTAGTTTTTAGTAAAGAATTAGCGTTAGATAGAAATAGAACCGAGAAGGAACTGGTAGATAAAGTAGAAGAGGCAATTAGAAGTGGCAACGTAGCCAGAGTGCTAACAACGAGAACGGCCTTGGACCAGTTCTTCGATGCAAAGCACGAGGGCTGCGTTGTCAGAAGCAAAATACGTGCTCTGGGAAACGAGGGAGCCAAAGCTGTTAGCTGGGCCCGTGTGACGGAGGCAAAAAGTGGCAACAAGTCCACGATTCGGTCTTTGAAGGACCAAAACGGACGCGTGATACGTGAGCCGAAGCAGATATGTGCGGCCTTTCAGCGGCACTTTGCTCAACTGTTCGGGCGGGGCGGCGCACCGGGAGGGGCTATGGATTTCGGTCCATACCTCGACGGCCTACCGCGACTCTCGGACAGCGAGGCAAAGTTCTGCGAAAAGCCGATTTCAGCCGCTGAGATAGGGGACGCGTTGAGCCAATGCGGCAAACACAAATCTCCAGGTCTCGACGGTCTACCATGCGAATTTTACGTAGCAATGCCGGACTGTACGTATTCACTCTCGAGCCACTACTGCGGAAGTTGGAGCTATTGCAGGGCATCCCTCTGGAACCGGGACTGCGGAAAGCGGCGTCGGCCTACGCCGACGACGTGACAGTAATGGTGTCGAGCGCCTACAAATCGAGGAAGTCGCCACCTTACTGGAGGAATACGAAAGTTTCACAGGAGCGAAGCTGAACCGGGACAAGTCCATCGGTTTGCAACTCGGATCGTGGAGAGGCAAACCGATGCCTTCCGATGGCGTCGTCGGACGCTGGACGGAAGGACCGGTAAAGCTGCTCGGGGTCTGGTTTGGTCCGGACCTCCAGGTGGAGAAGAACTGGAACTAAGTGACGGCCAAGGTGTTTGCACTCACCCAGAAGTGGGCCGAGTGCAAACTATCCTTGAAAGGTCGAGCGGAAGTGGCGAACACTTTTATAGCGTCCGCCATCTACTACCGCTTGACCGTCGTGCCTTGTCCAGCCAAAACGCTCGCCAAAATGGAATGCGCGCTCTTCCAATTCCTTTGGAAGAGGCGGGCTCCTTTGGTGAGAAGATCCATCTGCTGCCAACACCCTTATAACGTAGGGCTGGGGATGCCGTGGTTGACGATGCGCAAACACGCGCTCAGGCTGTGGCATCTCTACGTATTCCTCACCGGACAACAGGTGTGGGCCCCGTTCGTGAGGCGAGCCTTCCCACGACTCGTCTCACTGACCGAGCTGCAGTCCTGGGTCAAGCAGAGACCGAGGAAAATGGGCGACTGGCACATCGAATATGCTCAGGCGTTCACAGACCTCTGGCAGGCGGCCCCGGCGATCAGTGGAGATTGCACTTCGTCATTCTATAGAGGGTTGATCCGCAGCAAGTGCAACGACGCGCTCGGTGAAACTCTAGGCGTAGAGGAAGATGAACTGACCAGTCTGTTCGGTAGGACCTTCCGCCCGGGACCGATGGACAACTTCCAAAAGTCCCTGGCCTGGCAGTGCTACCGAGGAGCTCTACCAGTTCGAGATAAGTTCTACAGACATGGGCGCCCGGGCAGGGACCCTTCAAAAAAGATCTCTCCGAGGTGCGTGCGTAACGAAGAAACCGTCGCGCACGCATTCATACACTGCCCGGACGTCACTGACCTGTGGGGCTATGTAGAACGACTATTGTCGCGGGTGGGACCAATCCGGTTGACCACCGAGTCCATTGTCATGATCAAACTGCCACCCTCCTTCAAAAACGAAGGAGAGGCGGTTTTCCTTTGTGTGATAGCTATGGCGAAAGAGGTTGTATGGTGGACAAGGTTGAAAGGGCTGAGGTCAGACACCTTTCTCTCCGGCCAACAACTGGTTCTTTTTTCAAATACCACTTTGGAAGAAGAATCAGGATGGAGAGAGAGGTGTTGCACCCCAGCAAGTTTTATGAAAGGTGGGTGAAAGTGGCGAGAATGGCCCGAGTGAATGGGCCTTCTCTCTATATCAGCCTGTAGGTTGAGGAAAAGGAGAAGAGGAAGGGAGTACAAACTCTTCGTACTCCTGGAGTTGAGGGTTGCACATTTTTTCGGGGGTATGTGTTACCCATATGAACTGTCTCCTCCTATTGGGGGAAAATCGACTAACTTTTTGAATTGCATTTGTGATAACATTTTACACGTTTTTATTGTATGTAAACTTCCCCCTTTGTATTTGTCCCCTTCTTTTGTGCCCCTGTTGCTAATAAAGAAACATATCTATCTATCTATCTATCTATCTATCTCTCTATCAGTCGTGTGTCACTTCGCGGAGAAGTTTCCGTTAATTTATGTAAGGAAAAAACGTGAGTTTTTAGTTCAATTTTATATCATTGTGTAACTTGACCACCCGTCTGGACCTTCAGGTGGTGGGTCAACTCATTTTCGCCCCTTCAGGGGCGGAATATCCATTTAAAAAATTTTTCTCCATCGAATCTTGGAAAAAAAAATATTGTAAAATTTTGATTACGTTATGAACGCTGCGTCCAACGATAATGGCGGTGGAGAGGCGGTAAGACTACAAAGCTCGCAGTCAACAACGTCTTCTTCACTAGATACTATAGAGATGGAAAGACAAAATGAAAATAAAAAAACGAATTCACATCCAAACAACACAAATGACACCAAACAGCTCAATGACAACAAAAATAACAGCAAAACCAATAATGATGATAAAAGCAACAATGATAACAACAACAAAGAAAAAAATAAAGACAACGCCAATAACACCAGCATCAAAGACAACAACAACACCAAGGAAAATACGGATGATACCAACATCGGTGACAACAAGAATAACAACAAGAATAACAACAATAATGACAACACCACCAATACGGATTCCACAAAGAAACCAAAAATCTCCTTTGCGGAGAAAGTTCAAAAGAAAGAACAATTGATATATCTCGACATAACAAATGCTGAACACCTTTTAAAAAAATGGTGCTTTCAGCATCAATTCTCCGGTAGAAATTCGCAAGGAAACTGCTCTCAAAACGATAGTTTTTAGGACAGTTTCCAATTCTACCCGAAAACCAGTCCAATTGTCACAGAAAGATATTGAACTGGTTTTCAAAGATTCAATGAATGATATTGCATTCATTCAAAGAAGCAAACTTTTTGGGAGTATTTCGGTACTGATGAAGGATCAATTGACGGCCCAAAATTACTCTGTGTCGCCAATTGTATCCAACCTGTACACCTTTTTCCCTACATACATGGGAAAAAGGACACAAAAGATCAGAGTCACAAGTGTCACACCAAAGGTGAACATATGGTGGATACTGTGCGGCTTCATCAATTTTGATGAAGACAGAATACTGTCAGTAGGCAAGTCCCCCAGAGATGTATTCAATGGGACTAGCATTGAAGTTCTGGTGCAAATGAGCCCAGAGCGAATAGCTATGATCCCACAGCGTGTACTCCTGGACGGACTTACCTACATAAACCTTTCGGTTGAGGGTAGGCGGCCTTCATGTTACCATTGCTTTAGCAGGGGTCACCTGAGGGCTTCCTGTCCTAAACTAATGAACCAAAAAAAGGCTCTTCTGCCAACACCCATCAAAACAACACAACCACCAACACCACCACTACAACAACAACACCAACACACAAAAATAACCACAACAAACACAGTCCCACCCAACCTCACTCCACCTAAAACCACTTCAAAATCACATACAGACACAACAGCTCCCCAAGACATACCCCTCCCCAATCACACACACGATACAACAGATGAGGCTATCTCGCCATCACCCAGTGAAGACGAGGGAGAACCCCATCGCTCGAAAAGAAAGAAAAGACATCACAAAAGCAAAAAACCAGCAAACACTACCACAAACATACAACCACCAACACAAACAACAAAAATATCACAAACAAAACCCCCACCTCCTGAAAACAAAATACCTACAACAAAACGAAAGCACACACAAGAACTACAGACAAAAACAAACACAACACAAGAAAATTACACTTACACTTACATAAACACTGAAAACAAAACACTAATGGAGACCATCACGAACGACCCTTCGGTTTTCACCGAAGGGAAAACTTTCGCCCACTCTATAAAAAATAGCAAAAAAATGAACCTAAAACTGATTAGGGTCCCTATACAAACTTATAGGTCCCTAAAAGAAACATTTGAGAAGGATGTGGGGAATTCCTGCGTGAAACCACTCAACCGCGTCCTTCTCAAATGCCTCCCCACCCCAGACACCCCCATCCCACCAGACCCCACCCCACCAAACATCTGCGTCCCCACCCCGCCGGAAACCACCACCCATCCAGACAACCCCTCCAACACCCCCATGGAAATCGTGCGGCCTGGTCCCCAGGAGGCGAAGGGTGAGTGATCTCTTTTCCTCTTTTAACTTTTCAGCACCAACATGGCCAATATAAGAGTTGGATGTGTGAACGTACGCGGCCTGGGGATGCCCTGGAAACAGGGCAAACTCTTAAACGACCTCAGGTCGCACAGTTTGGATGTGGTAGCCATTTGCGAGTCCAGGATCCACGGCGAGCGACAGCTGGCCCCCATCTTCGATGACTTTGAGATCTACGCATCTCTCTGTCAACCGGGGGGTGGGGGCGGAGTTGCCGTTTTGCTGCGGAAACACCTGGGCCTCGTAACACAGACGGTACATCTGGACCCGGAGGGTCGACTGGTGGTCCTAGACGTTGACGGTAGTGAAGGTGGTGCGTTCAGGCTGGTGGCCGCATATGCCCCATCCGGGACACCGCGGCCAGACTTCTTCAAACGTCTAGAGACTTTTCTGGGAACGTCCCGCTCCTTGCTTTTAGTGGGGGACTGGAATGGAATCCTAGATGCACGTTGGGACTATGTGGGAGCATGTCCCGATAAAGGGGGGTGTAACAGCCTCAAACAGTTAATCGACCGATTTGACCTGGCCGATAGATATCGACTAGATTTTCCGACTGCGCCACTGTGGACGTGGAGTAATCGTAGCGGAACATCTAGATCGTACCTAGATAGGGTTCTAGTTAGAAATAAGGATAGGGACATGTTAAGCTGTCCACAAATGTTCACGGTTGCCTATTCAGATCACAAACTAGTGACCTGCATGGCCAACCTTGATAGAACCCATAGACAAGGACCCGGCTACTGGAAGCTGAACTTGTCGTTACCGACAAGCAAAGCCTACAGTAGACGGATTAGCACTTTAGTTAAACAGCACTTGACAGGGGCCATTGTCAACAACAGATGGTGGTACTCTCTCAAGAGGGCAGTTAGATTAGACTCGATAATTTTTAGTAAAGAATTAGCGTTAGATAGAAATAGAACCGAGAAGGAACTGGTAGATAAAGTAGAAGAGGCTATTAGAAGTGGCAACGTAGCCAGCGTGCTAGCAACGAGAACGGCCTTGGACCAGTTCTTCGACGCAAAGCACGAGGGCTGCGTTGTCAGAAGCAAAATACGTGCTCTGGGAAACGAGGGAGCCAAAGCTGTTAGCTGGGTCCGAGTGACGGAGGCAAAAAGTGGCAACAAGTCCACGATTCGGTCTTTGAAGGACCAAAACGGACGCGTGATACGTGAGCCGAAGCAGATGTGTGCGGCTTTTCAGCGGCACTTTGCTCGACTGTTCGGGGGGAGCGGCGCGCCGGGAGAGGCTATGGATTTCGGTCCATACCTCGACGGCCTACCGCGACTCTCGGACAGCGAGGCGAAGTTCTGCGAAAAGCCGATTTCAGCCACTGAGATAGGGGACGCGCTGAGCCAATGCGGCAAACGCAAATCTCCAGGTCTCGACGGTCTACCCTACGAATTTTACGTAGCAATGCCGGACTTATTCTCCGGTCTCCTGGAAGCGGTCTACTGCAACTGGCAACAGAACGGGAGAATTCCCAGTTCTGTAACCGGGGGCGTGGTCACACTAATCAGGAAGGACGAGAATAAGGGGGATGACATAGGCAACTTCCGGCCCATAACTCTGCTAAACACAGAGTTACAGATTTTGGCCAAGGTGTTGGCAAAGAGGCTGGCGCTTGTCGTCGAGAACCTGGTGGGAGAAGCGCAGACATGCGCGATCCCGACCAGGTCCATACACGACAACCTCCACCTCATGCGATACATCATAGAGAGGGTAGGGTGTAAACCCGGCTTCGGTGGGGCCCTGATCAACTTGGATCAGTCTAAGGCTTTCGATAGGGTTGACCATCGTTACCTGGATGCGGTGCTCGAGGCGGCAGGCTTCGGACCCGTGTTCAGGGGCTGGATTGCTGCAATGCACAACAGCAACATCTGCTCAAGGGTCAAGGTGAACGGTTACCTCTCGGAGCCGTTCCATATTACGCGATCCATTCGACAGGGATGCCCTCTCTCCTCCCTTCTGTACGTACTAACTCTCGAGCCACTACTGCGGAAGCTGGAGCTATTGCAGGGCATCCCTCTGGAACCGGGACTGCGGAAAGCGGCGTCGGCCTACGCCGACGACGTGACAGTAATGGTGTCGAGCGCCTCGCAAATCGAGAAAGTCGGCACCTTACTAAAGGAATACGAAAGTCTCACAGGAGCGAAGCTGAACCGGGACAAGTCCATCGGTTTGCAACTCGGATCGTGGAGAGGCAGACCGATGCCTTCCGATGGCGTCGTCGGACGCTGGACGGAAGGACCGGTAAAGCTGCTCGGGGTCTGGTTTGGTCCGGACCTCCAGGTGGAGAAGAACTGGAACGAAGTGACGGCCAAGGTGTTTGCACTCACCCAGAAGTGGGCCGAGTGCAAACTATCCTTGAAAGGTCGAGCGGAGGTGGCGAACACTTTTATAGCGCCCGCCATCTACTACCGCTTGACCGTCGTGCCTTGTCCAGCCAAAACGCTCGCCAAAATGGAGCGCGCCCTCTTCCGATTCCTTTGGAAGAAGCGGGCTCCTTTGGTAAGAAGATCCATCTGCTGCCAACACCCTTCTAACGGAGGGCTGGGGATGCCGTGGTTGACGATGCGCAAACACGCGCTCAGGCTGCGGCATCTCTACGTATTCCTCACCGGACAACAGGTGTGGGCCCCGTTCGTGAGGCGAGCCTTCCCACGACTCGTCTCACTGACCGAGCTGCAGTCCTGGGTCAAGCAGAGACCGAGGAAAATGGGCGACTGGCACATCGAATGTGCTCAGGCGCTCACAGCCCTCTGGCAGGCGGACCTGGCGATCAGTGGAGACTCCACTTCGTCATTCTATAGAGGGTTGGTCCGCAGCAAGTGCGACGACGCGCTCGGTGAAACTCTAGGCGTGGAGGAAGATGAACTGGCCAGTCTGTTCGGTAGGACCTTCCGCCCAGGACCGATGGACAACTTCCAAAAGTCCCTGGCCTGGCAGTGCTACCGCGGAGCTCTACCAGTTCGAGACAAGCTCTACAGACATGGGCGCCAGGGCAGGGACCCTGCAAAAAAGATCTGTCCGAGGTGCGTGCGAGACGAAGAAACCGTCGCGCACGCATTCATACACTGCCCGGGCGTCACCGACCTGTGGGGATATGTAGAACGACTATTGTCGCGGGTGGGACCAATCCAGTTGACCACCGAGTCCATTGTCATGATCAAACCGCCAACCTCCTTCAAAAACGAAGGAGAGGCGGTTTTCCTTTGTGTGATAGCTATGGCGAAAGAGGTTGTATGGTGGACAAGGTTGAAAGGGCTGAGGTCAGACACCTTTCTCTCCGGCCAACAACTGATTCTTTTTTTCAAATACCACTTTGGAAGAAGAATCAGGATGGAGAGAGAGGTGCTGTACCCCAGCAAGTTTTATGAAAGGTGGGTGAAAGTGGCGAGAATGGCCCGAGTGAATGGGCCTTCTCTCTATATCAGCCTGTAGATTGAGGAAAAGGAGGAGGAGAGGAAAGGAGTACAAGCTCTTCGTACTCCTGGAGATGAGGGTTGCACATTTTTTTTCGGGGGTATGTGTTACCCATATAAACTGTCTCCCTCTATTGGGGAAAATCGACTAACTTTTAAATTCCATCTGTGATAACATTTTACACGTTTTTATTGTATGTAAACTTCCCCCTTTGTATTTGTCCCCTTCTTTTGTGCCCCTGTGGCTAATAAAGAAATATATCTATCTATTTATCTATCTATCTATCTTGATAGAGTAAGACACGCTTCACATCAGCTCCGCTATTCTATCGGGATTTACCCTTACTATTGTAAGTACCGGATAAATTTTTCAGTGCAACACATTTGGAACACTAACCCCTGTTATTTAGGGAAACATTTTTGCATTTACCCCCTTTTTAGGGGGTAAAATAAATATCTAATTTTGCCGAAAAATTTCGTTCTTGGCAGCCTGGCGGAAAAGATGGCAGACATGTCTGCCATTAGCTCTGCCACGCCCCCCAAGTCTGAAGAACAAAAAATAATTACAACAAAATTAGACAAAGAAACAAACAAAGAAAATGAAAAAACAAATGTTAAGGAAAATGAGCAAACGGAAAACAAACAAACAGAAAATAATACAAATAACAACAGGGCAACTTTCGCCCAGAAAACAAAACAATCCATTACATACACACCAATTGACCTAACGGCCGCCAGAGAAAAACTGGCCGAAGCAAAGAAACACATTGTTTTGGGGGAAAATGGAATGTTTTCCATTAACTCCCCCCCAGAATTCAAGAAAGCGAGAACAGAGAACACAGTTCTCTTCAGAACAATCCTAAACGAAACAAGAAAGCCAGCACAGCCCAGCCAAATGGAGATAGAGTTGGTCCTAAAAGACTATATGAAGAATATTCTCTTCATACGAAAGGACCGACTCTATGGCAGCATTTCGGTCTTAACAAAAGACAAGGAAACGGCGGAGAAGCTTTCCCTAAGCCCACTCTCATCGACAACATACAGCTTCTATCCCTCCTACATGGGTAGAAGAACACAGAGAGTAAAAATACAAACAATGCTGCCCACAATGGACTTCTGGTGGGCTATTGCTGGCTTCATAGACATGGGCGAGGACACAGTGCTGTCAATGGGGAAGGCATCCGGAGATGCGTTTCTGGGAATGGGCCTCGACCTACTAGTCCAAATGAGGCCCGAAAGAATAGCACAAATCCCGGATCGCATCTGGCTGGATGAGCTCACCCCAATAGATATAATTGTAGAGGGGAGAAGACCAGCATGCTATTTATGCATGGAAAGGGGACACATTAAGGCTAACTGCCCGAAACGTGTCCCCCAAAAAGGACTATTGCCCACACCCACCACAAACAGTACACCAACACCACCCACCTCCAAAAATACACTAATACCACACACAGCAAACAAAATACAAACACCACCAAGCACATCACCACCACCAGCAGAAAACACAAGCTCGACACAAAAATCACCACCACCATCACCAACACAAACACCATCACCACCATTACCAACCACAAGCACGACACAAACATCACCACCACCACCACAAAACGCATTCCAAACAAATAATAAAAAAAACAGCAACAAATCTACCCTCCCGCAAAAAAAAAACCAGACACGACGTCCCTCCCACCTAGCGCTGAAGAGTTTCCCCCAACTTCTGAAGAAGAAGGAGGAGAAGCCTTCAGACAAGTTAAAAGAAAAAAAAGAAAGCACACACCCAGCACACCACAAATAACCCACACACAAACACCAACTCCAATAAAAAACACCCCACCCTCAACAAACAAAAATAAATCTGCGCCTCCCCTCTCCGAAACATTGACAGCATCACAAAAAAAGACATTGCAATACACATATATAAATAAAGAAAACAAAAAACTGTTTAAATTAATAAACAATAGCCCTTTGGTGCAGACCGAAGGGCCAAACTTTATCTCAACAGAGAACTTCACCCATTTAAAAATGATAAAGGTCCCTCTGGACCTTTATCGTTCCTTAAAAGAACAATTTAGACAGGACGTGAGCCCCCCCTGTTTAAAACCGTTAAATCGCGTCCTCTTGAAAGATTTCCCCATAACCTCCCCTCACCCCGACACAACTCCAAACACCCCAACCCAACCACACTCGGGCACCCCCACACCACCACAAAACATCCCTCCACCCAACACACCTGACGCCATGGAAATTACACAACCCGGAGAGGTAAGTGCTTTTCTTTCTTCACTTTCAACACCAAAATAGATCAATTAAGAGTTGGCTGTTTGAACGCGCGTGGCCTGGGCTCAGCTTGGAAGCAAGCAAAGCTACTAAGTGACCTCAGGTCACGAAGTATAGATGTGATGGTTGTTTGCGAGAGTCGGATCAGCAGCGTGCGACAGCTGGCGCCCGCCTTCGATGACTTTGAGATGCACGCATCTCTCTGTCAACCCGGAGGCGGGGGGGGGGGAGTTGCCGTACTGCTGGATAAACGTCTGGCTCTCGACGTACAGATTGTTCACTCGGACCCGGGGGGTCGAATACTGGTGCTGGACGTCGGAGGCGGTGAAGGCGGGGCTTTCAGACTGGTCGGTCTTTATGCCCCCTTCGGGGCTGAAAGAGCCGACTTCTTCCAGCGTCTGGAGACTTTTCTAGGAACGTCGCGTTCCCTGCTTTTAGTGGGGGACTGGAATGGAATCCTAGATGCGCGTTGGGACTATGCAGGGGCATGTCCCGATAGAGGGGGGTGTAGCAGCCTCAAGGGGTTACTCGATCGATTCGACCTGGTCGATAGATTTCGACTAGATTGTCCAACTGCGCCAACCTGGACCTGGGCAAACCGCAGTGGACAATCTAGATCGTACCTAGATAGGTTTTTGGTTAGGAGTAAGGATAGGGACGTATTTAGTTGTCCAGAATTGATCATGGTTGGCTATTCAGATCACAAATTAGTGACCTGCGTGGTCAACCTTGATAGAACGCATAGACAGGGTCCCGGTTACTGGAAGATGAACTTGTCCTTGCCGGCAAAGAAAGATTACAGGAACCGGATTAGTAGCTTAGTAAAAATGCGGTTGACGGGAGCGATTGTCAACAGTAGGTGGTGGGTATCTCTAAAGAGAGAGATTAGAGTAAGTTCGATAGGTTACAGTAAGGAACTAGCGGCGAATAGAAATAGGAAGGAAAGGGAGTTAACAGATAAACTAGAAGAGGCGATTAGGAGCGGAGACGTAGCCAGAGTGTTAGCGGCGAGAACGGCGTTGAGCCAGTTCTTTGACGCGAAGCACGAAGGCTGCGTTGTCCGAAGTAAAATACGTGCTTTAGGAAACGAGGGGACCAAAGCTGTTAGCTGGGCCCGCGTGACAGAAGCCAAGAGTGGGATTAAATCCACCATTCGGTCTTTGCGAGACCAGGATGGACGGGTGATCCTTGAACCTGAGCGGATGTGCGAGGCCTTTCAAAGGCACTTTGCTCGACTGTTCGGAGGGGGCGGGGGGCCGGACGGGGATGTGGACTTCGGTCCATACCTCGACGGTCTACCGCGTCTTTCGAGCGGCGAAGCGGAGTGCTGTGAAAGGCCAATCACAGCCACTGAAATCGGGGAAGCGCTCAGCCAATGCAGCAGACGCAAATCTCCGGGTCTCGATGGTCTACCATACGAACTTTATTTAGCTATGCCGGTCTTGTTCTCCGAACTCCTCGAGGCTGTCTATTGCAACTGGCAACAGAACGGGAGAATTCCCTGTTCTGTGACCAAGGGCGTGGTCACGCTAGTGAGGAAGGACGAGAGCAAGGGGGACGACTTAAGTAACTTTAGGCCCATAACTCTGCTGAATGCAGAGTTACAGATTTTGGCCAAGGTGTTGGCGAAGAGGTTGGCGCTTGTTGTGGGTGGTTTGGTGGGAGACGCGCAGACATGCGCTATCCCGTCCAGGTCCATTCACGACAACCTCCACCTCATGCGATACATCATAGAGAGGGTTGGCAACGAACCCGGCTTTGGTGGGGCCCTGATCAACTTGGATCAATCTAAGGCGTTCGATAGGGTCGACCATGGTTACCTGGAAGCGGTGCTAGCGGCGGCGGGCTTCGGACCCGTTTTCAGGGGCTGGATTTCTGCCATGCACAGTGGTAACATCTACTCTAGGATTAAAGTAAACGGCTACCTCTCGGAGCCGTTTCAAATCACCCGGTCCATCAGACAGGGGTGACCCCTCTCCTCCCTTCTGTACGTATTGACTCTCGAGCCACTGCTGCGGAAGTTGGAGTTGCTGCGGGGCATACCCCTGGAACCGGGATTGCACAAAGCGGTCTCGGCCTATGCCGACGACGTAACAGTAATGGTGGCGGACGCCTCGGAAATCGGGGCGATCGCCACCCTACTGGAGGAATACGAAAGGCTGACGGGGGCTAGGCTGAACCGGGACAAGTCAGTCGGTTTGCAACTCGGAACGTGGAGGGGCAAACCGATGCCGTTAGACGGTGTCGTCGGACGGTGGACGGAGGGCCCGGTGAAGCTGCTCGGGGTCTGGTTCGGACCGGACCTCCAGGTGGAAAAGAATTGGGGCGAGGTGACGAGCAGGGTGTTTGCGCTGACCCAGAAGTGGGCCAAGTGCAAACTATCACTGAAAGGTCGGGCGGAGGTGACGAACGCTTACATAGCGTCCGTCATCTGCTACCACCTGACCGTCGTGCCTTGCCCCAAGGAAAAGATCACCATCATGGAACGCATGCTCTTCCAGTTCCTCTGGAAGAAGCGGCCTCCCATGGTGAGGAGATCCATCTGCTTCCAGCACCCTTCGAAAGGAGGGCTGGGTATGCCGTGGCTGTTGATGCGTAGGCACGCATTGAGGCTACGGCATCTACAGGTATTCCTCACCGGTCAGCCGGTGTGGGCCCCGTTTGTGAGGCGAGCCTTCCCACAGCTCGTCTCGCTCACCGAGCTGCAATCCTGGGTGAAGCAAAGACCGAGAAAACTGGGCAACTGGCACACTGAGTGTGCCCAGGCGCTCACGGCTATCTGGCAAGCGGACCCGACTGTCAGTGGAGAATCCACCTCGACATTCTATAGAGGGCTGGTGGCTAGCAGGGGCGACGACACCCTTGGAGAGTCGCTAGGCATGGAGGAGGACGAACTGGCCAGCCTGTTCGGTAGAACTTTCGGCCCGGGACCCATGGACAACTTCCAGAGGTCCCTAGCCTGGCAGTGTTACCGGGGGGCTCTGCCCGTTCGAGAAAAGCTCTACAGACACGGGCGCCCGGGCAGGGATCCAGCGAAAAAGATCTGTCCCAGATGCGTGCGCGACGAGGAAAGCGTTGCGCATGCACTGGTACACTGCCCGGGCGTTGCCGATCTGTGGGGCTACGTCGAACGACTGCTGTCGCGTGTGGCGCCGATTCGATTAACCGCCGAGTCTGTGGTGAACATCAAGCCGCCTCCTCCCTTCAGAAACGAAGCAGAGGCGGTCTTTCTGTGCGTAATAGCCATGATGAAAGAGGTTGTGTGGTGGACGCGCCTGAAAGGTCTGAGGTCGGGTGACTTTCTCTCCGGCCATCACCTGGTTTACTTCTTCCGATACCACTTCGGAAGAAGGATCAGGATGGAGAGAGAAGTGCTTGGCCCCAGACAGTTTTATGAAAGGTGGGTGAAAGAAGCGAGAATGGCTCGTGTAAATGGGCCTTCTCTCTACATTGTTCTGTAGGTGAAGAAGTGAAGAGGAAAGGGGGAGCGCCTCCTCTCTGGGCTTCCCCCGCGAAAAGGGTTGCACACTTTTCGGGGGTATGTGCAATCCCGAACACGCCCCCTCCCTTTTGAGGACTTTTTATTATTATATTATTATTGTTATTCCTTTTTCTTTACTCGATTTATGTAAACTCCCCCACTGTGATAACATTTTACACGTTTTTATTGTATGTAAACTTCCCCCTTTGTATTTGTCCCCTTCTTTTGTGCCCCTGTGGCTAATAAAGAAATATATCTATCTATCTATCTATCTATCTATCTATCTATCTATCTATCTATCGCTGTTCGATAGCGTAGACGTAATTCACTTCTCGCAGAAGTTTTGTTCCAATTTATTGCGGAAATTTTGTAAGTTTAATTTTAATTTTGATACTATTGTGTAGCTTGACCCCCCCGTCTGAACTGTCAGGCGGTGGGTCAGCTCATTTCCGCCCCCTCCCCAGGGGTGAAAAACCTGTTTTAAAAAAAATTTGTTGCATAAAATTTCAATCGTCTGGGAGAAATGTTAAATGAAGCTAACGAAAATAGTGGTGGGAGAGAGCGGTAAGAGTTGTAAGCTCGCACGCTTTAGTCCCCCCTTCCTTCCCAACTAACGTCATAGAGAAGGAAAGAAAAAATAAAATAAAAACAGACGAATGTGCGGAGAAAAATGTCGACGAAAACACACATCTGGAGATTGATTCCAACAACAACAAAAATTTGAAAGAATTGCATGACAATATTAATACCACAAACAAAGAAACAACAAACACAAAAATAACATTTGAAAACAACAACATCATAACAGAAAGCAAAACAGACGACAAAGTCAACACCAATAACATCTCATTTGCACAAACAACAAAGAAATCTTTAACGTACATACCTGAAAATATTTCAGATGTGGCACAAAGAATAAAAAACGCCAAACAATTCATAACTCAAGGGGAAAATGGAGCCTTGTCGGTAAAAATGCCCCAAGAACTCACCAAAGATATTGAAAGTCGGACGGTCGTTTTCCGCACCATCAACAACATCTCAAAAAAGCCACAACAACCAACACAAGTAGAAATTAAAGCGGTACTTAGAGAAGTATTTAATGAAGCCACTTTCATAAGAAGAGACAGGCTGTATGGAAGCCTGGCCATTATTATTAATCGGCGGCGAAAAAATATGCTTTGTCGCCGATTCGTTCGACAAATTTTACCTTTTATCCATCTTATATGGGTAAAAGAACTCAGCGCATATGGCTGGATGCGATGATGCCAGATATGAACTACTGCTGGCTCATAGCTGGCTTCATCGATCCAGCGAATGACAACGTGATTTCCATTGGGAAAACCACAGGCAATGCGTTCAGTGGAACAGGTATAGAACTTGTAGTGCAAATGAAGCCTGAACGCATTGCCCAAATACCCGACAGAATCCTATAAGAGGGCCACGGGTATATAAACATTAGCGTGGAGGGGAGAAGGCCGTCCTGTCATATCTGTGCAGGCAGAGGGCACCTGAAGGCGGCTTGTCCCCAACTCAACAAGAAGAAAACCCTGCTACCAACACCAGCTCCGCCACCACCACAACAGATAAACAAACAACAAAACTCAGTCCCACCCAACCCGTCCCTCAGTAAAACTACACCACCACCACAGCACAAACAGACACAACACATTACCCAAAAACAAAACACAGTCCCATCCAACCCCTCACTCAATAAAACAACACAACCACCGCAGCCACAACACACAACACAGTCTAACATAGTGACATCCATCTCCCCCACAAAGAAAACTAACACGGAAACACTACCAGCAAACATACCTCTTCCCCCCAACACTGAAGATAACCCAACGAAAATCGGTGGAAGAAACGGAGTCCTTCAGACAGATTAAAAGAAAGAAAAGAAAACATGTGCAAAACACACAAGGCCAAACAGCCCCTACCCAAATGTCAACACAATCCAACAAAACACAAAACACCCCTCCAGCAACAAACAAAACAAAACCTCCCCCCCTCTTCGAAACACTCACACCATCCGAAAAAAAGACATTACATTATACTTACATCAACAGAAACAATAATAAATTAAATGAACTCATAAACAATAACCCTTCGGTACAAACCGAAGGGGTAAACTTTGTTTTTTCAGAAAACAACCTACAATTAAAATTAATAAAGGTCCCAATGAACCTCTACCAAAAACTAAAAAAGGATTTTAAGGAGGACGTAGGACCACCCTCTGTCAAACCCATAAACCGCGTCCTCCTAAAAAGCTTTCCTCCTCCCCTTCCCCTCCCCAACACAACTCCAAACACCCCACCCCCACCACACACTGACGACCCCACACCACCACAAGACACCCCTTCACCCAACACCCCCGACCCCATGGAAGTCGTGCGACCCGAACCCATGGAAGTCGTGCGACCCGAACCCCGGGAAGCAGAAAGGTAGGTCTCTACACTCTCCTTTGGATTTGCCGCCCACACGGATGTGTTAAGAGTAGGATGTTTGAATGCACGTGGCCTGGGCTCAACTTGGAAGCAAGCAAAGCTTCTAAATGACCTCAGGTCACGTGGTATAAATGTAATGGTTATCTGTGAAACTCGGATCAGCGTCGTGCGGCAGCTGGCCCCTACCTTCGATGACTTTGAGGTGCACGCATCTCTCTGTCACCCTGGAGGTGGTGGTGGGGTTGTTGAACTGCTGGAAAAACACCTGGGTCTCGCCGTACAGGTTGTTCACTCGGACCCGGAAGGTCGTTTGTTGGTGCTAGACGTTGGCAGTAGTGGAGGTGCGGCCTTGAGACTGGTCGCCGTCTACTCCCCTTTCGGAGCTGAACGACCCGACTTCTTCCAGCGTCTGGAGACTCTTCTGGGAACGTCGCGTTCCCTGCTTCTAGCGGGGGACTGGAATGACATCCTAGATGCACGTTGGGACTATGCAGGAGAATGTCCCAATAGAGGGGGGTGTAACAGCCTCAAGGGGTTACTCGACCGTTTTAACTTGGTCGATAGATATCGACTAGATTTTCCAACTGTGCCAACCTGGACTTGGACGAACCACAGTGGTCAATCTAGATCGTACTTAGATAGATTCTTAGTTAGAAGTAAGGATAGGGACATATTAAGCTGTCCAGAAATGCTCACGGTTGGCTACACGGATCACAAATTAGTGACCTGCGTAGTCAACCTCGAGAGAACACATAGACAGGGTCCCGGTTACTGGAAACTTAATTTGTCTTTACCGGCAAAAGAGGCTTACAGAGACCGGATTAGCAGATTAGTTAAGGAGAGGTTGACGGGTGCAATCGTTAACAACCGATGGTGGGCATCTCTCAAAAGAGAGATTAGAACAGAATCAATAAGTTATAGCAAGATGTTAGCTGCCGATAGGAATAGGAACGAGAAAGAATTAACAGGTAAATTAGAAGAGGCAATCAAGAGCGAAGATGTGACCAGAGTGCTGGAATCGAGGACGGCCTTGAGCCAGTTTTTCAATGCAAAGCACGAAGGTCTGTCATTCGAAGTAAAATACGTGCTCTAGGTAATGAGGGGGCCAAAGCCGTTGGCTGGGCCCGCGTGACAGAAGCTAAGAGGGGAAATCGATCCACCATCCGGTCTTTGCAAGACGAGGATGGACGGGTGATCCGGGAGCCTAAGCAGATGTGCGAGGCCTTTCAAAGGCACTTTGCCCGATTGTTCGGGGGAGGCGAGGGTCCGGGCGGGGACGTGGATTTCGGTCCATACCTCCACGGCCTGCCGCGTCTCTCAAACGAAGAGTCCTGTGAGGGACCAATCTCGGCTGATGAGATCGGGGATGCGCTGAGCCAATGCAGCAGACGCAAATCTCCAGGTCTCGATGGTATACCTTACGAACTTTATTTAGCAATGCCGGTCTTCTTTTCCGAACTCCTCGAAGCAGTCTACTGCAATTGGCAGCAGAACGGGAGAATTCCTTGTTCTGTAGCCAAGGGCGTAGTCTCGCTGGTGAGGAAGGACGAGAACAAGGGGGATAGTATAAATAATTTTCGGCCCATAACCCTGCTAAACACAGAGTTAAAGATTTTGGCCAAGGTGTTAGCAATGAGGTTGGCGCTTGTCGTGGGTAGCCTGGTGGGAGATGCGCAGACATGTGCTATCCCATCCAGGTCCATTCACGACAACCTCCACCTCATGCGACACATCATAGAGAGGGTTGGCAACAAACCCGGCTTCGGTGGGGCCCTGATTAACTTGGATCAGTCTAAGGCGTTCGATAGGGTCAACCATGGTTACCTGGATGCGGTGCTAGCAGCGGCTGGGTTCGGTCCTGTTTTCAGAGGCTGGATCACTGCCTTACATAGCAACCACATCTGTTCTAGGATCAAGATGAACGGCTACCTTTCGAAGCCGTTCAAAATCACACGATCCATTCGACAGGGGTGCCCTCTCTCCTCCCTTCTGTACGTATTAACTCTCGAGCCTTTACTGAGGAAGTTGGAGTTGTTGCAGGGTATCCCCCTGGAACCAGGATTGAGCAAAGCGGTGTCGGTCTACGCCGATGACGTAACAGTAATGGTATCGACCGACTCGGAGATCGAGGCGATCGGTACCTTACTGGAAGAATATGAAAGGTTGTCAGGAGCGAAACTGAACCGGGAAAAATCCATCGGGCTGCAACTCGGAACATGGTGAGGCAGACCGATGGCTCCCGACGGTGTCCACGGACACTGGACGGAGGGCCCGGTGAAGTTGCTTGGGGTCTGGTTTGGGCCGGACCTCCAGGTGGAAAAGAACTGGGGCGAGGTTACGAGCAAGGTGTTTGCACTGACCCAGAAATGGGCCAAGTGTAAGCTGTCCCTGAAAGGTCGGGCGGAGGTGGCGAACATTTACATAGCGTCCGTCACCTACTACCGCCTGACTGTCGTGCCTTGCCCTAAGGAAACACTCACCACCATGGAACGCATGCTCTTTCAATTTCTTTGGAAGAAGCGCCCTCCTATGGTGAGAAGATCCATCTGCTGCCAACAACCTTCGAAAGGAGGGCTGGGGATGCCGTGGTTGATGATGCGTAGGCACGCATTAAGGCTACGGCACCTACAGGTATTCCTCACTGGTCAAGCGGTGTGGGCTCCGTTCGTGAGACGAGCCTTTCCGAGACTCGTCTCGCTCACCGAACTGCAGTCCTGGGTCAAGCAAAGATGCGGAAAACTGGGCGACTGGCACACTGAGTGTGCCCAGGCGCCCAGGGCTCTCTGGCAAGCGGACCCGGCCATCGGTGGAGAATCCACCTCGTCATTCTATAGAGGGCTGGTGGCTAGCAGGGGCGATGACACCCTTGGAGAGTCGCTGGACATGGAAGAGGACGAACTGGCCAGCCTGTTCGGTAGGACTTTCGGCCCGGGACCAATGGACAACTTCCAGAAGTCACTGGCCTGGCAGTGCTACCGGGGGGCTCTACCCGTTCGAGAAAAGCTCTACAGTCACGGGCGGCCGGGCAGGGATCCCTCGAAAAGATTTGCCCTAGATGCGTGCGTCACAAAGAAACCGTTGCGCACGCATTGGTGCACTGTCCGGGCGTGGATGATCTGTGGGGCTACGCCGAACGACTGCTGTCGCGGATGGCGCCGATTCGATTGACCGCCGAGTCCGTGATAACAATCAAGCCGACTCCCCTCTTCACAAAGGAAGCAAAGGCGGTTTTTCTCTGCGTAATAGCCATGTTGAAAGAGGTTGTTTGGTGGACACGATTGAAAGGTCTGAGGTCAGGCAACTTCCTCTCTGGCCATAGTCTGGTCTACTTCTTCCGATATCACTTCGGAAGAAGGATAAGAATGGAGAGAGAGGTGCTTAGCCACAGGCAGTTCTATGAAAGGTGGGTGATAGTGGCGAGAATGGCTCGTGTAAATGGGCCTTCTCTGTATACCATCCTGTAGGTAAAGAAGTGAAGGAGAGGGGAGCACCTTCTCCATGTGCTCCCCGGGAAAAGGATTGCACACTTTTTCGGGTGTGTGTGCAACCCCCATCACGTCCCCTCCCTTTTGAGGTTGTTTTTGATTATTTTCATTTTATACCCTTTTTACTCGGTTTTATGTAAACTCCCCCTTTGTATTTGTCCCTTCTTTTTATGCCTTTATGGTAAATAAAGAAATCTATCTATCTATCTATCTATCTCTCCAGCAGGGGGCTCAAACATGCGGCCCGTGAACTACTTTTTTATGGCCCGTAGTAGAACCAATATTTCAGATTCCATTATAACTGCTGAAAATAAGGCGGTGAGCTGGTGGAATCATTAGCACATCTGGCGAAATGCTTAGCGGTACTTTTTACGTTCCCAGTTCAAATTCCTTTTGGGGTCGATAAATTAAGTACCCGTTGTGAACTGGGATCGATGTAATCGACGGGACCCTAAACCCTAAATTTCATGCCTTGTGCCTATATTAGAAATGATTATAACTGGTGAAAATCATCATTCGCCACCACGTGTGGCTCACTGTGCCTCAACTCCAGGACGTAATGGCCCTTTTATGTCCTTCAGATTGAGACCCCCCTCTTCTACACACATATATATACTAGACATGAAAAATGCGCAAGCTCAAAAGTGCCACAGAATGTTATAATAAACCTTCAAAAGTGTGGGACTAGAGTTGTTGCTAAAAAATATTGTAATCATTATATATCGTACATTCTGTGGCATCCTTTATAAAAATAGCTTAAACCAACGCAGCCTTTATTTTTACGCTATTTCACTTAGTTAATTCTTAGAGTGTAACATATAAAAATATGATTTACAACTATAAAATAAATTAATTAATATAATAACAGAGCTGCGGAGCTGAAATTTAGGAAATAATGGAGTATCGGATCCTGAGTTGGAGCCAGTCAATTTTTGGCCGACTCCGCAGCCCTGTATAATACATTTCATATTAAAGTTATTAATAAACCTATTTTACACTTCATGCAAATTACCACGAGATATTGATATTAGATATAAGATACAGCGCAATATCTACAGCTGTAAAAGTACGAAAGCGAAGTAATAATAAGTGGCTTAAGGTAATTCCAATATGAAAGTTTGTAGTGATAAAAATTTGATAATGCAATACGATTGTTAATATTATAGTTCTATGAAAATGTAACAATAGATAACTAAATTATTTTACTATTAGTATATTTAAGAAATTATCATTATAGATTTGATCGTTCATATAAGCATCATATTAAGTTTCAACACAATTATTTTGTTACTATGAGTATATGATAATAATATTACGTAATTATTTATAGCTGTTATTACATTAAACATAGATGTATTTATTTTTATATGTTACACTCTAAGAATTAACTAAGTGAAATAGCGTAAAAATAAAGGCTTCGTTGGTTTAAGCTATTTTTATAAAGGATGCCACAGAATGTACGATATATAATGATTACAATATTTTTTAGCAACAACTCTAGTCCCACACTTTTGAAGGTTTATTATAACATTCTGTGGCACTTTTGAGCTTGCGCATTTTTCATGTCTAGTTTAATATTTTTTTAAGGCAACGCTTGTAATAACTCTAGTTAAACAGGATATATATTAATAATAAATTATCGTTGTAATGTAATTAGATTATGTAATTGTTATTATAAATTATCTTATAAATATTAGTGTAAGATGTATAAAAATATTTTCAGACTTTTAATATAAACAACTACAAAAAACAATCAATATTAAATCAATATATTATACATAATAGAAAACATAAAATATACAATACAAAAACAAAATATTTACATACAATTGCAATTATCAGTGTATATACATTTTCTTTATATTCCCTGAGCAAATTAATAAGATTTGTTTTTATTGTACATAATTTGATGACTTGTTGGAGTGTATTAAAAGATAGCAACAATTTGTGATTAAATTGTTATCTTAAGCAACTCACTTTTTAATAGTTGTTGGCTGAGCGAAATTGTAAAAGCCTATGAGCAAATATAAAAAAAAATACACAAACAACATTTCCTTGTGTTATTACAACATTAGATAAAATAATTGAGCAATGTCGTTATATTTTGCTCTTATTGCACATTAATAGTGTTTCTATTTTTCGGCACAAATCCATTACGGCAGTCCATTACTGGTACTTTATTTTATCGAATTAGTAAGTATGAAAGTCGAAGTTAACCTCGGCAGGATTTGAACTTAGAATGCAAAGGACCATAACAATACTGCAAAGCATGGTGTCTGACGCTCTACCAATACTTGTGTTGAGCTGGTCATTAATTTATGGTGGTCGTGCGTGGAGTAGAGCAATCGCTAGTTGAAATATTATGAACAAAACATTTTTATTTGCCGAAGAACATATTTTCAATACTGTTTGTGAATGTGACGAAGGAAATACATTCTGATATGGAACAGTGTACAAAGTGTGTCTGTGAATAACATAATGTTACCTCATGTTGTTGTCAAGACATAATGGATTTCGTATATCCAGTTAGAAGATGAAACCTAGCCATCTCGGATTAGTTATATTTCATGCCATGTGTAAACGTGTTTGAGGATAGCAAAATATGCGCGTTAATTATAATAATTAGTTAATAATATTACAAAATATACCTAATTAAACTCTTTGCTTGAAATTTTATCATTCTTCGTTTATATATATATATATATATATATATAGAGAGAGAGAGGGAGAGAGAGAGAGATTTATCTAGTCCTTCGCTCAAGATTAATCTATAAGTTTAGATGTTTGCCTTCGTTTAAGTAAATATTACAGTAAGATTTTTAATATAAACAACTACAAAAAACAATTAATATTAAAACGAAAAAATTATCAATGATAAAAGAAGCGGATGCAACTTTTTTTTTATAAAGTTATATTCCTGTTTCTTTAAAGAACATTTTATTTTTGTTCTATTGTAGGCGAAATAATGCAATGGTTTAATAGGGAAGATATAACTTACGAATTATGTCTCTAACCGTGTAACGCTTTTTAAGTAGATAACTACAATTGAAAATACTAAAGAAATGGAACCAACAATTCAATTTGAAAGTCGTCTAGTGACAGTGTATTACTGGTACTTTATTTTATCGACCCCGTAACGATGAAAGGCAAAAATGCAAATGCTTAAAATTTAAATTGCCTTAATTCTATCGTCTGCTGTTTCATTAAAGGGAGATTCTCGTCTGTATTTAATTCTATCGTCTACTGTTCCACTAAACAGATATACCTCCACTATCGTCTCTATTTATACATTTTAACTTATAACTTATACACATTTGATTTGAAATATTTTATCTAGTCCAACCTCTCAATATTATGATGATTTCTTTCGAATGAAACAGTTCTAGTCCTGTAGAAGCCATTTATATATATAATTGAACTGAGTTAAAAATTCACAATATTTATAATTAAATAAGCTCATATATATATGTGTGTATTTATCTGTTTATTGTATTATATATAATGTGTGTATATACAGGATGTCCCCCAAAAATATATACACACTTCAACAGCATTCTAATAACTATTGCCTGTACAGGTAATCAAAGTGTCAATCGAATGTTAGTTTCGTGTTTTAACAGTACAAATTTACAATACACACATAAAACCAGTGTATATACATACATGAGTGTGTATACACATACATGAATGTGTATATACAATATATATGTATATATATATAGACACATATATTCACGGTGCAACGGTACATTAAAATATAGATGCGGGAGAGGGGGGGTGTATATATAGGGGCGCTGGGGATAAAGGAGTGTAAAGCGTGTGTAATTGATATATTGAAGGAGAGGAGCGTGCAGCGATAGAGTAACAAATATATAGAGAGGGGGAGAGATGGTATTGAAGGGGAGGAGTGCAAAGCGAAAGAGTAAGAGATATATATAGAGACGGAACAGATAGAGAGAAACAGGCGTAAGTAACAGTGGAAGAGATATAGAGAGAGGTACTCTGATTGGTTGAAAATTAGCCAATGACATACGATCACCACCACCACGGCTATCCCCGAAAAATTTTTAAAGAAGCTAGGCATATATGTTAGAACACGAAAAGTGAACATTCTGTTGTTTCACACTTTTCGTGTTCTAACAGATATACACTTTACTTTTTTTCTGTCTCTGGACTACGCCCATGCTGGAGCATCACCTTGGTAAGTTATGGCGACGTCAACAAACCAACAAGCATTGGTGGGAGCGCAAACACAAACGCAAAGACACACACAGACATATATACATATATACGACGCGCTTCTTTTAGTTTCGGTCTTTTAGTTTCAGGACTGAACCCGGAAACATGTGGTTGGGAAGCAAGCTTCTTGTCACACTGCGCATATATATATATATATATATATATATATATATATATATATATATATATATATATATATATATATATATATATATGTGTGTGTGTGTGAGTGTGTATGTAAAAAAGAACAAAGTCAAGTTAACTTTATTTTTATTTTGTTGTTTTTATTTTTATTGTTAATTTAATTCCTAATATCTGACTCTGTATCTAAAGAATTAATTCAGCGAAACACAGAACTTCTCTATGGATTTTACAAGATTACATTGAGTTCTTTCCAGAGGTAGACCAGACTGAAAAAAGAAAAAAATATATATATATATGTGTGTATAATATATATATATATATATATATATATATATATAAATCTACATACATACATACATATATACATACATACATTTACCTATGTATATAGCTATGCATTTATACATTTGTATATATACAGGCATTTATATTTAAGTGTGTAAGGATGTTGACATATGGTTGTTTTTTTGGTAAGGAGAACATTTTTCTCCAGATTTTATTACCTAGGGAGATTAAATACCGCAGCTCTGGCTGAAAGCTGACCAGGTTCTTAACCTCATCAAACGCCAACGTCGGCCTATATGTGTATATATGTGTATGTATATATGTGCGTATGCATGTGTGTGTATGATTGTATGTATGTATATGTATACACCCACACCTTTCATCACCATTGCTTCTTTTTGTTGTCGTTTCTGTTGTTCTTGTAACTGTTGTAAAAGTTGAAGTTGTCCTTATTTTCGTTTTCTTTGATTTCTTTCATTTTTCTTTTATCTCCCTAGGGAATTCGTTGACAAGCTTCTTTTATTTATTTTCTTCGTTTTCTTCATTCAAATGCATTCACACTGGCTGTCTCAGAGACGTACAAATATGGCTTATAAAACTTACCTAAGTAAATAGCCTTCCAGCGCCCACCAAAGCTTCAAACGCCCCTAACGCCCCTTGCCTGCCCCCCCCCCCGTTGAAAACCTTTAGTTTCGCATATTATCGTTGGGGTGCTGCATTGTTGATCCAGTGGGCATATAAATATAGTTTGTCGGTGTGTAACGTAATGGTACTAATTACGTTACACGGTTCAGACATTTGAGCACTCGATGCCTAAGTGGGTTCGATTGCCGATGTGTTGGTATTACACCATGATCAGTATAATTAAGAAACAAAGTTTTAATAATAATAATAATGATGATGATGATGATGATGATAAAGAAAATAATAAGGAAGTTTATGGAATCGCTTCCGTAAGTTTTTGATTTTTTACATATTTAAAACAATTGTGATAGAATAATTCTTATTACAAATGGGACATAAGGCACCAGCCTTAACTCTCAGGAAATGAGTTCCCATAGCATCCTGGCATATGGCTCAAATATTTAATTTTGTATTAGAAATGTTATATTAAAAAAATAAAATGGTTACAAATGGAAGAAAACCCCTCTGTGTACACTAAATACAACAGCCAAATAATTTCACCACGACTACCACATAATTTAGCTAGAGACAAACCAACAGCGACAACAACACCATCACTACAGTACCACTACCCCATCACCACCCTCACCACTCCATCATTGCTACCACTACTATTCCCTCACTACCTCCTGTTAAGGAGAGGGAAGGTAGTAGTACCACTACACAAGGCTAGAAAGGAGGAAGCTACCAACAAATATAAATAGACTGATTTAGTGACTCGGTCAAAAGAAAATTTTGAACATCCCCACATGAACAACGGTTGCACTGAAGTCCCCCCACCAACAATAGAACTCCCCATCCTCCCTCCGGAAAAAGCCCCAGCACCACCGGCATAGCCAACAACAACACAATAATAATAATAATTATTGTCGTATCTCTAAGTTCTCTCAAAATGTTTAGTTTAAATGACGTCAACTTGCCTAATAATTGTTTCTACATTTGGCACAACGCCAGCAATAACCTAGTGTATTACTGGTATTTTATTTTATCGACCCCGTAAGGATGAAAGGCAAAGTTAACCTCGGCGGGATTTGAACTCAGAATGGCAAGGGCCGTAACTCTATGCATCAACTTGCATAATAATTATAAGTAACAAATCGAACAATTACAGAACAGAACACAGACAAAAACAAACGCAACATCAAAAGAAAAACAAAATTCAAAAGTTTTGAACGCAACAGCCCTTACCTTCCTCGTTGCTATGACTACTAGCTTAGCGTAGCTAAAATAAAAAAAACAGCAGCAACAGCAACAACAACAATAGTAACCAATGTTACTGGCCTTGAAAAACAAAAAAGGAGAAATCTAAGTTAGACATTCAAACATTACAATGACACCCACCCACCCCACCACCACCGCCACTACCACTACTACCATTGAAAAATGAAAATGATAATGATAATGATTTGTTGATGTTGGAGGTGGTGATGCTGATGATAATGATTGTTTCTGCTTTTGGAGCAGGGCCGGTGATTGGCCCGGTGGATTGCTGGTGCTCTGTCTTGTTGACCCCGTAGAGCGAGGAGCGGTGTTGACCTCGGCGGGATTTGTGCAAGGACCATAAATGGCAGATGCTGATGATAATAATAATTGTATCTGCTTCTGGCACAGAGCCAGCGATTGACCTCGGCAGGATGTGTGCTCAGACCGTAAATTGTAGATGCTGATGATGATGTGGTTGATTCTGCTTTTGTCACGGGGCCGGCAATTATCCCAGTGTGTTGCTGGGGCTCTGTTTTATCAACTCCGTACGATAATAATAATTGTTTCTACTTTTTGCACAAGGCCAGCAATTACCCAGTGTATTACTGGTACTTTATTTTATCGACCCCGTAAGGATGAAAGGCAAAGTTAACCTCGGCGGGATTTGAACCCAGTATGGCAAGGGCCGTAAATCTATGTGTCAATGCATGGCGTCCGACACTCTACCGATACTGCCAATCCACCGTAAGATAACCGTAAGATAATAATAATGACTTATAAACAGGATTCACATTAGGAAAACATTAAAAACAGCACAAAAATAATGATAGATAAATGTCACATAAATTGCCCGAAAATTATTTTTATATTTTAATTTTTTTATTTTTTTATTTTTTTATTTTTTTATTTCTTTTATTTATTTTCGTCTACAACGTGATGGTGTCACACTAAAAACACCGGTGGTGATGTAACCATAAATCCACTAATCCTCGATATGAATGTTTAAATATCGAACCTAAACAGTTAGAATAACGGTGAATGGGAGGCTGGAACATCATGTAAAAGACTCTCACCCAGCAAGTGCCCCCTGGCCCAGCAGCAGGGACCTGGCTGTCATCCAAATACTGCTGGTGAACATAGACACTAAAGATAGATTGAAAATAAAATACAAAACTAGGGGAAAAGAGCTAAATGTTATCATGGAGGAACTGAAGCAACGCATTGTAGCAAAAAGTGCAAAGATTAGGCGGTATGAGAACAGAGTTAGTCAGTATAGCCAGAACCGCATGTTTGACAACAACCAGAAGATGTTTGAACAGCTTGAAGGGAAAGATGAGGCAACAACGTGATCCCTGAGGCTGAACAGTCTAAGACATTCTGGAGAGGAATGTGGGAGCAGGATGTTGAACATAATGACAGGCAGTGTGGATTGAGACAGTTAAAAAGGAGATTAGTGAACAAGCAGACCAACAACCTGATTTGAGTATCACAGTTGAAACTCTTAAAGGGCAGACCAAAAAATTAACCAACTGGAAATCACCAGGCCCAGATGGTGTGCAAGGGTATTGGATTAAAAATATAACACCCCTCTACCCAGAACTGACAACCATGTCCAATGACTACTTGATGTCGGGTGAAGTACCAGAGTGGTTGACAAAAGGTACCACAGTTCTGGTAATGAAAGACCGAATCAAGGATAATGATGTTACCAACTATAGACCTATCACATGTCTGTCCGTAATGTGGAAACTGTTAACAAGCATTGTGTCTGAGGAAATCTACCACCACCTCCACACAAACAACTTGTTACCGGACGAACAGAAAGGATGCCGAAAGAAGTCCCGTGGTACAAAAGACCAGATACTTATTGATAAGATGGTAATGAGGAATTGCAAGAGGAGACATACTGGTCTTGCCATGGGATGGATAGACTACAACAAGGTATTTGACATGGTGCCTCTTTCTTGGATCACCAAAAGCCTAGAGATCTTCAATGTGGCAAACAACATCAGACAGTTGTTAAGTAAAAGTATGAAGTCCTGGGAAACAGAGCTAACATCAACTGGAGAATCCTTAGGAAGCGTGAAGATCAAGAGAGGTATCTTCCAGGGAGATAGTTTGTCCCTTTTGTTGTTTGTCCTTGCCCTGATACCCCTGTCCGTCTTATTGCGAAAAGTGAGAGCAGGATACGAGTTGGGAAGAGGAGAGCTTACCATCAACCACCTCCTCTTCATGGACGATCTTAAACTCTTCGGGAAGAGTGAGAAGGAGTTGGATGTACTTGTTGACACTGTCCGTATTTTCAGCAATGATATATGTATGGAAGTTAGTGTTAATAAGTGTGGAGTCCTAGGGATTAAGAGGGATAAATTGAGCAGAAGCAACGGAATCCAGGTACCAACAGGTGAGATGATAAAGGAAATTGACACTGAAGAGGGATACAAATATTTAGGTGTTCTGGAGGCAGATGACATCAAGAACAATAAAATGAAGGAATTGATAAGATCTGAATACATAAGGAGAGTAAGGAGCGTATTAAAATCACATCTAAATAGTAGGAATGTCATAAGTGCTGTAAATTTCCGAGCTGTGTTTATTATTAGGTACAGTGCGGGAATTCTGAAATAGAATGTTGCTGAACAAAAAGAAATGGATAGGAAGACTAGGAAGCTATTGACTATCTACAACATGTTACACAAGAGGAGTGATGTCGATAGACTCTACTTAAAGAGATCTGAATGTGAAGAGGTCTTATCAGCATATGTGGCTGACAGTAGGGAGAAAATGCTCAAAATTGTACTGAAGGAGAAGACAATAGACCAGGAGATGTGCAAGGAGGAAATAACAATAAGGTGGAAGAGTAACCTTCATGAAAAATCCCTTCATAGCCCCTTCTTTAAGAAAACGGAATTTAAAGAACCACAGACATGGAACTGGTTAAAAAGAGGAGACCTTAAAAAAGCAACAGAAGGAATGCTAATGGCTGCGCAAGAGCAATCCCTCAAAACGAAGTGGTTGAAACACCATATTTACAAGGAGGAGGCTAGCCCACTGTGTAGGATCTGAGGAGAGAGAGAGAGAGGAGACTGTGGCTTATTGTATCCGAGTGTAAACACCTAGCCCAGACTCACTATAAAGGTTGGAGACATGGTGTGATGGGCAGGGTGATCCACTGGCACCTATGCAAAATAAACAATTTACCACATTCTGAGAAGTGGTATGAGCTTAAGCCAGAGTCGGTGATAGAAAACGATCAGGTGAAGGTGCTGTGGGATTTTAGGATACAGACGGACAAGAAACTGGAACACAATAGACCTGACCTGGTGGTTTTGGACAAGGAAAAAAGATCGTGCCTGATTGTAGATGTAGCCTGCTCATTTGACACGAGAGTGCAAGAAAAGGAGAGGGAGAAAATTAACTGATACCAGGATTTAAAGTGGGAGTTAAAAAGGATTTGGAACTGCCGAGGTCGTCCCGATTGTCATAGGCGCACTAGGTACTATCTCAAAGAGTTTCCAAGGATGGTTAAAGAAGATTAGTCCAGCCCCACTTTTTGGAACACTTCAAAAGGCATGCCTGCTGGGAACAGCAAGAACCCTCCGATACATCCTGAATATCAGAGGTTGCAAGTAGTGGCTTGGTATTCATTTCAACAAACTTTCCAGTTAAATAACACCAATGACTGACACTCAAAGGACAATAATAATAATTGTTTCTACTTTTGACACAAGGCCAGCAATTACTCAATACATTACTGGTACTTTATTTTATCGACCCCGTAAGGATGAAAGGCAAAGTTAACCTCGGCGGGATTTGAACTCAAACCATAAAGGGGCGTAACTCTTTGCTAATAATAATAATAATTGTTTTTACTTTTTGACACAAGGCCAGCAATTATCCAATAATAATAATTTCATTTATTGGTCACATAGGGCGACATATAAAGGACACGGACAGTGGGGGTTTACAATAAGATTGAGTAAAAATGCACAATAACAAACCAATGTAACAATGAACGACCCAGGGAAACTCAGATACCTCACACATCCTGAACCACCCGACACTACGAGTGCACCCGGGAAGAGCACCCCTCTCCTCCTCAAATTAACCAGTCTACAGGCACATGATTCACACGGGACAGTCTCGCCACACTCACCCACCTTTTGACAAATATAGTGGGGACCACACTTCTCTCTCCACCATCACCTTTCTTTTCAAGTGAAACTTGAAAAAGTTGATGAGGGATTGGCCGAAGAGAAAAGTGTCTGTCTTCAGTTCTTTCAACCTGGTCTACCACAGAACCTCTTTCGCTACTGCCACCAGACAGAGGAACATTGCCTGCCCTTCCTGGACAAATGAAGGCGGTGGGTCAATCTTCACTATGGACTCGGTCGATAGCCGGATCCATTCTTCACGCGAAAACAACTGTTCGACATAACTCCACAAGTCAGTAATGCACCGACACTGGACGAATGCATGTAGAACAGTTTCGTCCTTCTGCGTGCATCTCGGACAGGTCCGACCAACAGCACTTCCGTGCCTGTAGAATTTATCTCAAATCGGCAGTACCTTCCGGTCGAACTACCAAGCGAGGGATTTCTGGAAGTTATCCATCGTCCCCGGCTCGAAAGTTCTCCGGAACACACTGGTCAGTTCGATTTCGAGTGCGTCGTCGCACTTGCTCACTGCTAATCCTCTATAGAACTCTAGAGTGTAAGTTCTAGTGACCGCATTGCCAGCCTGGTAGAGGTCAGTGAGCGCCTGGCAACTTTCCAGATAGCAGTCACCTATTCTTGGTCTCTTCTTGACTCAGGACTGCAGCTCAGTCAAAGAAATGAGTTGTGGAAAGGCCCATCTGACAAAGGGCGACCACATCTGTTCCCCGGTTAAGCAGAATAGCTGGAGAAGGAGCAGCCTCAGCACAGGTTTGTGTATCATTCGCCACGTCATCCCCAGCCCTCTACGTAGAGGGTGTTTGCAGCAGATGGACCACCTCACCAATGGAACCTGTCCCCTCCACAAGAAGTTGAAGAGTAGCCGCTCCAATTTGGCGAGGCGTAAACTGGGGCAAGGCACGACGGTCAGGCAGTCGCAGACGACGGACGCGATGTATGGGTTCGCCACCTTCAACAGACCATTCAAGGATAGCTACCTCTTGGCCCATTTCTGGGTGAGAGTGGCTACCCTGATCGACACCTCGTCCCAATTCTTATCCATCTAAAGGTCTGGTCCAAACCAAATCCCGAGCAACATTACCAGTCCGTCCGTCCAGCGCCCGACGACACTGTTGGAGGGCATGGACTTCCCTCTCCATGTGCCGAGCTGCAAGCCAACCAACATTTCCGGGTTAAGTTTCGCTCCCGTCAACCTTTCATATTCCTCCAATAAAGTGTGGACCACCTCGATTTCCGAGGTGTTCGACACCATCACGGAGATGTCGTCCGCATACGCCGACACAGCATTTCCGCGTCCCGATCCGAGCGGGATGCCTTGCAACAGCTCCAGCTTCCGCAGTAATGGCTTGAGCAGAAGCTCCCCTGAAAAATCGGGTGGAGGTGGCAAACGTATACATCGCGTCCGCCTGACCATCGTGCCTTGCCACCGTTCGTGCCTCACCAAATTTGGCTGAGGATTAGCAGTATAGGTAGAGCGTCGGACCCCGTGATTTGCGGCATAGAATTACAGCCCTTTACGCTCTGAGTTCAAATGCCACCGAGGTTAGCTTTGCCTTTCATCCTTATGGGGTCGATAGATAAAGCACCAGTAATGCACCGGGGTCGATTTAATCGACTTTCGCCCTCCCATCCAAATTGCTGACCTTGTGCCTATATAAGAAACCATTATTATAGAAGTAAAAGAAGTAAATTGTTATATTGATATCTTTCATTTTGGTCTGAATATTGATAAATACCTGCACATATATACATTTCTGTCAAGATTTTCAAATATTTATCCGTGAATACATATAATATCTGATTGCTGTCCAAATATTTCCTCTATATCAAGAAGTTCTGGAAGAAATAAAGCATTATAAAATCTATAAATTATACATGTAACAGCTTGGATACAAAACCTTTCAGGCGTATCCCATTGACTTTGTATATCAAGAAGATGGAACATAAATCTGTTTAATATAACTTCAATGAAGCCTCTATTAACACTAACTCTATATTAAATCGAATGCAGATATGATATAACTGCAACTGGATATTATATATTCAAAGCAAATAAGTGACCTTGAGATTGAGAGAACTAAAAAGATTTGTTGTAATATAATTTATTTTAAAGAGAGAAAACTACATTATTATTGCAAGCGTCACAATATTTGCGAACGTATCAACCCAGGGCTGAATTCTTTAATGAGCTGTTGAATTGTTGAATAAATATTATTTATTATATTTAATAGCTTTTGCCGATTCCTAATAAAAATCCCGTCAGCTGACCCAGTAAGTAAATGGAATTAGAATCGTCAAAGTAATAATATGCTTCTCTGCAACAGAAGTTTATTGTCATGTATAAGTAAGTTAACGAAAACATCTAATAAATAATATTGTATACAGCAAGGACAGTAAATTGACACAAACTGCAATGCCTTCCAGGATGTATTTTGGTAACTTTACGTTCTGAGTTTCAATCCTATTTACATTCAATTTTCTCTAATCCTTCTGAAGCCAATGGCTTATAACCATAACTTGAGTACTGGCGGGTAAGAGAGTCCAGTCGATAATGACCATCTTTAAATTTTGAAGACATGTTCCTATATTAAAAATCAATACTATAATATTTCCAGAATTGAAATATGTCTCAATGATTGATAGGATACTTCATGATTACCCAAGCTTGAAATCATGATGTAAAAGCTTCAACACAACAATTTGTCTGTATTGTTAAACAAAGGAAAATGACAAAACAATGAAGATGCCTCTACGTGGCAGTTTGGCTTCGTGGTAATATCAGCCGAATCTCTCTGAAATTTACTTTCTTAAAAAAGAAATGAAGGACGCATCAAATAATTGTTTCTATTTTTGGCACAAGGCCAGCAATGATTTCAGTGCATTACTGGTACTTTATTTTATCATAAGTCTGATATTTGATTAGTGATGATATGACTACAAAATATCATATTTGGATTATAATATATTTATAGAAAGATAGAAGGCATTCGTTCGGACATACCTTGTAAAAATACATTTATTGGAAGTTTCACAGAAATACGTATAGCCATAGATACAGGCACACTTATTGAGTATGTAAATATTAATGTCGTTCGTTATTTTTCAATCTACAGATAAATACGAGAATATGACATGATGAGATATGAACTACACACACACACACACACACACACACACACACACACACACACACACACACACACACACACACACACACGCACACGTACACGCACACACACACACACACACACATATATATATATAACCATATGTTAAACAAGGTTCATTGATTATTCAATGAATACAGTTTTACAATAGATTAAAAACACTCAACAAAGACATTTTCTGGAGTTATTAATATTATTCAAAATATTAATAAATGAATACAATCACATAATCAAAATATATGTTTTATTATATATATTTCGGAGGTACTGTGCTGTTTTTTTCAGTACGTCCTCATCAGATAAAATACATAAATTGATGCATGACATACCTCAACTGAGGTGATGGTTCAATTCCCATCTCGGCAGTCTACTGCCTCCGAAATATATATAATAAAACATATATTTTGAGTATGTGATTGTATCCATTTATTCATATTTTGAATAATATATATATATATATATATATATATATATATAGAGAGAGAGAGAGATAATATGTCTATATATATATATATATATATATATATACAAGGGCAATCCCAAAATTAAGGTCTCCAAAGCAATGGGGACGCAGAGAAACTGTTCGTACGGCTGTTGGCAACACTGTTGCAATTGATGATTCCTTCACTCCCAAACAAGCATGCGCGCTCTTCGCTGGGATACTCAATCTTGGTTTGGCAGCCGTGTAGAATGCAGCTCCCGATGGACGCTACTGCCAAGGTGCAAATTTCGCGCAGTTATTATATAGAGAGCAATTCCAAAAGTAAGGTCTCCTTCCGAGGAAAACATGCGTAAAGATGGGCGGATCACTCTGGATGCTCTCTGCATTTTGGTTCCTGAGATTTCCTGAAGCACCATCCACATGTTTTTAACGGAAAAGTTGCAATATCGGAAGGAGACCTTACTTTTGGGATTGCCGTCGTATATATATATATATATATATATATATATATATACATACTAGCTGGCCAGTTCAGCTGGCGCCTGGCTACCATTGGCGTGTTCTACGGCATCCATATATATATATATATATATATATATATATATATATATATATATATATATATATATATATATATATATATATATATATATATATATATATGTAGCTGACGTACCTAGCTTCGCTTGGAAAAACAGACGATAAGCCGTCTGTGTAGTATAGTATTACTGTTGAAAATATATAGTATTGTATTGCTGTCGAAAACATATAGTATACTATAGTAATACTGTTGAAAATATATAGTATAACATCACTGTTGAAAATATAGTATGGTATAACTGTTGAAAATATATACTATAGTATTACTGTTGAAATTATATAGTATAGTACAGTATTACTGTTGAAAATATATAGTACAGTATTACTGTTGAAAATATATAGTATAGTATCACTTTTGAAAATATAGAGTACAGTATTACTGTTGAAAATATATAGTAAAGTACATTATTACTGTTGAAAATATATAGTGTAATACAGTATTACTGTTGAAAATATATAGTACAGTATTACTGTTGAAAGTATAATATTACTGTTGAAATTATATAGTATAGTATTACTGTTGAAAATATGTAGTATAGTATAGTATTACTGTTGAAAATATATAGTATAGCATTACTGTTGAAAATATATAGTATAGTATTATTGTTGAACATATATAGAATAGTATAGTATAGTATTACCGTTGAAAATATACAGTATAGTGTAGTATTACTGTTGAAAATATACAGTACAGTATTACTGTTGAAAATATATAGTATAGTATAGTATTACTGTTGAAACCATATAGTATATATAGTATTACTGTTGAAAATATATAGTATTACTGTCGAAAACATATAGTATAGTATAGTATTACCGTTGAAAATATATAGTATAGTGTAGTATTACTGTTGAAAATATATATTATAGTATACTATTACTGTTGAAAATATATAGTACAGTATTACTGTTGAAAATATGTACACGAATATATATATATATATATAATTAATTGTTTCTACTTTAGGCACAAGGCCAGCAATTGCCCAGTGCATTACTGGTACTTTATTTTATCGACCCCGTAAGGATGAAAGGCAAAGTCAACCTCGGCGGGATTTGAACTCAGATCGTAAAGGGACGTAACTATGCTGGAAAGCATGGCGTCCGATCCTATACGGATACTAAAGTTGGTTAGAAGCGAAGTCAATGCAGACAAGCAGACATCCAGCAGATATTATAAAGGCGCGACGTTATAGCTATGTATCTATCTAAAAAGACAGAGTAAGAAAGAGAGAGGAATGTCGTATTAAATATATATTATATATAATAAAGTACCAGTAATGTACTGCGATAATTGCTGGCCTTGTGCAAAAAGTAGAAACAATTATACTTCTTTTTATACAACTGTAAATAATACGTATAAAGAATACTGTAATAAAATGTACAAATTAAACTGTTTCTTATTTATGATACTAACACTGTATATATATATATATATATATATATATATATATATATATATATATATATATATATACACATACACTACATATACATATATACACACACACAGATAGCGAAGCCAATGTACAGAATTTGTTTTCATAATGCAGACAGACAAACATACAGAGACATATTATAACGGCGCGACGTTATAGCTATGCATCTATCTAAAAAGACAGACTAAGAAAGAGAGAGGAATGTCGTATAACCGGAAGTGTTGACATTTGAAGTGTTGACATTTGAAAATTTTAAAGAAGTGAATATTTAATTAATATCTTTAATCTTTTAACAAAATTTAGTAGTAAATAAAATACCCTCACTTTCTTACTTGGAAAAAGTTACATCTATGGTGCATCTATGGTGCAATTTTGGTTTAGCCGTTTGGCGAAAAGTTTGTTACATACATACGCCCGTCAGCTTAGTATAGATACATATACATGCATATATGTATTTATATATAAAAACATATGTATATGTATATATCACTGAGCCATCTCTTCCATTAACTCTCCAGCCTCACCACCCACTCGACACCCTCTACTATTAACTTCATTAACCACATCCCACTCCTACACTCAACTCTACACAACCCACCTCTCCCACCCCACACTAACCACACCTTCCACCCCAACACAACCCTGCACACACTAACGTTCACCCCCCCTGTCTCACCACATCGTCTACTCACTGACCCACCAGTTCTCCTACACACTAACCTCCCCCACCTCATCACCCACTCACACCTTTCTCTTTCCCACTTCTCCATTCACTCCCCCCCCCCCCTACTAACGCCACTAACCTCTACAATACCCACCCACACCTTGCCACCCCACTAACACATTAACCTCCCCTACCCCAAATTCACACACCCTCCTTCACCCCCTCCATCACCTCTTCCCCCTCCATCACCTCTCCTTCTACCCCTCCGTCACCCCCTCCTTCACCCCATCCAGACACCCTCTAATTCACTAACTGACACCCGCCTCACACTTACGTCTCCTACCACACACTTGGTTAAGTCTATTTCATTCGTATACTACATAAAAACACACACGCACTTATACCCTGAACACACACACAACCAGTATATATGCGTACATACGCATATGCATATATATATATAAATAGTGAGAGAGAGGGCCTGACCTAACGCACACCGACAACATCTACACGTAAAACTACTGGGTTATATACATACACAAACATACCTCCATACACACATACATCTCCACACGCAACTCACAGTTTTATCCATTCACACACATCTGCCTATACGGAGCCTGGCCATCCACACATACGCACCAGCACCCAAACAGGAATATACACACGCACAGACATGTACACCAATCCCACACGCACGTAACGACACATACCAACACACTAACCCACACACTCATATAGATATCACCCACGTGTCTATGCTTACTATTTAACAAACGTTCAGACACGCTCTTGCTTCTTTTCAGACACACATACTTACATCCACACACTCACATATACACATACACACACACTATACCCTCCGCCGACACTTCCTAGACTCTGAGTATTTTTGCAGCCTCCCTTCTTCACACACACATACACACGCTACCAAACCCATGTCATCCCACACTTCCACCCTGGACCTATACTCCCCACCGCTTTTATTTTTATTTTTATTTCATCATTGTATTTTATTTTTTACTTCCCTCCTTAAAACCCTCCTTACTCATTCTCGGAGTTCCTATTCTCCCACTACCCGAACTTTTCTGATGAAGGACTTCTGTCCAAAACGTTGAAAACTCCTCCACTGCCACCAAACGTGAACCTAATATGTATATATATATATATATATATATATATATATGTATATATATATATATATATATGCATATATATATATATATATATATATATATATATATAAATATATATATATATATATATATAGAGAGAGAGAGAGAGAGAAAGAGAGAGAGAGCGGGAGAGAGAGAGAGAGGGGTAGTTCCACAACATAACCAAACTTACTTGATGTCACGTGTTTCACCTACAATAATTCAGTAAGATACCATGGTGCCAATTGTCTAGATTACCCCATGTATATAGACGAATAGAGTGATAAAGACTCCTTCCATCCATCCTTGTCTTCTTTTGTATTTAAGACTCTATTGTTCAAAGTACCGAAATTACATTGGTTTTGTCTGGATGAAGTACTTTTAGAACTACCTATCTAAATTTCTGTACCACAGATACAGTACACGATTAATCGAAACTGCAACTGTACACTGTTATATTATGTTGCGCATAGGTGGGGCGGATGCCCTAGAGATATTTCTGTGGTTGATCTTGCGTATGTGCGATTCTATATTTGCTGCCGTAGAGTATGAGAGTTTTATAGTGTTTCTATTGAGTATTTTATGATATCGGTGTGAAATAGGGAAGTGTTTATCTATTAGTTTAAAGAATGTAGAAGGCAGTCTGGTTTTTACAGAGGAGTTGAAGATTGGGTTGAACCATAGATATTTTTTTTCTCTGATTCTTCTA
>OZ024743.1:362155027-362230027 GCA_964016885.1 Eledone cirrhosa | reverse complement strand
AAGTGGAGTGGTGGAATCTGTAGGGAACAGAACTAAAGTGTTTTCGAGCATTGATTGGTTTGTACAGAAAGTTACCGCCATTTTGCAAAAAGAAGTATTTTGATAGTTTTATGGAAAAGTTGATGCTTGCACATGCGCACATATATAAGAAGTCACGTTGGTATGCGTTCTGTGAATTTCTCCTTTTCTCTTACACCGTCAAAGGAGAAGAAACATGGATCTACCCAAATATTTTATTCGTGGCTGTTTTCTTTATGACTTCAAATCTTTCCTACACACAGTAGCATCGAGTGGTCGCATTAACAATGCATTCGAGTCACATACCGTGTCTGAACGCAGTGTCAGAGACTGGATCACATGCTTCCGTTCCGGTGATTACAGTCTTGGAGATCGAATCGCACAGGACAGCCATCCAACTTTAATGACGAGCAACTGCCTGATTTGGTGGACGCCGACCCACGCCAGACATCACGTCAACTCTCCGAAGTGCTTTGCTCATCGAAAACATCCGTCCTTAATCACTTGCATGCAACAATGAATGTATCCAAGCTGTACCAATGAGTTCCCCACAATCAGACTGGTCGTAATCGTAAACGTCGGGCGGCAGGTGCGACGTTTCTGATATTCTACTGTTGCACGACCAACAGGGTTACGTTTCACTGTCACTGGTGATGACAAATTGTGTCTCTACATTAATATCAAGAGCAAGCGAACATGGGTTGATAAAGAGAGTGCGCCACAACGGCTAGCAACGGCTGGCTTCCACCCTTGAAAGGCCTTACTGAACACCAGCATAACTCTGACGTCTATTGCCAACAAATTGACATATTAGCGATGAAAAGTGCACAGGTGCGTCCATGGTCCTGTTCGATTTCTTCATGATAACGCTCGGCCATATACATCAAGGATGGCCCGTGAGATGCTGCTGGAGCTGTGTTGGCACACCATACTCGCCCGACCTCGCGCCCACACTCTATCATCTTTTTGTTTCAATGAGCAATGCAATGCAGGAACTTTCTGTCTAAGGAACTACGGTCTAAGTTCCTACGTGACTAAGTTGTCTATATTTTGTCTCCCCTAAACCAATAAACTCTTCTGGTTTCTAATTTATACACAAGACCAGCAATTTGGAGGGTGGGGGGAGCAGACGAATATATCGTTGCTTGACCTGATAAATCTCTTTCAAATAATAACTGTTTCTCTTACGAAACCCCTCCCCCACGAAACAAAGGATACATTGAGTAATGTACTCTGGATACACTTAGCTTAAACATTTGCACTTGTTCACCAATTAAATGTCTTTGACCATAAATATATTGAACCACTAGATAAGGTTGGGCTAAATAACAACAAAAATTACAAACATAACAACAATAACATTGATATTAAACCATTGACTATGACCGATATAATGTTCATGGCAAACATTTGGAAGCCGAACGAAATTATTCTCGCTTCACGTGATCATATGCTGTCTCGTCCCTGTTCAGTAGATTAGCCGTCTACGTGGTATTAAAGTACCTAAGTGCATGTTTTAACTACTATATCGTGCTGCAGAACATCAGTACTCTCTCGATTAGAAAAGATAATTTGCGTTGAACATTGGTAACATTCAGATCACTGACATCGTCTGCAATTTACAAAATACTTTATTTAATGGATATTCCAGAAAGATGTGGTTACGATATAGTACAGTAAAAAAACGAAAGACAATAATACATTCCAGGAAAAAAAAGCAGTTAATCGTAATAATGTGAATTCAAAAGAAAAAAGAAATAGTAGAGACACTCAAAACTAAAATGGTTGGTAATCACTCTTAGGTGCCTTTTTTTAATTATATACTTTATCCCACTTTTTTTCTATTTATGTCTTCTATTTGTGTTCTCTAAATCTTCTACGCTTCCATGTTCCTATTCAGTTCACGAACATTGTCTTTCATAGAGTTTATTACCAACCACTCTCTCTTGATTCATATCTACATGATCAGATAAATAAGTACATAAACGCACCCATACATATAAAAACGTACGCGCGGATGCACACTCATATACAACAATATATATTAGATAAATGAACATATATATCAATATATCACTATACATACACACACACACACACATATATATATATATATGTATATGATGGCTGCCCCCTCGTTATCGAGTATGGCCATTGCACAAAAAAAAAAAAAATAATAATAATAATAATAATAATAATAAATAAATAAAAAAAAAAAAAAAGGGAAAAGATATATATATATATATATATATATATATATATATACATATACATATATATATATATATATACATATATACATATACACACACACATACACACACATACATATATACACACACACATACATACACATACACTCACACATATATACACATACATTAATAACAATAATAATAATAATAATAATAATAATAATAATAATAATAATAGCAATAATAATAATAACGACAACAACAATAATAATATACATATTCATATATATATACACACACACACGCACGCACACAAGCATATCTACACACACACACACACAGACACACACACACACGATAGCAACTAACAGTGCTGCGATCGAATGTGGCTTTTGAGCCAAGCCAATGATCTAAAATGTCTTGCACAGAGTCGGCAACCAAAACATTTACTGGGAATAGTCGGCTGTGGTTGGAGTTCGTGTACTTTTGCATGTCGCTTGAGTCCTCCTGCTGATTTACATTCTCTACCACATGTTTGGCAAGCATGATGAGTAGCATCTCCAACAGCAGCCTGGTAGTCAACCACTGGTCTTACTTTATGACTGCGAAGATGACTTTCGAGTCCAGCTTTGCTTAGGCAGAGTCTCGCACAGACGCTGCATGTCAGAACCATAGGAGGACCCTCACCGTCTGGAAGTGCAACAGCAATGCCCTTCCTCACATCCCGCTTTACTTTCTCGTGTGCGATTCGAGATGCCTCAAAGGCAACTTTTCCCTCATATACAGTCTTTCTCCATTTATTACGATCAGCAGCAATATTTTGAGGGAGCTTATAGATAGGATATATATGTATATACATACATGCATACATATGGCATTATATATTTGCACATAAAGAAATATAATAAAAAATGTTTTTGCATATTACAAGTATTTTTCAGAAAAGCACGTAATTTGTATGTGTATATATGCACGTATGTATGACTGTTTATATGTATGAGTGTAGATATCTGTGTATTTCTTTATGTGTGTGGATGTGTGTGTGTGTAAGAGAGAGAGAGAGAGAGAGAGAGAGAGAGAGAGAGAGAGAGAGAGAGAGAGAGAGAGTGTGTGTGTGTTTTGTTTGTACGGATGGATGGAGAGATGCGTGTCTGAATGATTACGTGTGTGTGCCTGAATGCATGTATGAATATGTATTTATAAACATATATATACGTATATATAGAAGTTGTTCCACAATAGTTAGTTCATCATACCGGGAACAAATGTTTCACCTTATGCGAATCCTCAGCTCGGTATGTTTCTGACCAAGGTGAAACATTTGTTCTCGGTATGGTGAACTAACTGTTGTGGAACTACTTCTACCAAACAAGTCCCATGGACAGAGTGATCTACTAATACGGATATAACCCCGCAGTGTTCTACTATTATACATACATATATATATATATATATATATATATATATATATATATATATATATATATATATATATATATATATATATATATATATATATATATATATATATATATATATATATATACTGATTAATGTCAGAGCCATCCTCAGCATTCTCGTGTAGCACTCATCCACCATCTGAGTGAGTTTCTTGGTCAGTGTCCAAGTCTCAGACCCGTACAGCAGCACAGACTCCACTACAGCAACGAAGAAGTGTATCTTTAGGTCTTTACGAAGGTCCGACTTCCACACCGATCTCAAGCTGTGGCACGCTGCCCAGGCTTTGCTCTTCCTCTCGACCACATCATGGATCTCGGGAATTTGACCCGCCCTAGATATATATATATATAATATATATATATATATATATATATATATAAACAATGAGTTATATGCTTTGTTGATGAATATTCAACAGAGTTATGAAGCACTCTACAGTGGGAAATTTTATCTGGAGTATTATAATATTATTAATAGTAATAATTGGAAAATATCACTATAGCATCATATATATTTTTATTATACGTATTTCAAGGATACCGAATTATAGTATGCTTTCATCAGATAAAATATAATGTTTGATGTATAAGATAGTGACATACCCGAAATATAAACCTTTATCTTCGGTTTACAGTGAGCATGCTGAAACTGGCAAGCACTGGCCCTGACCACCTTCCAGTCTCTGTGAGTTTTTTTAGCCTCTAGGATTGTGTTTACCATTATTCCTTTATTATATAAGTATTATGCAATAAACACCCGATGATGCCACCATTACGGAACTTGGCCACGGAAATGTACATAGTGTTTGCTATAATAAATCGTTGAAGGGATTTCACCGGCCCGGCGTCCTGTCAATTTACTCAATAATAATTAACTTCGCTCTGGTACCACCAACAAGATTCAACATCGAAGATGGATGAGTTGCATAACGTCGAGTGCTTTTCCTAATATTATATCATGGCTGACTATACGAAATGACCAGTTCTATCCATTGGTGAACCACCAAACTTGAGCTCAGCCGTCGGTGTCATTCTTTTTCATATATATATATATATATATATATATATATATATATATATATATATATATAATGGAATAAGTGAAATTTCATTTCTCACTCTTAGTACGGCTGATACTTAAATATAAGTATGTATTATGTATACGTACATACATATATGTATACAGACGTACAGTAGTATGTATATACATACATACATGCACACACATATATATATGTACATATGGGTTTACCGAACATTTATTATAATGCTCGGTTTGGTTGTAAACAAACAGCCCGAATTATTAGCCGTACAGTGTTCGGCAACCATCGTTGCCATTTTGTTCAACACTGATAAAGGAACGATGAACTAGTTTCTAGCTTATTACCTGTCATCAGCACCGTATACCTTCCTGTCAGTTGATTGAACATTTGAAAGTATATACTTTCCTTATGCATATTAACGGCTGAGCATCCTAATTTGCATATCGAGTGAGTTAGTCGGCCGGGCGTACCCAAAACGATAAATGGAAAAATGAAATTTCATTTCTCACTTTTAGTACGGCTGATACTTAAATATTAAGTACATACATATATGTATACAGACGCACACTAGTATGTATATATATATACATACATGCACACATATATATGTTTCCTTTAGAAATATTTAAGTAAACTAAACAAAGTCACTCAGATGTCGCTATCACTCTCTCTGAATCATTCTACAAACATAACCACTCACACACACGTACACGTGCGCACACATACATTTACATAGGGCTACATACATACATATTTATCTAACTTCTATCGTACTCCCTTATCTCGGTCTGTTTGTCTCCCCCCCTCTCTCTCTCTCTATATATATATACATATATATAATATAATACCAGTCACGTATTGATGTCATTGTAATCGACTTTACTCTCCCCCAACATTGTTGGCTTTGTGTCTAAATTAGAAACCATTATATCAGTGAGATTACACTCTGTTAACTTACTTCTGTCGGTTATCGTTGATCAAACGGGAACCCACAAAACTTAGAATAGAAAGATAGCGTAATGACAGTAATATTATGAATATATATGAATATATTTTTTCTCTCTCTTCCTATCTATCTATCTATCTATCTATCTATCTATCTATCTATCTATCTATCTATCTATCTATCTATGGCGCTTGTCGTCGAGAACCTGGTGGGAGAAGCGCAGACATGCGCGATCCCGACCAGGTCCATACACGACAACCTCCACCTCATGCGATACATCATAGAGAGGGTAGGGTGTAAACCCGGCTTCGGTGGGGCCCTGATCAACTTGGATCAGTCTAAGGCTTTCGATAGGGTTGACCATCGTTACCTGGATGCGGTGCTCGAGGCGGCAGGCTTCGGACCCGTGTTCAGGGGCTGGATTGCTGCAATGCACAACAGCAACATCTGCTCAAGGTTCAAGGTGAACGGTTACCTCTCGGAGCCGTTCCATATTACGCGATCCATTCGACAGGGATGCCCTCTCTCCTCCCTTCTGTACGTACTGACTCTCGAGCCACTACTGCGGAAGCTGGAGCTATTGCAGGGCATCCCTCTGGAACCGGGACTGCGGAAAGCGGCGTCGGCCTACGCCGACGACGTGCAGTAATGGTGTCGAGCGCCTCGCAAATCGAGAAAGTCGGCACCTTACTAAAGGAATACGAAAGTCTCACAGGAGCGAAGCTGAACCGGGACAAGTCCATCGGTTTGCAACTCGGATCGTGGAGATGCAGACCGATGCCTTCCGATGGCGTCGTCGGACGCTGGACGGAAGGACCGGTAAAGCTGCTCGGGGTCTGGTTTGGTCCGGACCTCCAGGTGGAGAAGAACTGGAACGAAGTGACGGCCAAGGTGTTTGCACTCACCCAGAAGTGGGCCGAGTGCAAACTATCCTTGAAAGGTCGAGCGGAGGTGGCGAACACTTTTATAGCGTCCGCCATCTACTACCGCTTGACCGTCGTGCCTTGTCCAGCCAAAACGCTCGCCAAAATGGAGCGCGCCCTCTTCCGATTCCTTTGGAAGAGGCGGGCTCCTTTGGTAAGAAGATCCATCTGCTGCCAACACCCTTCTAACGGAGGGCTGGGGATGCCGTGGTTGACGATGCGCAAACACACGCTCAGGCTGCGGCATCTCTACGTATTCCTCACCGGACAACCGGTGTGGGCCCCGTTCGTGAGGCGAGCCTTCCCACGACTCGTCTCACTGACCGAGCTGCAGTCCTGGGTCAAGCAGAGACCGAGGAAAATGGGCGACTGGCACATCGAATGTGCTCAGGCGCTCACAGCCCTCTGGCAGGCGGACCCGGCGATCAGTGGAGACTCCACTTCGTCATTCTATAGAGGGTTGGTCCGCAGCAAGTGCGACGACGCGCTCGGTGAAACTCTAGGCGTGGAGGAAGATGAACTGGCCAGTCTGTTCGGTAGGACCTTCCGCCCGGGACCGATGGACAACTTCCAAAAGTCCCTGGCCTGGCAGTGCTACCGAGGAGCTCTACCAGTTCGAGACAAGCTCTACAGACATGGGCGCCCGGGCAGGGACCCTGCAAAAAAGATCTGTCCGAGGTGCGTGCGAGACGAAGAAACCGTCGCGCACGCATTCATACACTGCCCGGGCGTCACTGACCTGTGGGGATATGTAGAACGACTATTGTCGCGGGTGGGACCAATCCAGTTGACCACCGAGTCCATTGTCATGATCAAACCGCCACCCTCCTTCAAAAACGAAGGAGAGGCGGTTTTCCTTTGTGTGATAGCTATGGCGAAAGAGGTTGTATGGTGGACAAGGTTGAAAGGGCTGAGGTCAGACACCTTTCTCTCCGGCCAACAACTGATTCTTTTTTTCAAATACCACTTTGGAAGAAGAATCAGGATGGAGAGAGAGGTGCTGTACCGCAGCAAGTTTTATGAAAGGTGGGTGAAAGTGGCGAGAATGGCCCGAGTGAATGGGCCTTCTCTCTATATCAGCCTGTAGATTGAGGAAAAGGAGGAGGAGAGGAAAGGAGTACAAGCTCTTCGTACTCCTGGAGATGAGGGTTGCACATTTTTTCGGGGGTATGTGTTACCCATATAAACTGTCTCCCTCTATTGGGGAAAATCGACTAACTTTTAAATTCCATCTGTGATAACATTTTACACGTTTTTATTGTATGTAAACTTCCCCCTTTGTATTTGTCCCCTTCTTTTGTGCCCCTGTGGCTAATAAAGAAATATATCTATCTATCTATCTATCTACCTTTGTATTTGTCCCCTTCTTTTGTGACCCTGTGGCTAATAAAGAAACATATCTATCTATCTACCTGTCTATCAATCAGCCTGACTGTTTATGCGTCTATCTATGTTTGTCTGTGTGTTTGTCTGTTTGTCAGTCTGTCTATATGTATGTATTTAAGTATGTAATATGTATGTATTTATGTCTGTCTATATATATGTAGGATATATCTTATCAATTATATCGAGATTATTTTGTTTGTCGATTATATTGAGAGATACAATTCCCCTTATTATTTACAACTAAATAAAAATGGTTTTAAGACGTAATAATCCCCTATCCTATTAATATACGAGGGAGAATTACAGCAATCATTATAAAGCCATTTACTATACTGTTATTTGGAAAATATAGGGAAAATAAACGTTGGTGTGTTTCTTATATAGTTTGAGGCAATTTGTTTAAAGGGAATCAGTAATAGTGCAAAATAACAAAACAAAACAAAACAAAACAAAAAAAGCAACAAAGACGACGACGACACCCCCACCACACCACCATCACCATCAACAACAAAAACAACAATGATTGTTTCAACTTTTTGGCACAAGGCCAGCAATTACCAGTGCATTACTGGTACTTTATTTTATTTGAAAGGCAACGTTAACAACAATAATAATTGTTTCTACTTTAGGCACAAGGCCAGCAATTATCCAGTGCATTACTGGTACTTTATTTTATCGACCCCGTAAGGATGAAAGGCAAAGTCAACCTCGGCGGGATTTGAACTCAGATCGTAAAAGGACGTAACTATGCTGGAAAGCATGGCGTCCGACCCTCTACGGATACTGCCAATCCCCCCCCCCACTATTGTTGTTAACAACAATAATAATGGTTTCTTATATAGGCACAAGGCCGGCAATTTTGGGTGAGGGGAAAGTCGATTAAATCGACCCCAGTGCGCAACTGGTACTTTACTTTATCGACTGGCGACAAGGGCCGACAAGGGGATAATACAATAGACAGGGACAGTGGGGGGTTTACATATACAACGTGTAAAAAGATAAATAACAATAACAAAATAACAAGAAAATTACAACAATGAAAATTCCCCAATAGGGGGATGGACGACTCAAGTGCAACCAGATACTCCACCAATCATGAACCACTCGGCGCTTCCAGGGCACCTGGGAAGGGCACCCCTCTCCCCCTCACATTAATCACCCTACATAGAGTGGGTCCATTCACGCGGGTCATTCTCCTCACATTTACTCACCTTTTAACAAATGTACTGGGGAACACCATTCTCTCTCCACGCTCACATTCCTTTCCAAGTGAAACTTGAAAAAGTTGATGAGCGATTGGCCGAATAGTGTTTGTCTTCAGTCCTTTCTACCTGGTCCACCATACAACCTCTTTCGCTACTGCCACCAGACAGAGGAAAATTGCCCGCCGCCCTTCCTGGCCAAAAGAAGGCGGCTGGTAGATCTTCACTATGAACTCGGCCAATAGCCGGATCCGTTCTACATACGACAACAGCTGTTCCACATAATTCCACAAGTCAGCGACATCTGCTTGGTGGTCAAAGTTAATGGCAACCTCTCAGAACCGTTTCAGATCTCCCGATCGGTCCGTCAGGGGTGCCCCTCCACCTTTCTGTATATATTGACTCTCGAGCCTTTACTGCAGAAGCTGGAGCTGTTGCAGGGCATCCCGATCGAACCGGGACGTTGAAAGACAGTGGAAGATGGGGGTGCAGAACGGACACTGGAAGACGGGAGGTCCGTCTGACAGCACTTCCGTGCCTGTAGAATTTATCTTGAACCAGCGGTGTCCCAAGGTAGCACTGTCAAACGAGGGATATCTGGAAGTTATCCATCATCATCGACTCGAACGACCTCCGGAAGAGTCTGGTTAATTCGATTTCATCAACCCCCCGAGCCTCTCCGAGTTGCCCACCACTAATCCAGTATAGAACTCAACAGTGGAAGTTCCACTGACCACATTGCTCACCTGGTAGAGGGCCATAAGTGCCTGGCAACATTCCAGATGCCAGTTCTCCAATCTCGGTCTCTTCTTGACCCAGGACTGCAACTCAGTCAAAGAAATGAGTTGCGGAAAGGCCCGTCTGATAAACGGCGACACTCACCTGTTCACTGATTAAGCAGAACATCTGGAGATGCCGCAGCCCCAACGCATGCCTGCGCATCATTAGCCACGCCATGCCCATCTGGAAGCAGATGGTCCGCCTCACCCACGGAACCTGCCCCCGCAACAAGACGTTGAAGAGGGGCTTGTTGAGGTGCAGACGGGGCCAAGGCACGACGGTCAGGCGGTAGTAGATGACGGATATGATGTACGTATTCGCCTCCTCCATCCGACCTTTCAGTGACAGCTTCCTCTTGGCCCATTTCTGGGTAAGTCTGGCTACCCTGATCGTTACCTCGTCCCAATTCCTATCTACCTGGAAGTCTAGTCCGAACCAAACTCCGAGTAACTTTACCGGTTCGGCCGTCAGGCACCCAACAACGCTGTTGGACGGCATGGACTTGCCTATTCAGGTGCCGAGTTGCAAGTCCACCGCCTTTTCTGGGTTAAACTTCGCTCCCGTCAACCTTTCATATTCCTCCAAAAAGGTGCCGACCACCTCGATTTCTGAGGTGTACGACACCATCACGGTGATGCCGTCCGCATATGCCGACACTGTCTTTCCACGTCACGGTTCGATGGGGATGCCCTGCAACAGCTCCAGCTTCTGCAGTAAAGGCTCGAGAGTCAATATATACAGAAGGGTGGAGGGGGCACCCCTGACGTACCGATCGGGAGATCTGAAACGGTTCTGAGAGGTGGCCATTAACTTTGACCACCAAGCAGATGTCGCTGTGCATTGCAGCGATGCAGCTTCTGAAGACTGGGACGAAGCCAGCTGCCTTGAGGATAGCCTCCATATAGAATGCTTTCGTTTGATCTTAATTGGTCAAAGCCACACTTAAGCCAGGTATTACACCCTGCCCTCTCTATGATGTATCGCATGAGGTGGAGGTTGTCGTGTATGGACTTAGTCGGGATTGCGCAAGTTTGCGCCTCCCCAACCAATTCTTAGACGACAAGCGCCCAACCTCTTCGCTAACACCTTGGACAAAATCTTAAACTCTGCGTTGAATAGAGTTATGGGCCTGAAGTTATCTAAAGTATCCCTCTTGATCTCGTCTTTCTTTATCAGCGTCACAACGCCCCGACTCACAGAACTGGGAATACTCCGTTCTATTGCCAGTTACAGTAGAGCACTTCGAGGAGATCGGAGAACAATTCTGGGCACATTTACGTAAAGCTGCTAGGGCAGACCATCAAACTCGGGGGACTTGCGCATCGTGCAGCCGACAAGGGCATCCTAAATTTCAGCCGAAGCTATCGGCCTTTCGCAGTGCTCAACTCGGCCGTCTAGAGACGCGGTAAGCCGTCGAGGTAGGTACTGAAGTCCGCCACCATCTCTGACCCAGCACTTCCCCCGAACAACCGAGAAAAGTGCTGGCGAAAAGTCTGGAATCGCTCAGTTCGTGTCCGTCTCGGTCCGTCAAAGACTGAATTGTGGTTTTATTACTTGCTGGGCCTCTGCTACGCGGGTCCATCGAACAGCTTTGGTTCCCTCGTTTTTCAGAGCACGCGCAATGAAACCTTCGTGTTTCGCATTGAAGAAATGATCTAATGACATTCTCACCGCTAGCACGCCCGTTGCAATGCCACTACAAATAGCCTCGTCTAATTAAGCTACAAGCTCTCCCTCCTTTCTATTTTTCTCTAACGCTACTTCTTTGCTAAGCCCTATCCAAGTTACTCAAATTGCTCACCTGTTGTTGTCGACGCCCCGGTCAAATGTTGTTTAACTAAATTGTTGACCCGGTCCCTGTAAGCCTTACGTGTCGAAAACGACATGTTCAGCTTCCAGTAACCAGGTCCTAACCTACGCGTCTTATCTAGGTCGACCATACAGATTACAAACTTGTGATCTGAATAGGCAACCGTTTTAAAAAGTGGACAGCCTACACTATTTCTATCTATTTTCCTAATGAGAATCTTCTCTATATACGATCAAGATGATCTTATGCGGTTGGTCCATGTTCACACTGGCGCATTAGGAACATCTAGTCGGTACCTGTCTGACAGTTTGAACTGGCTGATTAGGTACTTGAGGCTTTTGCATCCCCTGCTCCTGTCAGCTACTCCCACACAATCCCAGCGTGCGTCTAAGATGCCGTTTCAGTCCCCCGCTAACAAGAACGGGTGAGACGTACCCAGAAAAGCTTCCAGGTGCGTAAAGAATTCCGGCCGTCCGGCCCCGTTAGGGGCGTTGACGGCCACGAGTATAAAAGCACTACCTTCACTATTGTTCTCGTTAAAGACCACCAACTTACCGTCCGGGTCTCGGAAGATGAACCTTTCCTCGAGATCCAGGCCTTTCTTAAACAGCACTGCCACCCCGGTCGACTACCAGTTGCGAATATCTGATAGTCGTCGAAAATGGCGGCTAGTGCGCGCGTGTCTGAAATCCTGGTCTCGCTGACGGCAATTACATCCATCTCTAGAAACCTGAGGTTGTTGAAATTTAAACTTCCTACTCTTAATATGGCCATTGTTGGCAGGCTAAAAAAGAGAGTAAAGGTTTACTTACCTTCCGGAGTCTTGTGGAGGTCGGGTGGTTCGACCTCAATATGTGGTGGGGTTTCTTTTGAGAACACCTTTTAAAGTCTCGATGTGAGTTTAACGTTCGGGGTTCCCACGTCCCGAGGAAAGCTCTCTCGAATTCCTTTGTAGGAATCGAGTGACATTTGCACCAGAAACAAATCTTCTGGCACGCGAAATGTGCTCGATTCAAAAATCTCCCCCTCTGTTTTGATTTCCTCATTTCGTGCTACGAGGGCCATCAATTTCTCGTTGGTCCTTCTGACAATCACGAAGTTTTGTATGTTTTATTGGTGCAGTTTTATTGTTTGCGTTTGGCTGATTGGGGTGGTGAAGGGTTTGTTGGTGTTTTTTCGGGGTATCTGTGTTTGTTGTGTGTGTGGTGTCAGCAATTTCAGATGTCTGTGTGTTTATTTGTTTTTGTGTCTGTTGAGTTTGTTTGCGTTTGGGGGATTGTGGTGATAGTGAAGGTGGTGGTGTCAGTGTTGTTGGAGAAGTTTTTGCGTGGGTGGTGTCTGCATTTTGTGCTGTGTGTGTTTTTGTGGTTTGTTGGGGCTAATTCTTTGTGTGTTTTATTTTTTGTTTTTTGGGGGATTTGGATTTTCACTCAAGATGAGAGTTCTGAGGCTGTAAGTGTGTCTGCGTCTGTGTGTGTGTTTATGTTTTTGTAAATGTGTGTTTTTTGGGTGGGGAGGATGTGAGAGCTCCCCCCCCCCCCTGGTTGGCCAGTATTGGTAGTGGCGTTTCCGTTGGTGTTGTTGCTGGTAGTTATGCCGGTGCTGGTGTGGGTGGTGTTCCTCGCCCCGGCGTTGGCAGCAGTGGGGACATTCGACCCCTTGCACCTTTTAGCAGTCGAGGACAGAAGGCTCGCAAATGGGTTGTTTCTCCGCAAACGAGACAATGCGGCCTTTTGCCCTCGGTCATTATATGTACCACCGTCCCGTTTTCGAGGCGTATGTGGTCCGGTATTCTTTTTACATCCTCGAGACTGATATGGAGAAGTATCTCCGAGTCAAACCCGGAACAGTCCTCCCTGGCAGTTCTCGTAACCTCTATCGGGACGGTATTCGCCCCTCCACAATCACACATCTCAGGAGCCACACATGTGAAGTCCTGGGGGAATTCCGGGAATGTGGACATGAGCAGCTCTTTTTCCCATGTGGCTTTCCCATTGCTGGTTTTGCAAGGGGTCATTGCATGTTTCCTAGCGAGGGCTTCTGACTTAAACAGCACGTAGAGAGCTACCACAGTAGTAGCCCCTTCATATGTTATGAATCCTTCCTTTGAGACGGCTTCCCTGGCTGCTACAGTCTGACTTCTATCTTTTATAATGTTATGCAGTTACTCAGTAGTAATCCCACCACAAGTTATTAATGTTTCCTTTCAGATGGCTCCATTGGCTGCCACAGTCTGGTTTCTGTCTTTTATAATGTCATGCAGCGACTCTCCTAGTTTTTTTTAACTATACAGAGTCTTAGTAGTTCGTGACATATCATACCATGATCAAACTTCTGAAAGCGGCTTTCAAAGTCAAGATACATCATATCCACTTTTGAGCGGTTTAGAAGGCGTTTCAGTGCCCATTCATGTTGGAAAAGCTATCAAGGCAGCTTCTTCCCGGCCAAAAACTGTGCAGGGTGTCGGTTAGTAAGTCATTTTCATCTTGAAATGTGATCAGCTTTGATACGTATTTTAAAATTGTTACAGGTAAATGTGGTGTGTATGAATAGCAAACCCTTAGCGAGAAGGGAGTGCTCCGTTTCAAAGAGGGTTAGCAACAGTATGGAGTGGGCGTGAGGGAGAGCGAGTAGTTGTGGACGCGGTTGGGTGTGGCGTGTGCAGGATCAGTTGTGGGGATAGAAATGAAGGTGGGGATAGTAGGATCATGGCTGAATGTGAGATGGGTGGATGTAACGGCGGCAGAAGAGGAGCGGAGTAAGTCGAGTTTACGTTTCTTAGCAGAGGGGAGGGAATTCGAAACGCCTGACGATGAAGTGGACGATAAATTGGGCGAGATCTGAGTGGCAAGAAGAGGAAAGGAAAAGGTAGGCTTTGGGGAGATCGTGGTCAAATGATCGGATCTGTGAGGTGGTGGAACGGATGGTCGCGACCATGAAATGGCGGGAGAATCGGGTAAGATGGGTTCAACTTGGGGGAGAGTAGGAGGTAGGGTGGAAGTTGAGGCGGAAACCTTGGGAAACGAGGTGATGATGCATGCAGAAGCATAGACATATGAGGTGATCGTAGTAACGTGACTTTTAAAGACGAGGCGGAAGAGATGAAAGGAGTACTAGATGCAAATGGGGGGGAAATGGTTTGAGGAAGCGTTTACGTGTGGAATAAAGTTGGCGGAGGAAAGATTTAAGACTGCGTATGATGGGGGGCGGAGTGTAATGTTAGAGAGGGGATACGATAGACGGAAACAAAGGCTCAAAAAGAGGAAGGGGATGAAAGTAGGGAAAGTGGCGGAAACACACAGGTGAAGGGTGAAGAAGAGTAAGGGGAGGAAATTAGAGGGAAGATAACGGGGTGTGAAAGGAAGAGAATAGTGAGATGACAGTGAGAGAAAAGTGGTGGTGGGTCATGTGATATTGGAATAATGCAAAGAACAATGGAAAAGGTTCAGTGATCCGAATAGTTATCCAGGTAGAAGTTCAATTAGCTAATCATAGATTTGTTTTGGAACGCATGTATTGACTGTGATAACTTCTGTATGTTGTCTACACTGCTGTGTTGGTTATTATAGGCATTATGTAATTTTAAAGGATTGAGTGTGGATGATAAATTATTTTATGTTGGATAAGCCATGAGAGATAACTATGGTTCATTCTTTAGTTGGTATGATTATTAGCAGCTTAATGCATGTTCAAATATGTGATGGGCGTAAAGGAAGTAGTTTTTCGGAGCAAAATACGTGGTGGGAATTGTGAGTTCTCTGCCCCTGTTTTCAACTATTTCCGATGAGCAGCGTAGTCATGTCTTTATTTGTTTTTGCATTTTAGTTTTCAATTCTAATTTACTTAGTTTATCTTTAAGTCTTTAGATTGGATGGTGAATTTGGGTATATGAAACAACCGCTTAGAGTCATACGACTACGATACTCCCTAATTGGGAAGACGTCGTTCGGAAGAGTTGAAACAGCAAAAGGGGCAGATAACTAATGTGAGGATGACAGACAGACAAGCGAGTAACGTTGTCAAACAGAAAAAGATGACATGGATTGGCAGTATCGGTAGAGGGTCAGACGCCATGCTTTCCAGCACAGTTACGTCCCTTTACGATCTGAGTTCAAATCCCACCGAGGTTGACTTTGCCTTTCATCCTTACGGGGTCGATAAAATAAAGTACCAGTAATGCACTGGGTAATTGCTGGCCTTGTGCCTAAAGTAGAAACAATTATTTTAAAATTAATATGTGAAATGAAATTATGGACACGCTGAAACAAAAGAGGTGAGATACCAATATTGCATACATGATGGCTGCCCCTTCGTTATCGAGTATGACCATTGCACGAAAAAAAAAAAGAATATATATATTCTATTTTTTTTTTCGTGCATACATATACACACACACATAAATAAATATACATATATACATATACATACACACACATACACACATACGTACCCATACACATACATACATTCATTCATACATACAGACACATACATCCACACGTACATACATGCATACACATAATCACACTTATGTAATATATATATATATATATATATAGGAACAAGTAGGTCCCCGACGGCTGAGTTCAAGCCGTTTCTACCCACTCTACTACCCTAAGTATTGAGTACTTTGGTGCGTTATGGTCCATCTGGTTCCTTACCACATTTCCTTCGTTATATATATATATATATATATATATATATATATATATATATATATATATATATATATATATATATATATATATATATATATATATATATATATATATATATAATATGTAAGAACAAAAGATGGTTAAAAGATTTCCATGTATTTTATTATGCGCATTTCAAAAACAAATATCATCATGCAATAATATTTGTGTTTTCATCAGATAAAACAGGAAGACATGATATGAAGGTTAAAAAAACACTTGTGGATAGTGCAGTTTTAAATCAACATATGAAAAGTAGTTTTAGATTGATGTGTGATATTGGGAAAAATATTTTATTTTGAGGGGGGGGGGTTTGGAAAGGATGAAAAAGAGGAGGAGATGAGAATAAAAAGTGGAGAGGGAGGAGTATAATGAGGAAGGATGAGATAGGAGGAGAGATGGGTGATAGAGAGAGAGAGAGATAGCTTTTATAACTGAGAAAAATATATTGTTTTACATAGAGAGGTTGAAAACCGTTGGAAGATAATGTATAAATTAAAAGAATTTGAAAATTAACGAAGAGAAAAATAATGTAAAGTTAAGGTTTGTATATTGAAGGGTTTAATAATATGTGCGATGAAAAGAAAATGTTAATATGTATTAAGAATAATATTTAAGGGTTTAATAATATGTGCGATGGAAAGAAAATGTTGATATGTATTATTAAAGTAAGGATATGTTGTGAAATGAGCATGAATAAGTTAGATGAAATGGAGAAAAAAATAATGAATTGAGGATGAATAATCTAACGTCAAAAAATGTATATGTTTACGAAGGATTTTTACAAGGTGATATAGAGTAAGAATGTATTGTATTATGTAATAATTGTTTCTATGTGAGGCAACAGTGAGAAAAGGTACAGATTAGGGGTTAGACATTAAAAGAAAAAGAGAAGAAAGGGAAGTGATAAATATGAGTGATATAGAATGAGTAACAAGTATTATATAATGTATAATAAATAACTTTGAAATAAGGTAGAAAGATGGGTATATTTTTAAAGAAGTATATATATATATATGTGCCTTTGAGAAAAAGATTCTAAATTGATAAAGTTTTGGATATTAGCTGTATACTTTGTGGAATGTTTTGTGGAATTTATGCAAGCAGATAGAAAACAAGTCAGTGCGTCTATTTATTATAGAATCTAAATTAGATATAATGGTAAATTTTTCATTTAGGCAGAGATTGCAAATCTTGGATAGAGAACTGTTCAAGTATAGAGACGCAGAAGAAACCTTCTTCCAAAAGATGTTATATTTAATATTTTTGTCTTTCAAGGACCATATGAGTTCTGAGAGAGCCGTGTTGGTTCTTTTAAGTTTGTATTTAAAAGACGAATGATGGTTATAAAGACGAGCTTTAAAGGAGGTGGAAGTGGAGCCAAAATAGGTGAAGGAATTGGTGTCAGTTATAACTTTACATTCGTAAATTAAGTTTTTATCAAGACAATGGTTGTTGAGAGGACATTTATTTTTAACAGGGCAATTGCAATTGCGATTAGAGAGATTATTAACGAGTGACCTAGTGTTATCTATAGAAGGAATTGGATTGGAGAAGTTATTTGCGATAGGAATAATAGTTTCTTGATTTAGAATGGGATTAAGAACATTTAGCGAAGTTGTGTTTGACGTTGTATTTGGGTTTGCAGAAATTAGCCTAGGGTTTACAATGACGTCGGGAGTACTATTATTATGATATTCAGTGTTGGAAGGAAGAGATGCGCATAATAAGAAATGCGAATAATAAAATACATGGAACTCTTTTAACCATCTTTTGTTCTTATATATTATGTATACTCCAGTCCTACAAACTGTAGAGTGGTTCTTATCCGATATCTGCATTGCTTTATTGTACTACAATAAAACTCACCTCCTACATTATATATATATATATATATATATATATATATATATATGTGTGTGTGTGTGTGTGTGTGTGTGTGTACAATAACAAATGAAAGTTTAAGGAAAGAATCGTTGGTTTCTCTGTTATTTTAATAAATATTTGCTCTACGGTTTTATATATATATTTATATATATATTATCCTTATCGAGCCCGCTTCGGATTTTAGTCTTCACATTTATTATTATTACTATATATATATATATATATATATATATATATATATATATATATATATATATATGTGTGTGTGTGTGTGTGTTTGTGTGTGCGTGTATGTGTGTGTGTGTGTGTGTGTGTGTGTGTGTGTGTTTGTGTGTGTTCATAAGTCTAGGCATATACTTTAATCTCAAAGTAGTATATATTATATGCATATGGTACGTAGTTTGCATACTTGCTTTTATTTGGTATAACGACACACACACATGCGCAAACACTTATGTACCTAAATACATACGTTTACAAATATATGTTAGGATTTAGATATAAGTGCACAAACCCATGCTTTCTATAGATTCTAATATACACACTATATAATTATTTTTTTAAAGTTTTATGTTTGGTGCTATACATACATATATATATATATATGTGTATGTATATATATATATATATATATATATATATATATATATATATATATATATATATATATATATATATATATATATATATATATATATATATATATATATATATATATATATAAATATATATAAGTGTATGTGTATGAGTGCATGTGTATATTTACGTATATATACATACAGCTAGAAATACTCACATATCGCACACAACGTCTTTTCAATATAAAATTGCACTAAAATATCGGGTCTGTTCTTTTTAAGAACTGTTTTTCCTATTTCTATATTTTTCCCCCATTTTCACGACATTTGAATTTTATTGAATTCTTAAAGCAATTTATATTTTTAGATAAGCATAGAGAAATACATAATATTTCTTTTATTTTTCTCACTCATATGATGAAAGGAGTAATAATAATAATAATAATAATAATAATAATAATAACAATAATAATAATAATAATAATAAGGGAAGAAGACGCACGAGGTGACGGAGGTCATGAAATCGCTCCCGTAAGTTTTGAATTTTTAACATATTTAAATCATTTGTGAAATAACAACTCTTAGTACAAATGCTACGTAAAGCACCCGGCTTGAGCCCAAAAAAATTCGGACCCAAAATATATTGTTATAAGGCTCAAATATTCAAATATTCAACTTTGTATTGTACACTGTATATCCAAAAAATAAAAATGGCTATAAATGGAAGAAGAAGAACCCCCCCCCCCCCTCCTCTCCTCTGGCTACACTATATAGGACAGCTAAACTCACCAACACCAGAAACTAGATACACCACCCACCCCATCATCTGTGTACACTAAACACAACAGCATTTTCACCTTCACCGCCACCGCTCACTACGGCCATCATTACCACCACTATCCCATCACCGCCGCCACCACCCCTTGACTCCTTCACTGCTGCTGCCACCGCTACAGCACCATCACTACAGTAATACGGCTCAAATATTCAAATATTCAACTTTGTATTGTACACTGTATATCCAAAAAAAATAAAATGGCTATAAATGGAAGAAGAAGAACCCCCCCCCCCCCTCCCCTCCTCTGGCTACACTATATAGGACAGCTAAACTCACCAACACCAGAAACTAGATACACCACCCACCCCATCATCTGTGTACACTAAACACAACAGCATTTTCACCTCACCGCCACCGCTCACTACGGCCATCATTACCACCACTATCCCATCACCGCCGCCACCACCCCTTGACTCCTTCACTGCTGCTGCCACCGCTACAGCACCATCACTACAGTAATACGGTCGCATCACCGCCACCACTGCCTCGGTATCGACATCACCACCACCACTGTCTCAGTATCGCCAACGCCGCCAGTCTCTGCTGGCTGCCACTTCCACATTATAGAATTCCTACTACTAACAAAGAGGAAGGCATCAAAATATATAGATAGACTCAAAAGAAAAAAGAAAAAACAAACAACAAAACCAAAGCAGCACAGCAACAACAGCAAAAAAAAAAAAAAAAAAAAAAAAAAAACGAGAAAAACAAACAGAGAAAAACAAAAACAAAAAAAGAAACCCCCAAAACGTAAAGAAAATAAGAATTAAGAGAGAAGCAGGCGGACGGACAGAGAAGAGGGGGGAAAAAGTAAAACTTAAAAAACAAAAACTAAGTCAGACATTCGAATACTACATTACAATGAAACTTATGCTTATTCATTTTTGGGGCCCTTTCTGCCCGTGTGTTTGTTTGTTTATGTGTGTCCGTATACAGCGTGGTGATAATGCCACACAAGGGCCAGGTGGGATGGCGGATCCACAGATGGCTATGTAAACATACGTCCGCCAATCCTCGATAAGAGTGTTTAAATATCGAACATAAACAGTTCGAATAACGGTGAAATGGAGACTAGAACGTCATGTGACAGACTCTCACCCAACAGGTGCCCCCTGGCTCAGCAGCAGGAACCTGACTGTCAACCAAATACTGCTGATGTTGGAGGAAGAAGAAGAAGGAAAGGGGCCAGAACCAACTGGACGAAAGAATTGAATAGAACTGTTATGCAATGCTACCTGAAAAGTAACCCCAAGGAGAGGGGCTACAGGAGACGGATGCATAACATCTGGAACGAGATTGGTTTATTTAAATTAGATGAACAAAAATTGGCCGGGCAGGCTCGGGTAATAAGAACTAATGGGTGGATAAGCGAGCTGGAACTGGAGGAACTGAGCAGAGAGAATGGCTTGGAGATGGCGGGTGTAGTATGCCAGACAAGCGAGCCGGCGGGAAATGAAGGTGAGGAGGTCCTGAGAACGGAGGAACCACCCGAAGCAGACAATGATCTGAATACTGAGATAAATAATACCTGGAACAGAGATACGGCCACTGAGGAGATGAATGCTGACGGGCTAGGACAAGATTCGGTTGACATCCTAAATTTAGTGGTAGATGAGTTGAACAATGATAGTGGGAGACCTATGAACCTAAGATTTGTAGACAGGAAAAAGTTAAAAGAAACAACAGCTAAGGTAAACAAAGTCATCCCATACCTTGAGGCGAGGAGTCTTCACCAGTGCAACAATATCCTCAAAGCAACAGCAAATACGGTGAGGAAACTACTTGGCATAAAAGCGAGAGGAAACAACAGACAAGAAAGAGCAGAGCCGTGGTGGAAGAAGCGACTGAGTGGGCAAATCGGGGAAATGAGAAATGACATAGGAAAGCTTGAGTCACTGCTGAATGGGACACTAAAAAACATAGGCACTAAAAACAGACTGGAAATAAAATACAAAACTAGGAGTAAAAAGCTAAATATTATCATAGAGGAATTGAAGCAACGCATTGTAGCAAAGAGTGCAAAAATCAGGCGATACGAGAACAGAGTCAGTCAGTATAAACAGAACCGCATGTTCGACAACAACCAGAAGATGCTGTTTGGACAGCTTGAGGGGAAAGAAAGAGGCAACGACTTGATCCCTGGGGCGGAACAAGCTAAAACATTCTGGAGAGGAATATGGGAGCAGGATGTTAGACACAATGCCCAGGCAGGGTGGATTGAGACAGTACAGAGGGAGATCGGTGAGCAGGCACAGCAACAGACTGATTTGAGTATCACAGTTGAAACTCTTAAGGGGCAAGCCAAAAAACTAACCAACTGGAAATCACCAGGCCCAGATGGTGTGCAGGGGTATTGGATTAAACATTTAACATCCCTCCACCCGAAGCTGACGGCCATGTTCAATGACTGCTTGGTGTCGGGTGAGGTGCCAGAGTGGTTGACAAAAGGTACCACAGTTCTGATAATGAAAGACCGAAGCAAGGGTAATGATGTTACCAACTGTAGACCTATCACATGTCTGCCCGTAATGTGGAAACTGTTGACGAGCATTGTGTCTGAGGAAATCTACCATCACCTCCACACAAACAACTTGTTACCGGACGAACAGAAAGGATGCCGAAAGAAGTCACGTGGTACAAAGGACCAGTTGCTTATTGATAAGATGGTAATGGGGAATTGCAGGAGGAGACACACTGATCTTGCCATGGGATGGATAGACTACAGAAAGGCATTTGACATGGTGCCTCATTCCTGGATCACCAAAAGCCTGGAGATCTTCAGGGTGGCAGATAACATCAGACAGTTGCTGGGCAGGAGTATGGGGTCCTGGGAGACAGAGTTGACATCAACTGGAGTATCCTTGGGAAGCGTGAAGATCAAGAGAGGTATCTTCCAGGGAGATAGCCTGTCCCCTCTGTTGTTTGTCCTTGCCCTGATGCCCTTGACCATTATGCTGCGAAAAGTGAGAGCAGGATACAAGTTGGGAAGGGGAGAGCTTACCATCAATCACCTCCTCTTCATGGACGATCTTAAGCACTTCGGGAAAAGTGAGAAGGAGTTGGATGTGCTTGTTGACACTGTCCGTATTTTCAGCAGTGATATATGTATGCAGTTTGGTATTGGTAAATGTGGAGTCATTGTGATGAGGAGGGGTAGGTTGAGCAGAAGTAACGGGATCCAGATACCAACAGGTGAGATGATAAAGGAAATTGACTCTGAGGAAGGATACAAGTATTTGGGCGTTCTGGAGGCTGATGGCATAAAGAACAAAAAAATGAAGGAATTGTTAAGAACTGAATACATTCGGAGAGTAAGGAGCGTATTGAAGTCACATCTGAACAGCAGAAATGCCATAAGCGCAGTAAATTCCCGAGCTGTGTCTATTATTAGGTACAGTGCGGGAATTCTGAGATGGAATGTTGCTGAACAAAAAGAAATGGATAGGAAGACTAGGAAGCTATTGACTATCTACAACATGTTCCACAAGAGGAGTGATGTCGATAGACTCTACCTAAGGAGATCTGAGGGTGGAAGAGGTCTTATCAGCATAGAGGACTGTGTTCAGATGGAGAAAAACAACCTATACAAATACGTGACCTATAGTAAGGAGCCAATGCTCAGAGCTGTACTGAAGGAGGGGACAGTAGGCCAGGGGATATCCAAGGAGGAAATAACATCAAGGAGGAAGAGCAGCCTTAAGGGAAAATCCCTTCATAGTACCTTCTTTGAGAAAACTGAATTTAGAGATCCACAGACATGGAACTGGTTGAGAAGAGGAGACCTCAAAAAGGCTACTAAAGAAATGCTAATGGCTGCGCAGGAGCGGGCCCTCAAAACGAAGTGGTTGAAGCACCATATCTACAAGGAGGAGGCTAGCCCACTGTGCAGGATCTGTGGAGAGAGAGAGGAGACTGTGGCCCACATTGTGTCCGAGTGTAAACACCTAGCCCAGACCCACTATAAGGGCTGGAGACACGATGTGATGGGCAGGGTGATCCACTGGCACCTGTGCAAAGTAAACAATCTACCACATTCTGAGAAATGGTATGAGCATAGGCCAGAGGCGGTGATGGAGAACAGTCAGGTGAAGGTGCTGTGGGATTTTAGGATACAGACGGACAAAAAACTGGAACACAATAGACCTGACCTGGTGGTTGTGGACAAAGAAAAAAGATCGTGCCTGATTGTGGATGTGGCCTGCCCGTTCGACACGAGAGTGCAAGAGAAGGAGAGGGAGAAAATTAACCGATACCAGGACCTAAAGTGGAAGGTGAAAAGGATTTGGAACTGCCATGAAGTCAAAGTGATCCCGATTGTCATAGGCGCACTGGGGACTATCTCCAAAGGTTTCCAGGGATGGTTAAAGAAAATCGGCCCCTTCACGCTTTTTGGAACGCTTCAAAAGGCATGCTTGCTTGGAACGGCAAGAACCCTCCGATACGTCCTGAATATCTGAGGCTGCAGGTAGTGGCTTGATATTCAATCCAACGGACTTTCCAGTTAACCAACATCAATGACTGAGATTCAAGGAATAACAATAACAATAATAATAATAATAATAATAATAATAAAAAGCGAGAAGGAGTTGGATGTGCTTGTTGACACTGTCCGTATTTTCAGCAGTGATATATGTATGCAGTTTGGTATTGGTAAATCTGGAGTCATTGTGATGAGGAGGGGTAGGTTGAGCAGAAGTAACGGGATCCAGATACCAACAGGTGAGATGATAAAGGAAATTGACTCTGAGGAAGGATACAAGTATTTGGGCGTTCTGGAGGCTGATGGCATAAAGAACAAAAAAATGAAGGAATTGTTAAGAACTGAATACATTTGGAGAGTAAGGAGCGTATTGAAGTCACATCTGAACAGCAGAAATGCCATAAGCGCAGTAAATTCCCGAGCTGTGTCTATTATTAGGTACAGTGCGGGAATTCTGAGATGGAATGTTGCTGAACGAAAAGAAATGGATAGGAAGACTAGGAAGCTATTGACTATCTACAACATGTTCCACAAGAGGAGTGATGTCGATAGACTCTACCTAAGGAGATCTGAGGGTGGAAGAGGTCTTATCAGCATAGAGGACTGTGTTCAGATGGAGAAAAACAACCTATACAAATACGTGACCTATAGTAAGGAGCCAATGCTCAGAGCTGTACTGAAGGAGGGGACAGTAGGCCAGGGGATATCCAAGGAGGAAATAACATCAAGGAGGAAGAGCAGCCTTAAGGGAAAATCCCTTCATAGTACCTTCTTTGAGAAAACTGAATTTAGAGATCCACAGACATGGAACTGGTTGAGAAGAGGAGACCTCAAAAAGGCTACTAAAGAAATGCTAATGGCTGCGCAGGAGCGGGCCCTCAAAACGAAGTGGTTGAAGCACCATATCTACAAGGAGGAGGCTAGCCCACTGTGCAGGATCTGTGGAGAGAGAGAGGAGACTGTGGCCCACATTCTGTCCGAGTGTAAACACCTAGCCCAGACCCACTATAAGGGCTGGAGACACGATGTGATGGGCAGGGTGATCCACTGGCACCTGTGCAAAGTAAACAATCTACCACATTCTGAGAAATGGTATGAGCATAGGCCAGAGGCGGTGATGGAGAACAGTCAGGTGAAGGTGCTGTGGGATTTTAGGATACAGACGGACAAAAAACTGGAACACAATAGACCTGACCTGGTGGTTGTGGACAAAGAAAAAAGATCGTGCCTGATTGTGGATGTGGCCTGCCCGTTCGACACGAGAGTGCAAGAGAAGGAGAGGGAGAAAATTAACCGATACCAGGACCTAAAGTGGGAGGTGAAAAGGATTTGGAACTGCCATGAAGTCAAAGTGATCCCGATTGTCATAGGCGCACTGGGGACTATCTCCAAAGGTTTCCAGGGATGGTTAAAGAAAATCGGCCCCTTCACGCTTTTTGGAACGCTTCAAAAGGCATGCTTGCTTGGAACAGCAAGAACCCTCCGATACGTCCTGAATATCTGAGGCTGCAGGTAGTGGCTTGATATTCAATCCAACGGACTTTCCAGTTAACCAACATCAATGACTGAGATTCAAGGAATAACAACAATAATAATAATAATAATAATAATATTAATGGGTTTTTTATTGGCCACAGGGGCTAACATGAAGAAAAACATTACATACGGTACAGGACGATACAAAGTGGGTTTTGGCCGTGTAAAAAGGTTATAATAATAATAATGATTTCTTTATTAACCATAAAGGGTTTACATCAAGAAAAACATTATGACGGCACAAGACGAAAACGTGTGTGTGTGGGTTTTGCGTGTAAACAAATTTTAATAATGTTTAAAAAAAGAAAATAACAACAAAACGAAAACAAAGGAGGTTCTCAATAGGGTAAGTGCCTTGTCCAATCTACAGGCTGACACTCACAGCGGGCCCTTTCATTCGGGCCATGCTCGCCTCTGTCAACCACATTTCAACACATTTCTTTGAAGGCAGCACTTTCTTCTCCACCCTGATTTTCCCCTTCAAGCGAAACCTGTTAATCAGTGATTCTCCAAAGAGGAAAGTGCTCGGCTTCAACACTTTCAAGCATGTCCATCATACAACTACCTTCGACATGATCACAAGATAGATTCAAACAAACTGCCCTTCTTGACTAAAGGAAGGTGGTGGGACAATGTACCTGGTTGATAACCGGATTTGTCCCACACGTGACAGTGGGTTCTACATGAACCCAAAAGTCAGCAATGTTCGGACACTGGACGATTGAGTGTAGGACGGTTTTGTGGCGCTGCGCGCATCTCAGACAGGCCCGGCTGATTGCATGTCCATGCCTGTAGAGTTTATCTTGAACTTGTATGGTAGTACCGTCAGCACTGTCAGGCTAGAAATTATCCATTTTTGGAAATTATCCATGGGCCCTGGACCGAGAATTCAATCGAAAAGAGTTGATTTTCGTCGATATGTATATTTTCCCCAAGAATGTCGTCGCTTTCATCCACCACTAAACCTCTGTAGAACGATCATATTGCCCAATTGGCGTAGGGCTGTGAGCGCTTGAAAACATTCCAGTTTCCAAGCGCTCCCTCTATGTTTGCGCTTGACCCATGACTGAAGGTCCGTTAAGGATACAAGCTAGGGGAACATGCGTCTGGTGAACGGCGATTTCACCTGTTCACCGTTAATGAAAAGGTGGAGATGTCATAGCCCCAGCGCATATTTGCACGTCATTAGCAACGGCATGCCTAATCCTCCACGCAGCGGGTGTTGACAGCAGATGGATCCTATCTAGATATGATATGATATGATATGATATGCAGTTTGTCCATGTCCAGTTGGAAGTGTCTGAGCAGTTTTGCAAGGCGTTTATGCCATTCTTCCCTACTCGCTAGTTTCTACACAGTCCCAGCGTGTATCTAAGATACTCTTCCAGTCGCCCACTAAGACTAAAGAGGGAGACGTTCCTACAAAGGTTTTCAGAGTGGACAGGGAAGTGATACCTTCCAGCCAGTTTACTGAAAGGTGGATGAGCATGGCCTGCGTGTTAGGGCCTACTCTGTGTATGTGCCTGTTAATTGGAGGAGGGGAACAGGGAGAGGTCACTTGCTCTTGTGGTAAGAGTTTTCTTGAATTTTGTAGTCATAGGTATTACTTAGTTTACGATAAAGAAGGATTAAAAATATACAAAAGAGAGTGTGCCAGTGAATCACGCTTGAATATTCCTCTTCGTATCGAGATTTCTTCTGAATCGTTATCCCTTTGTCTTCCGTGAACATATATGTTGTTTGAAAAAAATTATAATTATTGGGGATTTTTGTAAATTTGAAGATATTGGAGAATCTGTAAATGAGGGACGCTATCAAATGATTTTCGATAGTCTATCCAGGCAGTCCTGAGATTTCCTTTCTTTGAAGAGTAGTTTTCCAGTAAAACTTTCTTTATTTGTAGTTGTTTGTTACAATAATATGATCCCCGCTTGCACCCCTTTTGCTCTGTTGGTAAGATATTGTTTTCTTGCAGAAATGAGCAAACAAGGTCATTGGTTATTGATGTTAGAAAATAAGTATGTAGACAATCATGTTATTGGTCTGTAATTCCTTAGGTTCATCATTTTCAATGTTTCTTTTATTTCTGATATGTTGTTTATGCCTGTTATTTTGTATTTCCTGTTTACTTTTCTGGAATTCAAGTATTAGTCTTTGGTTGACTTCTTCGGGAGACAACTTATGAGCTTCAACATTTCCATTATCATTGGCAATGAGGTTACTCTTTGTGGTGTTCTTAACGTTGATTTTATTTGATCCAAGTCTGCCTTGGTAAGCCTGTTATTTCGCTTGATAACCTTACGGACAATAGAGAATTTAATTACATCTATGTACGTTCTTTCATAATTTTGATTCCTTCCAGATATCGTATGTTAGATTTCTGATGTTGTAGGGCTGAGTAGAACACTAACACATCTTGTGTATATCTTTCTTCTTCTTCTTCTTCTTCTTCTTCTTCTTCTTCTTCTTCTTCTTCTTCTTCTTCTTCTTCTTCTTCTTCTTCTTCTTCTTCTTCTTCTTCTTCTTCTTCTTCTTCTTCTTCTTATTATTATTATTACAGTTGCATTTATCTTGCTTTATGTTCATACGAGTTATCACCAAGTCACAACCAGCGACCTCAACAGACAACAAGGTCCGCCATATTCAAGAAAGAACATACATACTCACACATGCATCTTTAGTGTTTAGACTTGTGTTGTACTTATATTGACAGAATCTTCCTTAGTATATGGGCAGTTCCCATTAGTACTATCTTTTGTATTTCTCCTATACGCGGGTTTCCTGGGATTTGCGATAAGTAATCATTAGACCCCTTAGGTATCATTCCTAGAGCGCCTACAACCACTGGTATTGTTTTAGTTCTCAATTTCCACATTTTTCCAATTTCTATCTCCAGGTCCTTATACTTGCTCAATTTTTCAAATGTTTTTATAGATACATTCTTGTCTATTGGAGCGGGCGTATCAATTAGCAGGCATACCCTCTTTTTAAAGTCCTTCAATATTATATCAGGTCTATTTGCATCTATTTTTCGGTCTGTTTGGATGCTAAAGTTCCACAAGATTGAGATGTGATCTTTTTCAAGTATGGGAGGTGGTAGATACTCCCACCAATTCTTTTGATGGGACAGGTTAAAATGCTTACACATTATCCAATGTATGTATTGTGCAGCACTGTCATGCCTGTTTGGGTATTCGGTTGGAGCTATAGGACTGCACATTGAAATTATATGGTCAATGGTCTCTGGTTGTTTTTTACATACACGGCATAATGGGCTGCATTCATTTTTTATTATGTTGGGTTGGTAATTTTTTGTTGGCAGACACTGATCTTGTGCTGATATAATCAGTCCTTCAGTCTCCGATTTCAGTCCAGAGGATGCCAATCACTGATGGGGTAAAGTTTTGTCAACATCAAGATTGTTAGCTCGTTCTGGGTATTTTCCATACAGAGGCTTTTCTTGCCATTTCTTAGCCAGTTTTTGTAGCAGTTCTTTCTTTGCAGTTACTTTTACCTGCTTTGCTTTTTCTGTGTTTTCCATTTCAGCAGTAAATGAGACTTCTGAAATGTGTAGTCCATTACTGTATCTTTGTGCATCTTTTGTAATGGAGTATGATCTTTTGATGCTTTCGTGTTTCAAAACGAGTTTGATCATCCAATCATGTGATTCCCTTAGATATGTAGATAATCCAATTGTTGCAGTTTTCAACGCAATGTCTAACTGGATTAACCCACGTCCTCCTTCTTTCCTAGGGAGATATATTCTATCTGTATCTGCCTTAGGGTGATGCATTCTGTGCATGGTTAAGAATTTTCGAATTTTTGTATCGAGCCTACGGATCTCTGTGCTTGACCAGTTGATGACATTGTAACTGTAGGTTACTACTAGTATGGCAAGCGTGTTTATAGCATCGATCCTATTCCTTGCATTCAATTCCGTTCTTAAGATTGCTCTTACTCTGCGGTAACATTCCTTCCTTATCCTTTCCCTCATTGTCGAGTGCTTGATTGCGTCTCTTTCACAAACACCTAGATATTTGTAAGTTTCCTCTTGATCAAGTTCTCTTATCACATTCCCTCGATCAAGATTAATGTCTGAACTTTTCAGCAGCTTTCCTCTGGTGAACGTTGCTTTGGCGCATTTATCTAATCCAAACTCCATTTTAATGTCATCACTGAACTGCTCCACAGTGGAATTGCAATTGTTCATAATTTTTTTGCAAATAGTTTCAGGTCATCCATGTAGAACAAGTGATTAATGGTTTTGTCATAGACTTTATATCCATGTTTTGTTTCATTGAGCATTTTACTTAATAGTATAAGTGCGATGCAGAATAAAAGCGGTGATAAAGAGTCACCCTGAAAAATTCCACAATTAATATTAACTTCTCCAGCTTCCAGTGATTTTTTTTCACTATTCAAAAGGAGTGTCGTGTTCCATGTCTTCATACTGAATGACAAAACCTCCTGACAACGGGCGATATTTTGAAAATCTCTAAACATTTTTCAATCCAACTGTGTGGCAAACTATCGAATGCTTTTTTATAATCTATCCAAGCAATTGATAGATTTTTGTGTCTATTATGACAATCTTCCAGTATCATTTTGTTAACCAAAAGCTGATCCTTACAGCCACATGAACCTCGTTTACACCCTTTCTGCTCAATGGGAAATAGGTCATTTGTTATCAGGTGGTCATATGTATATTCAGTTAGGACTGATGTTAACATTTTATACATTGTGGTCAAGCAAGTTATCGGTCTGTAATTTTTGGGATTGTTTGTCTCATCATTCTTCGGAAGCAGGAATGTAATGCCGTTAACTAGCCATGATGGTATCTTTTCTGGCTCCTTAACTATTTCATTGTAAAGTTGGGCTAACAGTTCATGAGACTCTGTGAAGGCATTTATCCAAAAATGTTGTATTTTGTCTTTACCTGGGGATTTCCATTTGCTGGTTTTTCTTAGAGCCAAACGCAACTGTTCAACTGTTATATTTTCCCATATTTGTTCCTGAAGGTGAGCTGTATCTTTCATTTGTCTGTCTATCCATGGGGCATGTATATTATGAACTTTTTCTTCGGCCCAGATCTTTTCCCAGAATTCTTGCACTTCCTCCTTGGGTGGTATTGATATAGCAGTTATTGTTGACTTACCAATTTTTCTGTAGAAGTTTCTTTGGTTGGTTTTGAACATATTGTCCTTATAGAATGTAGATCGTTTTTCAAAGCGCCTTATACGAGCAGCTTTGGCCGACACTTTTTGCTTGATTATTTCTATCAGCATGCCTATGTCACTTGTTGGTTTTATACTGTACTTTCTTTTAAATTTTCTAAGTTTAGTTTGTTTAACATGTTCACCTACTTTATAGTTTTTTAAAATTTCTATGTCAGATCGGAGAAGGTTTATTTGGCGATTGATGTTCTCTTGCCAAGTAGATTTCTTGTGGGAATTCCTTTGTTTTTTCATCTTCACTCCACATAAGTGAGTGGTGACTTTAGCCGATGCATAATAGAGATGATTTAAATCAGTAATGTTTAGTTTGTTTGTGATGATAATGTTTTTGATAATTATGTTAGTCTTGTGTATTATCTTTTGGTTCTGTTTGGAGTTCTGGATCTTAGGGAGGGTGTCTCGTTCCCCCATGTCAGATTCTTTCATTTTCATCCATTCGATCATAATTTCATCCTTCAAGTTGGCAAGTTCATTCTCATTCATTTCTTTATCATTTACGATCTCATTGTTTTCATTTGGAGTTTCATCTTGAGCATGCACTCCCTCCACCTTTTCGATCCTTTCTTTAATTTGTTCTGTTGTCAGTGATTCCGCGCCAACCCTGGGATTCGAATTATTACAATTTACCTCGTTTTCACTGACACATGTTTCATTTTCCCTTCGCTGACTTTGTGCTAATAGCTTGATCTGATCAATTTCTATATCAGTTAGTAACTTTTTTTTTACAATATTTCTTCGTATATCGGCTAGTTTGTTACTGTCAATATAGCCTCTGTTTTCGGGATGTTTCTTTTTCCAGTTGATATATGTCTGTTCTGTATTCGATGTATTTGATGGGTAGTACATGGCAGTGTAGAAAGCCTCAAGGACTTCTTTATTATCTTCCCTTGACCATTTTTCTCTCTTTTTCTTTGGATTTCTTGGTGGTGAGCATGGAGGGCCAACAGTAGGAGTATTCCGGTTATGGGAGGTCTCCAGCTCCGAAGTGATGGGAAGGATTAAACCATTAGCTGATTTTTCGACCCCAGTCTGGTTCCTCTCTGAGGGACGCGGCCCTTTTATACCCGGGTGACGGCCGATCCGGTATGAGATTTTATCATTAGACATTTACTTTATTTTGTCGCGTTTTATCCTTATCCGCCAAGGGGATCATTTCGTGTTACCCCTTCTAGAACGAGTGTCAACCAAGACTAGAGGGGTCGTTCTCCCCTAGAGACACGGCTATTCCCCGCCGGCCGCCATCCCGGTATTTCTTGGTCACGGGGTTTTGTTTTTTGTTGTTTTTTTAAATTGTTATTATCATGAGTGGTTCCTTAATGTGAGCATTACGTGGCTTAAGAATGAAATTATTAATAATTGTCTCCACTTCAGGCACAAGGCCAGCAATTACCCAGTGCATTACAATAATATAATATACTTTTTGCTGAGGTTGCCTGTTATTGTTGTTGGCTATGTCGGTGGTGGTGCTGGGGTTTTTTATATTGTTGGTGGGGAAGGGGGGAGCCAGCAGTGCCATAGTTGTTGACATTTGGCCGGTGGCCGGGTCACTAAGTCAATCTATTTATATCTTTTGCTAGCCTCTCCCTTGTCTAGTGATACCGCCACCTTCCCCTTTCTTAAGTTAACAGAAGGTAATGGGGAATAGTGGTGGTAGCAATGAAGGAGTGGTGGCGGCGGTGATGGGATAGTGGTAGCAATTATGGGTGGAGTAGTGGCGGTGGTGGCTTTGTCGTTACTGAGTTTTGTTGAATAGACTGTAGTTTTGTTTGATCTGTAGTATCTATGCGTTTGTGTCGCGTATGTTTAATATATGTGTTGACATATTCCCTTAATATTGGAATTAAACATTTTGTTAAAACTTGAGACAATAATAATAGTAATTATTATTATGATGCTGGGATTGGTGGTGGTGGTGGTGAAATTGCCGTTATCTGGCTGTTATATTTAGTGTACACAGCGGGGTGATGGGGGTAGGTGGTGTATCTAGTTTCTGGTGTTGGTAAAATTGCTGTTATTTGGCTGTTCTATATAGTGTAGACAGAGGGGGTTTTCTTCCATTTATAACCATTTTCTTTTTTGAATATAAAATGTATAATACAAAATTGAATATTTGAGCGATATAACAATATATTATGGATCCGAATTTTTTTGGGACTCAAGCCGGATGTTTTATGTATCATTTGTACTAAGAATTGTTATTTCACAATTGATTTAAATATGTTAAAAATCAAAACTTACGGGAGCGATTTCACGACCTTCTATCCACCATGTGCGTCTTTTATTATTATTATTATTATTATATAGGCGGTGGATTGGCAGTATCGGTAGAGGGTCGGACGCCATGCTTTCCAGCATAGTTATGTCCCTTTACGATCTGAGTTCAAATCCCGCCGAGGTTGACTTTATCTTTCATCCTTACGGGGTCGATAAAATAAAGTACCAGTAATGCACTGGGTGATTTCTGGCCTTGTGCCTAAAGTAGAAACAATTATTATTATTATTATTATTATTATTATTATCACCGTTATTACTCTTTGAGTCTCAGTCATTGATGTTAGTTAACTGGAAAGTTTGTTGAAATGAATATCAAGCCACTACTTGCAGCCTCAGATATTAAGGACGTATCGGAGGGTTCTTGCTGTTCCCAGCAAGCATGCCTTTTGAAGCGTTCCAAAAAGCGTGAAGGGGCCAATTTTCTTTAACCATCCCTGGAAACTCTTTGAGATAGTCCCTAGTGCGCCTATGACAATCGGGATCACTTTGACTTCATGGCAGTTCCAAATCCTTTTTACCTCCCACTTTAAGTCCTGGTATCGGTTAATTTTCTCTCTCTCCTTCTCTTGCACTCTCGTGTCGAATGGGCAGGCCACATCCACAATCAGGCACGTTCTTTTTTCTTTGTCCAAAACCACCAGGTCAGGTCTATTGTGTTCCAGTTTCTTGTCCGTCTGTATCCTAAAATCCCACAGCACCTTCACCTGATCGTTTTCTATCACCGCCTCTGGCTTATGCTCATACCACTTCTCAGAATGTGGTAAATTGTTTACTTTGCATAGGTGCCAGTGGATCACGCTGCCCATCACATCATGTCTCCAGCCCTTATAGTGAGTCGGGGCTAGGTATTTACACTCGGATACAATGTGAGCCACAGTCTCCTCTCTCTCTCCACAGATCCTGCACAGTGGGCTAGCCTCCTCTTTGTAAATGTGGTGTTTCAACCACTTCGTTTTGAGGGCCTGCTCCTGCGCAGCCATTAACATTCCTTCTGTAGCCTTTTTAAGGTCTCCTCTTTTCAAGCAGTTCCATGTCTGTGGATCTCTAAATTCAGTTTTCTCAAAGAAGGTACTATGAAGGGATTTTTCCTGAAGGCTACTCTTTCTCCTTGATGTTATTTCCTCCTTGGACATCCCCTGGCCTATTGTCCCCTCCTTCAGTACAGTTCTGAGCATTGGCTCCTTACTATCAGTCACGTATTTGTGTAGGTTGTTTTTCTCCATCTGAACACAGTCCTCTATGCTGATAAGACCTCTTCCACCTTCAGATCTCCTTAAGTAGAGTCTATCGACATCACTCCTCTTGTGGAACATATTGTAGATAGTCAATAGCTTCCTAGTCTTCCTATCCATTTCTTTTTGTTCAGCAACATTCCATCTCAGAATTCCCGCACTGTACCTAATAATAGACACAGCTCGAGAATTTACTGACTTATGGCATTCCTACTGTTCAGATGTGACTTTAATACGCTCCTTACTCTCCGAAGGTATTCAGTTCTTATCAATTCCTTCATTATTTTGTTCTTGATGTCATCAGCCTCCAGAACGCCCAAATACTTGTATCCTTCCTCAGAGTCACTTTCCTTTATCATCTCACCTGTTGGTATCTGGATTCCGTTACTTCTGCTCAACTTACCCCTCCTCATCACAATGACTCCACACTTACTAATACCAAATTGCATACATATATCATTGCTGAAAATTATTATTATTATTATTGTTATTGTTATTCCTTGAATCTCAGTCATTGATGTTGGTTAACTGGAAAGTCCGTTGGATTGAATATCAAGCCACTACCTGCAGCCTCAGATATTCAGGACGTATCGGAGGGTTCTTGCTGTTCCAAGCAAGCATGCCTTTTGAAGCGTTCCAAAAAGCGTGAAGGGGCCGATTTTCTTTAACCATCCCTGGAAACTTTTGGAGATAGTCCCCAGTGCGCCTATGACAATCGGGATCACTTTGACTTCATGGCAGTTCCATATCCTTTTCACCTCCCACTTTAGGTCCTGGTATCGGTTAATTTTCTCCCTCTCCTTCTCTTGCACTCTCGTGTCGAACGGGCAGGCCACATCCACAATCAGGCACGATCTTTTTTCTTTGTCCACAACCACCAGGTCAGGTCTATTGTGTTCCAGTTTTTTGTCCGTCTGTATCCTAAAATCCCACAGCACCTTCACCTGATTGTTCTCCATCACCGCCTCTGGCCTATGCTCATACCATTTCTCAGAATGTGGTAGATTGTTTACTTTGCACAGGTGCCAGTGGATCACCCTGCCCATCACATCGTGTCTCCAGCCCTTATAGTGGGTCTGGGCTAGGTGTTTACACTCGGACACAATGTGAGCCACAGTCTCCTCTCTCTCTCCACAGATCCTGCACAGTGGGCTAGCCTCCTCCTTGTAGATATGGTGCTTCAACCACTTCGTTTTGAGGGCCTGCTCCTGCGCAGCCATTAGCATTCCTTCTGTAGCCTTTTTGAGGTCTCCTCTTCTCAACCAGTTCCATGTCTGTGGATCTCTAAATTCAGTTTTCTCAAAGAAGGTACTATGAAGGGATTTTCCCTTAAGGCTGCTCTTCCTCCTTGATGTTATTTCCTCCTTGGACATCCCCTGGCCTACTGTCCCCTCCTTCAGTACAGTTCTGAGCATTGGCTCCTTACTATAGGTCACGTATTTGTATAGGTTGTTTTTCTCCATCTGAACACAGTCCTCTATGCTGATAAGACCTCTTCCACCCTCAGATCTCCTTAGGTAGAGTCTATCGACATCACTCCTCTTGTGGAACATGTTGTAGATAGTCAATAGCTTCCTAGTCTTCCTATCCATTTCTTTTTGTTCAGCAACATTCCATCTCAGAATTCCCGCACTGTACCTAATAATAGACACAGCTCGGGAATTTACTGCGTTTATGGCATTTCTGCTGTTCAGATGTGACTTCAATACGCTCCTTACTCTCCGAATGTATTCAGTTCTTAACAATTCCTTCATTTTTTTGTTCTTTATGCCATCAGCCTCCAGAACGCCCAAATATTTGTATCCTTCCTCAGAGTCAATTTCCTTTATCATCTCACCTGTTGGTATCTGGATCCCGTTACTTCTGCTCAACCTACCCCTCTTCATCACAATGATTCCACATTTACCAATACCAAACTGCATACATATACCACTGCTGAAAATACGGACAGTGTCAACAAGCACATCCAACTCCTTCTCACTTTTCCCGAAGAGCTTAAGATCGTCCATGAAGAGGAGGTGATTGATGGTAAGCTCTCCCCTTCCCAACTTGTATCCTGCTCTCACTTTTCGCAGCATAATGGTCAAGGGCATCAGGGCAAGGACAAACAACAGAGGAGACAGGCTATCTCCCTGGAAGATACCTCTCTTGATCTTCACGCTTCCCAAGGATACTCCAGTTGATGTCAGCTCTGTCTCCCAGGACCCCATACTCCTGCCTAGCAACTGTCTGATGTTATCTGCCACCCTGAAGATCTCCAGGCTTTTGGTGATCCAGGAATGAGGCACCATGTCAAATGCCTTTTTGTAGTCTATCCATCCCATGGCAAGATCAGTGTGTCTCCTCCTGCAATTCCCCATTACCATCTTATCAATAAGCAACTGGTCCTTTGTACCACGTGACTTCTTTCGGCATCCTTTCTGTTCGTCCGGTAACAAGTTGTTTGTGTGGAGGTGATGGTAGATTTCCTCAGACACAATGCTCGTCAACAGTTTCCACATTACGGACAGACATGTGATAGGTCTATAGTTGGTAACATCATTACCCTTGATTCGGTCTTTCATTATCAGAACTGTGGTACCTTTTGTCAACCACTCTGGCACCTCACCCGACACCAAGCAGTCATTTAACATGGCCGTCAGCTTCGGGTGGAGGGATGTTAAATGTTTAATCCAATACCCCTGCACACCATCTGGGCCTGGTGATTTCCAGTTGGTTAGTTTTTTGGCTTGCCCCTTAAGAGTTTCAACTGTGATACTCAAATCAGTCTGTTGTTGTGCCTGCTCACCGATCTCCCTCTGTACTGTCTCAATCCACCCTGCCTGGGCATTGTGTCTAACATCCTGCTCCCATATTCCTCTCCAGAATGTTTTAGTTTGTTCCGCCCCAGGGATCAAGTCGTTGCCTCTTTCTTTCCCCTCAAGCTGTCCAAACAGCATCTTCTGGTTGTTGTCGAACATGCGGTTCTGTTTATACTGACTGACTCTGTTCTCGTATCGCCTGATTTTTGCACTCTTTGCTACAATGCGTTGCTTCAATTCCTCTATGATAATATTTAGCTTTTTACTCCTAGTTTTGTATTTTATTTCCAGTCTATTTTTAGTGCCTATGTTTTTTAGTGTCCCATTCAGTAGTGACTCAAGCTTTCCTATGTCATTTCTCATTTCCCCGATTTGCCCACTCAGTCGCTTCTTCCACCACGGCTCTGCTCTTTCTTGTCTGTTGTTTCCTCTCGCTTTTATGCCAAGTAGTTTCCTCACCGTATTTGCTGTTGCTTTGAGGATATTGTTGCACTGGTGAAGGCTCCTCGCCTCAAGGTATGGGATGACTTTGTTTACCTTAGCTGTTGTTTCTTTTAACTTTTTCCTGTCTACAAATCTTAGGTTCATAGGTCTCCCACTATCATTGTTCAATTCATCTACCACTAAATTTAGGATGTCAACCGAATCTTGTCCTAGCCCGTCAGCATTCATCTCCTCAGTGGCCGTATCTCTGTTCCAGGTATTATTTATCTCAGTATTCAGATCATTGTCTGCTTCGGGTGGTTCCTCCGTTCTCAGGACCTCCTCACCTTCATTTCCCACCGGCTCTTATTATTATTATTATTATTATTATTATTATTATTATTATTGGTCTGATCGGACGTCTTTTTGCTCGCTGTCGTAAGTCTATTTACCTGTTATAATTATTTGTTGTTAAATTTTCCTTGTTGTGTAAGGGATATAAGCCCTTGGACTTTGCCCTGTGAAGGGAAAAGTATAATATTTGCAATGTCTGCTGTCGTGTGACAAATATTTGAACATTTTACTTTTAAAAATTATCAAAGGAAAACATGGCTGAGCCAGCCGCAGCAATGTCTGCTGTCGTGTGACAATGGCGTAAAAGTTGAGAGAGGGTTACAGAAATTGATACAACAAATACCACCACAAACAACGTGAACAAAGACAGCAATGACAACAACACTGGGAACATTAATTTGAAAAAAATTACCACACCAACTACAACAATAACAGTGACAACCAAAATACAGACAACAACAAAAATGACAACAAATGCAACAACGATATTAACACCACTAACAAGAAAATAAACAACGACAACACCAACAACAACAATACAAATTGCACCGAAAACAACAACAACGGTGGCACCAAAAATACAACCAACTACAACAGTGGTAACAGCAACAACACCAACAATACCGTTTGTAGCAGTAGCAACAGCAACAGCACCAACAACAAGACCAGTAGCAGCAGTAGCGGCAGCAATAATGGTGCCGCTGAAAAAGGGGCCACTTCTTTCGCAGGCGTGGCCCGAAATATAGAAACAGTGCTAGTCACGGAGGAGGAGATGGCAGTCGCAAGGGCCATGGTGTCGAGAAATGACAATAGAGTTTCCCTGAAAGCCCCACCCAATTTTTTCAAGGACCAGCAGCTACGGACGGTGACTTACCGCACCGTAAGCAAAATGTCACATCGGGCGGAGAGAGCCACGGAGGCCCAAATTGAAAAGGTCTTGGGGTGCGTCTGGGCGCGCAAAACCCACATCATCCGACGCAAAAAGTATGCCACAGTAGACGTACTTTCGCCACCCCCAAGAGGCGAAGTCTTAGTCTTTGGAAACCCTAAAGAGTGAGGAGATAGTCTTAGTGCCCTCCTACTGTGGGCAGAAAATTGTGAGGGTCAAAGTGACCCAGGTGCCGCCCGACGTCCCCATACCTTGGCTGGTCGCGTCTGTCCTTGCTGGAATGGAGGGCAGGACCACCATACTGCAAATACAGAGAATGGGAAGAGAGAACTGGTCAGGCATAGGCATGCAAATGCTGATACAAACTGACCAGGAGTGCATCGAGGCCATCCCAGATATCATAGACCTCGAGGAACGACTCCAACTGCCTATAAGCGTGGAAGGAAGGCGCCCAAAGTGCTATCTCTGTGGGCAAAGGGGTAACCTCAGGAGCTTTTTCCCGCAGAAGACAGCCAAGAAGAGGGCCACCCCTCCTTACGACGCCTGATACGCTACTACCAAGAGCAGGGCAGGCAACAGAGGCAGAAGACCCTTCCACGGTGAGTAGGAGGGCAACATCCGTGGCACCCATACCGAGGCCGCGGACAACTAAAAGAGCGGCAGCAGTGGCGGCAACACCAGTAGCTACATCTGCAGTAACTGCACAAGCAAAATCGCCGGAGAGTGCTATACTACCACCACCAACAGCCGTGGAGCACATACCCCTGCAAGACGCTACGGAATCCGACATGGAGTATGAGGCGGGAGTGAAGTTGCAAAAGGTCTACAAAAAACAAAAACGAAAGAACCACTTCACTACGCCCTCCAAAAGCGAGGACAAACAAAGAAGGGTAAAGGCTGCAAGGAGACTTGCAGTAACGCCACCACCATCACCACGACAGGCACCACCATCATCAACAACCACACCACCACCACCACCAGCTTCACCACAAACAGCAACATCGCAAACACAACAAAGCACTCTCACCCAACAGCAACAACAAGAAAACAGCAACAAAACACCCTTCCCAGAAAAAGTACACAGCTATAAACATTGCACACCAAGGATTAATGGAACATATAAAACAGCACACCGATACGTAAATTACCACATCCCACCAACACCAAGAACATTACCAAAAAATATTAACATTGTGGAAATTGAACTCGAAGATTACAAACAATTAAAACAAAAATTTCCCAACGCAGTTGGGGATTTCAGAGGGTCACTGTCCAAGAGAATCTATACAGATATCATCTTGGAGACACCCATGACCACCCGAAGGGACGGTTCTGCGGGCTCTTCCCTACACGATCAGGGTAAGTCATCCCCTGGTCTATTGTCCTCTCCTTCAGTACAATTCTGAGCATTACTATCGGTCACGTATTTGTGTAGGTTGTTTTTCTCCATCTGAACACAGTCCTCTATGCTGATAAGACCTCTTCCACCTTCAGATCTCCTTAAGTAGAGTCTATAGACATCACTCCTCTTGTGGAACATGTTGTAGATAGTCAATTATTATTATTATTATTATTTTTTTTTTAATTACATCCTCTGTTTTTTTTACGCGCATAAATGCCCATTTGTACCGTCCTGTATTGTCCTGTACTGTCCTTAATGTCTACTTTATGTAAACCCTTGTGGTTAATAAAGAAAGCATTATTATTATTATTATTATTATTACAGCTGCATTTATCTTACTTTATGTTCATAGGAGTTATCACCAAGTCACAACCAGTGACCTCAAGAGACAACAAGGTTCGCCATGTTCAAGAAAGAACATACATACTCACACATGCATCTTTAGGTGTTTAGACTTGTGATGTACTTATATTGACAGAATCTTCCTTAGTATATGGGCATTAGTACTATCTTTTGTATTTCTCCTATACGTGGGTTTCCTGGGATTTGCGATAAGTAATCATTAGACACCTTAGGTATCATTCCTAGAGCGCCTACAACCACTGGTATTGTTTTAGTTCTCAATTTCCACATTTTTCCAATTTCTATCTCCAGGTCCTTATACTTGCTCAATTTTTCAAATGTTTTTATAGATACATTGGAACGGACATCTATTGGAACGGACATATCAAGATGCGCGCAGAGCGACGAGACCGTTCTGCACGCACACGTCCAGTGTCCGTGCATTACTGACTTGTAGAGTTATGTCGAACAGCTGTTGTCGCGTGTAGAACGGATCCGGCTATCGGCCGAGTCCATAGTGAAGATCGATCCCCGCCATCTTTTGGCCTGGAAGGGCAGGAAATTTTCCTGTCTTGTGGCAGTAGCGAAAGAGGTTGTATGGTGGACCAGGTTGAAAGGACTGAAGACAGACACTTTTCTCTTCGGCCAATCCCTCATCACCTTTTTCAAGTTTCACTTGGAAAGGAAGTTAAGGGTGAAGAGAGAAGTGTTGCCCCCCAGTAAATTTGCTGAAAGGTGGGTGAATGTGGCGAGAATAGCCCGTGTGAGTGGGCCTTCTCTGGTCATGCGTCTGTAGGTGGGTAAATTTGAGGAGGAGAGGGGTGCCCTTCCAGGGTGCTCTCGAAGCGTCTGGTCGTTCAGGATTGGTGGGGTACCTGACCGAACCCTGTGTGGTCATCCCCCCTATTGTGGAATTTTTCTTGTATTTTTTTGTTACTTTGTTATTGTTATACACATTGTTTTCTCGATTTTTCTGTAAAATCCCACTGTCCCAGTCTTTTGTATTGTCCTCTATATGTTAGCCCTTGTGGCCAATAAATGAAATTATTATTATTATTATTATTATTATTATTATTATTGGATTAGCAGTATCGGTAGAGGGTCGGACGCCATGCTTTGACGCATAGAGTTACGGCCCTTGCCATTCTGAGTTCAAATCCCGCCGAGGTTAACTTTGCCTTTCATCCTTACGGGGTCGATAAAATAAAGTACCAGTAAAAGTACTGGGTAATTGCTGGCCTTGTGCCAATAGTAGAAACAATTATTATTACTATTATTCTTAGTAGTAGTAGTAGTAGTAATAGTAGCAGCAGCAGCAGTAATAGTAGTATTGCGTGTTGTCACTGCGTTACTGTACACACCTCTATTTGCCTTGTGTTTGTGTAGTGCTATTTTCAGTATTGTAATTTCTAGAAGTCACTTCGTAATAGAGTACTTTGAAGACATTCGCATAAATTTAGTAAAAGACGCATAAGTTATGAAAAGCGAGCTTTATTTCAGGAGAAGTTGTCGTGAATAATCTTGAGACTCTTCTTGACGCAGCTATGTAATGAATTCGCCGTTAGCTTCGATGACTGCTTCACTACGTGGTCTGTAATACTGGCATGCCCAGATCAGATGATCTTTATATATTTTGAACATTGTGCCAGTTATGGCGAACTTCAGAGATTTTATAGGGTTACCCCCCACACATATTAGTCCAATGTATTCAGGTCGAGAACAAGGAGGCCATACATTCTGGGTGACGTCATTGTGGAGATTGTATCACATCAATTCGTGGGTCGTCTTGGTTTTATGAGACGGCACATTGACCCTTAATCCCAGAGGAAAGACATGAGAAGTCATGACACCTTCTTCGTTGCCCATGACTCCCAGAACCAGCACAGTTACTTGAAACATTGTGTGCATGATCGTTGGGACGTTTTAAGGGTCTCTTTGTACCTATCTGTCATTCGTTCGTTTGCCCGTTTGGTCCAGATCAAAGTTTCTCTAATCAGGTTCTTCATCATTCAGCTTACTCAATAAGAGATTTTTGCAGATCATACGATTGCCATTTGTCCTTGCAGTCAAGAACTGGCCTCTCTGATTCACATATGGCTTATATTGAATGTTATCGTGCACAATTCCTCCGATAGTGTGCCTTGAAACTTTGGGCTCCTAAGGAGCATAGACGCTAATTGACTTTTAAGGATTCTTATCGTTAATTATCTGCACAATTCGTACAAATGTGGATGGTTTTGGAATTCTTATCAAGTGGTTTAAATTTTCCGCCAGTGTTTTCCAGTTCATTGCGAACTTTGACAACAAACAGCCGTGTGACTTTCGGGAAACGAGCAATCTCTAAATCACTATGATCTGCCTTTAAGGCAACCATTATAGCCTGCCTTTTTATTTGCTAAGTTAACTTGATGTCTGTCCGAATTACCTGAATAAACATGATAATCAGGACAAATTAGAAAAATGTTAGAGCTATTAAAATCGTGTCCTCAAATAACTGTATAGCCCTGCATGTGTGCTAATTTTTATACTTTCTATATATTTGTACACCCCAGGGCTTTGCTTATGCATCTGTCTGTGTGTTCTTTTATCATTCCCAGAACACCTATTATTATAGGATTTTCTGTTTTCCTCATTCATATTCGGGTCATTTCTAGCTCCCGATCTTTATATTTGGATACTTTCTCAATTTCCGCGATAAATAAATTGTTATCTGTGGAGATAGATGCATCAATTCGAAGATATTTTCTTTCTTTTTGGTCTGCGATTAAAATATTTGGTCTGTTGGCTTTGATCTTCCTGTCTGCATTGGCGTATCCCAGATTATGCTTGCTTTGTCATTATCTGACATCTTTATACGAACCTTTTCTGTTTCAACAATGAAGAGAGTAGTGGAGTCTTTGCTTCCGTTGTTCGCTCTAAGGATACATTTCTTTTCTTTTTCTTTATTGAATAATAATAACTAAGAGTGACAGTTTTTCTTGCAACAACGAATTTAATTTCTTTACTCTGTCCTTCCTCATCATACCTAGTACCATTCTTTGAATTCACAATGCTTTTATGGATTCTGTGTTTCCCACTTTTAGAATCACTATTCTAAATTCTTTCTCTGCAGAATGGTTCACCAAAAAGCTCTATTTTCCTTACAGTAATCAAACTAACAATTCCCACTGATTGGATCCGATGCTTCTCTTTTCAGATCACTATTTGTTGACACGAATTCTAATATTCAATTTCGTTTCTTTGTTTCTTTTCATACTTGTATTCTGTGTGAACAATAGTAACGTTGGTCACAAGCTTTCAATCAGCCAATCGTACCACTGGTTTACTGTATTTCTCACGGTGGATATGATAAGGGAGCACTTGTAACTCAGTGGATTTCTTTCATCGACGCAAACATAGTCGAAAGTTATAGATACAGACGAGCGCGGTCCCAGTGGACTACAGCGCAGTTTCTTTGTATCAATTTCAATACACAAGATATTGGTCAAACTTAGGCTATGTTTAATTTTCCCAGGGTGCCGCGCAACAAGATCTAACTCTAATTCGGAGCCATGTGGTTGTGAATCGATTAGTTTGACCCAAGCTCTAGTTTTGTACTCATTTTATTGACCTTAGCATACCAAAAGCCAAATATATACAAGATGAGATTTCAACTTAGACAAATGTAAAATCACATAATAATTGTTTCTACTTTTGGCACAAGGCCAGCAATTATCCCAGTGCATTACTGGTACTTTATTTTATCGACCCCGTAAGGATGAAAGGCAAAGTAAAATCACATAATAATATAATAGAACTATATTTATCGATATCATCACCGACCAAAGACCCCGTTCGTTGAACTTTCTTTCCCATGAACCCCAGATTGTTGAATGTTTTGTCTACTCATCAAGCGAACTGCCTCTAGTATTACCTTTAGGGTATACCAGTGATGTGCGAATCAACATGGACACCGCTGAAATAAAACAATATATTTTATCAGGTGGTCTACCGATTTAGCCATGATACTCCATATATATAAGAGGTACAATTCTATGGGTCTTTGTGATTTTTCTATTGTCTTTCAACGTGTGTATGTAAGTATAAATTCAGTAATGCTTTTGCCCCAAAATCTAATAACAAGGAAAAGTAGAAATAAAAAGAAAGAAATCAATAAGAGACCAGAATAAAAGAAAACAGCTTTTCTGCCATTTCCTGCAAGACAAAGATTTCATTTCTTTTGCTAATTACTAAAAATATGTCCTCCGGAAGAAATAATAATGTAACAAATATAAAAGTAAATATATAAAACAAAAACAACTAAATACAACAACTAAACAAACAAAAACACATGATATTTCTATTTATCTCAAATAACAAAAACAACAACCCCAGCTAGAACATCTAAAGCAACTACAACAGTTTCATATACACTTACAACAACGGACACAACAACATCATCAACAACATCAACTAGAACATTGACAACAACAACAAAAGCTACAACATCAAGGGAAACAACAACAGTAACAGAAATTACAGCAACAGCATCATCAGCAACAACATGAACAACAATAGCAACAACAAAACAGCCGCATCAATAACAACAACAACAACAACAACAGTTAGAGCAACAAAATCAACTACAACAGCTACAGCTATAGCTGCAACAAGAACAACTATTATCATCAACATCAACTACAACATCGACAACAACAACAACACCAACAACAACAACATCCTCTTGAATAACGAATACACCAAATTAAAAGAACATATGTGAGCGTTGATGAAAATGAACAGGAAAACATAAGAAATGGGAAAAAATTAAATATAATGCAATAAAGGGAGACAATTTACAATTAAAACTGTTAATAATTGTATAAGGCCTTCGTTCCTTCTTCATTACTTTCACGAGAGTTAAGTCAAATAATAAGAATTGTAACACACAATTAGCATAGCTGCGTCATCGTCATTATCATCATTATCATGATGATGATTAAGAACATGATCACCATCATAACAATCGATGTCCCCTTCTTCTTCTTCTTCTTCTTCTTCTTCTTCTTCTTCTTCTTCTTCTTCTTCTTCTTCTTCTTCTTCTTCTTCTTCTCATTATCAACCCCATCGCCGTAATCGTCATTACAATATTTCCCATGGTGGTTATTATCGTCAGTATTTTCACCACCACCACCACCACCACCACTACCACAACCACCATCACTACCACCACCATCTTCATCGTCTTGGTTGTCGTCATCGTCATTCCCCGCCTCCTCCTCATAACCCACCACAGCTACTATAAAACAAACAATTACGACAATGCCAGAAACGAAGCAACACCAAGGCAGGGGAGAATAGAGAATGGAAGAGGGAAAGAGAGAAAGAGAGAAAGGAGAATGAAGAGAGGGAAAGAGTGAGAATAAAAGAGAGAGAGAGAGAAAGAGAGAAAGAGAGAAAGAGAGAAAGAGAGAGAGGAGAAAGAGAGAGAGGAGAAAGAGCGAGAGCGAGAGATAAGGTGAAAGCGAGAAAGAGAAAGGAGGGGGGGGGGGTAACGGGACATTTCAAGAAAATTATTTAAGAATTTCCTGACAGTTTTATAATAGTTGGCAAAGCTATGTTGTAATAAAGGCCCAAAAGAAGAAGTGAATACAAAGTGCTGCTAATCTCATAAACATCTAATCGATATCTGTCTAGTGTTGTATTAATGTGACTTCATACCCACATTGTTGTAGTAACATTGTACTGCCATACACATTTCCCTGTTTAAATTTATTTCGTAGTCCAATGTCGAAGCCGTAGTGTTCACACTCTTTGTCCATTTTCCAATATTGGCGATTGTATTGTAATAGTTGGTATTTAACTCGGACTTCTGTGGGGTTTACATTTCCGGGAGAAAGCTTTAGAAATTAGTACTGTTGACTAAACTGATGAACAAATGTATTTCATCCATGACCATCAATTTTTTTTTTTCCTTTTTCAGACAGGTGATTCAATTATCCAATGCACTCTTACTTTTCTATGATGACAAAATGTCATTTGAGGAAGATTTTTGTTACTATTTTAGCGGGATGAGCAACTATGTGTTTTGGATGAGTGTGGATAATAGGAATAATAGTGAAAGAATAAGAGATGGGTACTTAAGTTGGTAAAGGGCTTGGCATTCGATCTGAATCTGTGATTATCAGGAATAGTTTAGATGTTTAATCCTTTCATTACCACATTTCAAATATAATATATTTCTCCTCAAACTTAAAATATCAAGAATTTAAGAGATTTAGCAATATAGCTGTGTCATTAAAAAGTTGGTGTTTGGAGCAAAACTGAACAAACGTTCTTATCCAAACTCGAGAGGGAAGGTTTTTAGATAAATATAAATTACTTTAAATAATAGAACAAAGGGCGGTCTAATGTATTTTGATAACTAAAGAGTTAACAGAACTATTGTTGAACACACTATAGCAGTTTGATACTTTCTCGCGGAGATACTAATGCCAATATTTCTGTTTTGCTTATTTTAATCAAGGTTTCAAAGTGTGGGAACATACAATATGTTCCTCTAAGCTAATTGTTAAACAGGTTCTTAAGCCAATTCTTCCATGAACATTGTGTGTCCAACGTAGTAGTGACTCCTGAGAAGGCAAGTGGCAGAGAGGTAGTGTAGGGATGTACCAAACATTTTATAAATAGTAAAGCTGAGCACTATGAATTAAAACAACAAAAATTGTGACAGTATGGCTTTTTTCAAATTTTCTTTCCATATTACAATCGCCACCGTTGTCGTGGAGGACTTATTTGAAGATTATTATGTAAACAAATATTATTCATCTCTTTAAAATTGTTCCAAATCAACGTTAATTCTGGTAGTTTGCCAATTCTTCAAGACAATTCTACACATCAAGAACAAATATCTTGATTTATATCATTACTGCTGAATTAAAGTAAATATTTCTATTTAAAATTTTAACTTACTTTCTTGTTTTTAATTTGTTTTCAGATATCGTTTTGATTTTCATTTTGAATTTTTATGGTTAATGGTTGCCAGAATATAATGTATTGTATTAATGTTCAAACCGATAAATGTTGTTGGTCTTGTTCTCTTTGATCTTGTATTTGTTTAGTCACAGCTCAACTCTATTTGAGAACATCTACAGTAATCAGCGTGCCAGTCGGTACCATCTCACATGTTTTTCGGATGTTGGAAACTCAACGGACCAAAAACAGCAGCCAAATCCCCACCAAATCTTAAATTACTGTAAAAAATTGAGGATATATTTCATATGCTAGAGCTCAATATACTATGTAAAAACATTTTTGCATGGTTATAGCTGGAACAATGTGTACTAGAGTTGCTCCTCCAGAGTATTGAAGTGACCATTCTAAGTGCTACAAATAGCAGTCAAATTTCTCATACAGATACTTTGATATCGTAAATTTGAACGAACATGTGGGATAATGTAGTTTAAATAATACAATGCTTGAAAAACAGATAAATAATTGTTTCTACTTTTAGGCACAAGGCCAGCAATTACCCAGTGCATTACTGGTACTTTATTTTATCGACCCCGTAAGGATGAAAGGCAAAGTCAACCTCGGCGGGATTTGAACTCAGATCGTAAAGGGACGTCACTATGCTGCAAAGCATGGCGTCCGACCCTCTACCGATACTGCCAAGATAAATAATGTTATTGTTAATACCTAGATCACACCTGGTCGATCAATTATTATCATAGGTTTTCTAGATGTCACCATCCTTATTTGTGTGTGTGTGTGTGTGTGTGTGTGTGTGTGTGTGTGTTAAGAAAGAGATCGAAGTTTCAGTTCAACATATTTTATTCGGTATCACACATATCACGAGGTTCGCATTTTAAATGGTTGCAATCAGCTCTATTTTATATCTCATCAGATGCAATTAAGATTGAAATCGGAATATATATATATATAGAGAGAGAGTGGAGGCACGTGGCCTTACGATCATAATGTCGTGGGTTCGATTCCTAGGTTGCGTGTTGTGTTCTTCAGCAAAACACTTCATTTCACGTTGCTCCAGTATACTCAGCTGAAAATGAGTACCAGCAATACCTGAAGGTTTAACCCTGCGATGGACTGGCGTCCTGTCCAGGGGGGAGTCGCTTCACGCCATGAAACCGGGATAAGCACCGACCAAATGACCCTTCTGGCTTAAGACAGACTTTAGACTTTAGATATATATATATACAGAATTAAAGTGTTCGCTCCGACATAGATGTATACATATAAGTATGTGAATTTCGTATATCGAATGATAAATATTATGTTGACGAATAAGCGTTTGGAAAGCCTTCAAGATATGAATATAGAAAATCTGAGGGCTAGCGCTGTTTCAATTTCCTGCAGAGAGCAGGGCAAGCACTGTCCTGATAATGGCTAGAGTCAGAAATGCATTGGCAGTTGTCTTCCTCTACTTCTGGTGGAATATGTTAGCTTTTCAATATTCATAGCCAGAAGGCTTTCCAAATGTTTATTCGTAAACATACCGTATATTATTCGATATACAAAATTCACACAGACACACACATACACACACACATATATATATACATATACACACACACACACACACATATATATATATATATATATATATATATATATATATATAGGTAATAATGATTTTCATAAGACGTATGTTATTCAGTAACAGTATACGGAAGGAAACCCAATTTTTATGACACTTCTAATAAGAACTTTAAGTTGTCAACTCAGAATCTATATACGATTAATTATCAACCTGTAATACATAATGAATCACTCTGTCCGGAAAAATAATCGATTTGGAGCAAAACAACATGATTAATGGACCTTCTTCCTAAAAACTCTTGCGTTTATCGTTTCAGAACAACTATATATTGACATTCAGAATTCCGTGTGCAAGAAATATGACAAGTATGCTTTGCCGAGTCTCTACAGTATTAATATAACTTTCAATACAGAACGGTTATAGGAGAAAGGAAAAATATCAATCATTCGCTGAATTATGTATCCATGGAGCTTTCAGTCATAGTATTTTCTCTATTTTAATTATTTCATGGTGACTGTTATTAAAATATCAAACATAAAAAAAAACAAGTATGGTGGGGATGATAGAGAATTTCAAATACTTCACAGAGTTGTTTATGCTTTTGAATTCCTGCAAACCCTAATAGAATAATTGATTACTAGCCAAATACTAGTCGATTATGCCACTTACCCATTACAAAGATGGACTTGACCTTTTCTCAAAAGAAACTGTCAATAAAATAATTCTAATAAAATTATATGATACGTATCCTCTGTTTATGTTATATTCTCAACATTTCTAAGCATCAAACCTCGCTCATATTTCTTTGGAGATTTTCCAGACTTAGTACACATTCATATACGATGCCCTTCTACATTTATACAGATCTGGGGTATATTGTGCTCCAATAGAATTTTTAAGAATGTAAATTTCATAGAAGTGTGGCAGGAGCATAGCTGAATAAAGGCTGTGTGACAAGCCGCTACATTGACATAGTAGAGAGCTTAACTCTCGGTGGTTAGACACGTGGAGAACTAAGGGCGCCTGAAAATTGTATCAACCTTCGTTTACGATTAGATACAAATGAACTGCCCATCGTCGTTAACGGGAGACACAGTTTTCAATCTGATGCGATTAATGGTGCCAACCTCTAATCGAGACCCGTTTCCTTGTGATAACTGCGACGGAGCAAAAGCAGTTGTAAACGCTGCGAATGGGGTTCTTAGCATCTTTGGTATGTCCGCGCCCGAAGTCATACCACGTATCACTCGGCAGCCACTTCTAGTTCTCGATGCCATTTTTCGTCGAAGGCAATATTCCTGCTTCTGACTTCATCATTTGGAGCCGCATGACTAGGGGTCGTGCTTTTGGAGGCACTTCCCCTAAGCTTCCGTGGCCATCAGCAGATCCTGCAAAACATCAAAACACTGACTCCCGCGGGCCCATCTAACTGTTGTCAAGTGTCGCGCGGGATCATGGGATCAGCCGTTTTGGCAATGTGCGTCCGCCCTATCGGACGGGTGACTGCCATATCACAATTTGGGCAATGAAGTCGGTATGCTTCATGTCTGGTCATGAGAGAGCCAGACGCCCGGGGACGTTCGGTGCTCTATTCGTCTCTCGGTGGGCTTGAGCTCGCCTTCAAATTCGCGTTACCCCAAACTTGCAGGGTATCATCGCCAAGGAGTTCCCAGCTATTGAAATGCTACGTTGGCCCTCGCCGTTCATAGCGTACACTATTTGGCCAAATCAAGCGTCTCTCCGCTATAAAGAGATACAAGTTAGTCATACTAACCGCAATAGAGTCGTGTTGCTGATAAAGGACTGCTACTTAATCAAAGGTCGGAAGATATATGCACTAGTTTAGAGGCAAAGTATTGTATATAATGATTATTACGGTGTTTTGAGCTATGAAATATTAGAAGCGAAAAACGTAACATTTACACTTGACAGAACCCATCACCCTTCAAGTCTCAAAACAGTCTTCCAGTGAGAGGAGGAAAAGAAAGAGATGGAGAGAATTAAAGAGAAAGAGTTGGAGGGAAGAATAGAGAAGTAAATACTTGGAGAGAAAAGGGAAGATAGAGGAAGAATGAACGTCGACCAAATACTGATTAGAACCCCGAGCACAGGGAACCGGAACGAATATCGCAAAGAATTCTATTCAACATTCTAACGATTCAGCCAATTTGTGGCCATGCGTCAAATACTGACGGCAAGTAAAGCATTATTGAGCAAACCAATGAAGTTCTAAATGTAAGTAGAGTCGCCGGTTTGAAAAGAAAGGTTAGTATAACATGGCAACGTTGAAATATTTTCTAAATCTGAAATAAAGACCCAAGTATTGATGACTGGCTTGGTTACACTAGTATTTCAGATTTTCCACCAGTAAATGTTGTATTTTTTCTTTCTTTCTCTCTTATTTTTATCATTCTTCCTTTCCTTTTATCTTTCTAAAGAAAGAACATATGCACACTTCATATATATACAGGCTCAGAGACACGCACACACATACACACGCAAGCCTGACTATACACGCACAAGTGCAGAGAGAGAGGGAGAGGGAAAGAGAGAAAGAGAGAGAGAGAGAGAGAGAAATAGGAAGAAAGAGAGAGAGAGAGAGAAAGAGTGAGTGAGTGTGTGTGTGTGTGTGTGTGTGTGAGAGAGAGAGAGAGAGAGAGAGAGAGAGAGAGAGAGAGAGAGAGAGAGAGAGAGAGAGTGAGTGAGTGAGTGAGTGAGAGAGAGAGAATGAGAATGAGATGAAGATGGTGAGAGCGAATGCGAGAATCACATTTGCAAATTTCTCCAAGGAATACATACGTTGATGTGAAGGAAATATGAACAAATTGATGCTGAAGGAATAATTGGGAAAACATACGTTATTCGTCCATTACTCAAACGTCTCCACATTTCTCATTACAGCCGGACATCAGTTATACGGGTAGAAAATGGTGTCCCCTGAGATGGTTAGAGAAGGAGTATGTGGGCCTTACTGGTGTGGAGTACCTGGATTACTGGATGGTATTTGTACACCTAAAGTATTATATTAATTACTGCAGCGGTGGATTGGCAGTATCGGTAGAGGTTCGGACGCCATGCTTTGAAGCATAGAGTTACGGACCTTTACGGTCTCAGTTCAAATCCCGCCGAGGTTAACTTTGCTTTTCATCCTTACGGGATCGATAAAATAAAGTACCAGTAAATGCACTGGGGTAATTGCTGGCCTCGTGCCAAAAGTAGAAACAAACAATTATTGCAGCAGCTTAGGGATAGTGTGAGGAAAATAAAGAAAAATACAGTTACATGGCACATACATACATACTAGCATGATATGACAGGGTTTATATTAAAAAAATATATTTTATTTAATAATTCCTTGAATACAACATTTTATATAAAGAAAAATGAATCCTCGAGTTTCCTCTGAATATCATCGTATTTAAATTTAAATTCACTAAGTCAATTACATTAATTTCCATATTATCTGTAATCAAAATGAAACATTCATGAAATCATGTTTACTTTGTTCTATCTATCTATCTATCTATCTATCTATCTATCTATCTATCTATCTATCTATCTATCTATCTATCTATCTATCTACCTCTCTATCTATCTATCTAGCTATATCAATCTAACTATCTATCTAGCTATATATCTACCCACCTACCTTTCTGCTAACCTCTTTATCCATCTGCCTGCTTTTTGTTTTTATTTTTCAGCAAGAACAACTACAACAAAAAGCCACAATTCTCAATAGCAAGCTGAAGATAGATATAACAATTCCATCTAATTTACAGCAGATATTTTTGATAATGACTAAAGAAAATATGGAATAATCGTACATTGTATATATATATATATATAGGAACGAGTAGGATCCCGAGAGCTGAGCTCAAGCCGTTTCACCGGCTAATTCTGGACTAAATGAACATTTTTATCCTGGTACATGAATAGCCGAGCTTCTCGGGGAGTAATTCCATATATGGTAAAAGTGATTGTCACAAGGATTGGTCAAAAGTTTGTTGTTGAGACACATAATTCTATCATGGCATTTTGTGGAAGGAAGGGGTAGCTGAACTTGCCAGTAGAAGAAAGAGGGAGAGGGAGTGGAGGAAACCCAGTCGTGCGTTGATAGTGCCAACTATATTCTTCCATTTCTAAAGGTTGTAACTTATGTAACACTGTATTGACAGTATAATCACATATCAAGTGATTATACTGTCAATACAGAAGGGTTGTAAAATAACAGAGTTGCTAGAAGAAGCAGTCTATTTCTATATATAAACGAAATGGAATTTTCCCCCCAAAACAGGAAGGAGAAGGGCAAGGGAGTATTCTCAGATTTTCGCACACTCGGAGTTTACATTGGTTGGTGAGGATTTTGTCTCAAGTTTTTTTTTTATCGTATGATTTCATCCAAATCTATCGGAAAGTAACGATAAGCTGGGATGAGTAAGAATATGTACAATATATATATATGTTCAGCATTCACTCTATATGATTTTGCCGATCATTCGCGCATATATATATATATATATACTAAGCAGAGGCTACCTCCACCAACCAGAACCAACAAACTGAAGCCTGGACCTATGTTGGTGTGTCCGAGAGCCGGTTTAAAAACCAGTTCCGGAATCATGAAGCAACATTCAGATATCCTGATAAAAAACATACCACCCAGCCTTCAAACCCCGCATGGGACCGTAAGAACAATGGCACGCCTTTTCCCATCAAATGGCGTATTTTGGAAAGATCTGCCACCTACATAAATGGGTCGAAATTTTGTCGGCTTCGCAATTCCGAAAAATGGCGGATACTCTCACAATTAGCTTCGGATAAGCACTGCCTCAACACACGACACGATTGCTTTGGTGGTTGTACCCATGTGAAGAAATATATGGATAAATGGCTTGGACCTGACTAACAGGTCCAGAAGTATCTTTCGAGTTACTGATTATATTGTATGTCAGTGAAATATGATGCCTGGCGTCAACTAGAAGAAATTATTATGTTTCTATTTCCATTCTGAATTTACTGCGGTCACCCAAAAGTTACCTCCCTTATATCTTACCCTATTTTTTTTAAATAACTCCTTTTTTTAAATACTTTTTTCTAAATTACATGCCCTTGCGTGAACTCTTTTGCTATATCCTCATAGGGAAAGCACAATCAACCATAGGCGGCCATCTTTGTTCGTTTATTTTTCTCATGACAGGTTGAAGAAATTAGGGCCCAGAACCCATCGAAACTTGAGTACCTGTTTATGTCACTGTTGTAATTATATATATATATATATATATATATATATATATATATATATATATATATATATATATATATATAAGAAGAAATTAAAAGATGGTTAAAAAAGTTCCATGTATTTTATTATGCGCATTTCAAAAACAAATATAATCCTCGGACGATATTTGCGTTCTCATCAGATAAAATAGGGAGACATGATATGATGCTTAAAAAAATAAATAAAAAACACTTGTCGACAAGGTAGTGTCTAATCAACATATGATAAATAGATTTAAAAGGATATAGGAGATTGGGGAAAAAAAAACACTTGTTCACAAGTGTTTTTTTTTTTTAGCATCATATCATGTCTCCCTATTTTATCTGATGAGAACGCAAATATCGTGCCAGGATGATATTGGATTTTGAAATGCGCATAATAAAATACATGGAACTTTTTTAACCATCTTTTAATTTCTTATATACTCCAGTCCAATAAACTGTTGACGGCTACTTATCCGATATTTGCATTGATTTATTGTTCTACAATAAAACTCACCTCCTACACACACACACACACACACACACACACACACACACACACACACACACACACACACACACACACACACACACACACACATATCTATATCTATCTATCTATCTATCTATCTCTCTCTCTCTCTCTCTCTCTCTCTCTATATATATATATATATATATAATAGTAATAAACGAAAGATATATATTTTTTTATTAATAATTAATTTCCTATATTTAAGAATTTAAAAACATTCAGTGTTACATAAGTTACAACCTTTAGAAATGGAAGAATATATATAAGGTAAAGCGTTGGAGAGCTTTTGCTAAGAAAGAGAATATTTTATACTTTTATTTTTAAGCGACCAAATTAATTCAGATAAAGCAGTACTAAATCAAATCTCTTATCTTATCTCTTATGCGTGTGGCGTTGATTATACAACCTTTCCTTAAATTTAGAGGAAGTAGCACCTATATTATTATAAGACAGTTATTATTTAATGGGCAAGAGTAACTATTTTTACAATTGCAATTACCTCCGCTGATATTTGATGATGCCTCTCTGTTTTCATAGTTCGAGTTGGTGGTATAATTGTTAATAGAGGATTTGATTACACTATTAGTTATTGGCTGATTATCGTTAGGGGTTAATTCCATATGAATAATATTCCGAGATTACTATTATTAATTTTAGCTATATTCTGCGCAATATACATAGTGTTTGAGTATGAGAATTTAATTGTATGTCTATTAAAAATTCTAATATATTTATGAATTTTTGGGAAGCATTTATCAAGAGAATTGAAGAATAGGTGGGCTAAACTTTTCCAGATTCCAAGTGGTGGAGAATACCATAAAATAGAACGAGAGCGGTTTTTTTTATTTGGCTTATTGGTTTTATAGGAGATTATCTATTATATGATTGATTTGGTGTAGTTCTATGGCTTATGCTATGGATATTGTCATAGGATGTATGTGTATAACTATTTTTATCTATATATGTAATTTTATCTAGGTAACCTGCTCTATGTAACGCATCGTTAATATTTAGCCTTATTATCAAAAATTTCTTTATTAGCCGAGAGTCTAGAGATTCTTTGCTGAACGGTCTTAACTAAAGCATTATTAACATTTACATATATGTATATATATATATATATAGGAACCAGTAAGACCCCGACGGCTGAGCTCAAGCCGTTTCGACGGCTAATTCTGGACTCATTCCAGAATTAGCCGTCGAAACGGCTTGAGCTCAGCCGTCGGGGTCTTACTGGTTCCTATTACCCACTCTACTACCTCAAGTATTGAGTACTTTGGTGCGTTATGGTCCACCTGGTTCCTTACCACATTTCCTTCGTTATATATATATATATATATATATATAGTTAAAAGAATAGAGGTGTAATACACAAGTTATTATATATTGGTAAACGGAATAGAAAATGCTGACAAATTGTTCACAGTTGAAAAATGGTTTAATTAGGAATAAATAACTCCTTTTTTTAAATACTTTTTTCTAAATTACATGCCCTTGCGTGAACTCTTTTGCTATATCCTCATAGGGAAAGCACAATCAACCATAGGCGGCCATCTTTGTTCGTTTATTTTTCTCATGACAGGTTGAAGAAATTGGGGCCCAGAACCCATCGAAACTTGAGTACCTGTTTATGTCACTGTTGTAATTATATATATATATATATATATATATATATATATATATGTATGTATGTATAAATATATATATATGTATATATATATGTATATATATATATATTTGTATGTATGTATAAATATATATATGTATATATATATATGTATGTATATATTTATATAATATATATATATTTACACACACACACACACACATATATATATGTGTGTGTGTATGTGTGTGTGTGTGTGTGCGCGCGCGCGTGTGTGTGTAAATATATATATTATATATATATACATATATACACATATATATATATCTGTTTGTGTCTGTATATGTATATATATATGCGTATATATATATATATATATATATATATATATATATATATATATACATATGCCGAGCTCTGGCCAGTTCAGCACCCTCGACTCCTTTGTCGATAGTTGCCGGCGTACTGTGAATCGGTTCCGTTTCCACCACCATTCTCGTCGCTCCTACATCATGCGGACTGAGCTCTCCGCTCTTCGCAACCTTCGGCGTCGCGATGACATTGTCATCAAACCCGCTGACAAAGGTGGCGCTGTGGTGGTTTGGAGCGCTGACCTCTATAGGGCTGAGGCACTCCGCCAGCTTCACAATACCCTTTTTAACCGCCCTTTATCCTCCGACCCCACTCCTGGTTACCAACAACTCGTGTCCTCTACCATCCACGAGCTCATCTCCTCCTCTCTCTCCTACCCCCACAGCTACCAACCTTATTGTACGCACCCCTCGCACACCCACCATCTACTTCCTCCCCGAAATACACAAACAAAATAATCCCGGCCGTCCTATCGTTTCCGCGTGCAACTGCCCCACCGAGATAGTTTCTGAATATTAACACACCATCTTCGCCTCGTTGGTCGGCAATCACCCCTCCCATATCCACGTTAAAAATCATGCCCTTAGACTCTTCAACTGTTTCTCCTTCCCACCTGATCCCTCCCGCCTTCTATTTACCCTGGACATCACCTCTCTCTATACCGTCATCATGAGGGATGACGGTATAGAGAGAGCTCTCTAACATTTTTAGATTTACGCCCTACCCCTTACCCCAGCACTACAACTCTTCTCCGTTTGGCTGAGCTTGTTCTCTCCCCCAATGGATTTTCTTTTTTGGGTGAATTTTATCAGCAGGTCTCTGGGGTAGCGATGGGAACCAGAATGGGTCCAAACTATGGCAACTTGTTTGTTGTCTACGCCGAAGCCCAGATCTTCTCCCAGTACGCTGGACTGACACCTGAGGCATCCGGTCGTTATATCGACGATTGTATCGGCGCCACCTCTCTATCATGAGAACAGCTCGACTGTTTTCTTTCTTTTATCCAATCTTTCCATCCTGCTCTCAATTTCACCGCTTCCGTCTCCGATTCTTCTGTCGCTTATCTAGATATCTTTCTATCTATTAATCACTCTCACCAGACCCTCTCTACTTCCATCTTCATTAAACCAACAGACTCCCACTCTTACCTCGACTTCACCTCCTCCCATCCAACCCACACCAAACACTCCATACCCTATTCTCAATTCCTCCGCCTTCATCGGCTCTGTAGCCAGGAAGACGATTTCGAAACACATTCCCTTCACATGGCTTACTGCTTCATCCAGCTGATCCAAGCTGATCTCACCCCCGCCCTCCCAACACCCGAGTTCCTTTCCCTCTCACCTACCACCGCATCACCCTACCACTCCGGCGACATAACCTCCGTTCCTTCCGCATCGTCTCTTTTGACCTCGTCACTTCTCGCTTTTTTCCAAACCCACCTATTACTGCTTTTAAGCACGCCCGCAATCTCCGCGCCCTCCTGGTTCGCAGTTCCTTCTCGTCCTCTCCCACGACTCCACCGGGCTGTCATCCTTGTTTCCGTTCCCGCTGCAACACTTGTCCCTTCATTTCCACTCTCACCACTCTTACAGGCCCTAACGGGGCTTTCCGTATCCGCCACTCTTTTACCTGCACATCCACCCACGTTGTCTATGCCATCCGGTGTTCCCTTTGCGGGTTTTTATATGTCGGACAAACAGGACGCCGTTTGGCGGACCGTTTTGCCGAAAATGTGAGGGACATACGACTCGGTTGGCCACTCCTGTCGCCCGTCATTTCTGTTCTCCTGGTCATTCTTCCCTACATGTTTCAGTCCTGGGTGTCCTTTTACATCATGGATCACAGGCCTCACGTACCAGGACAGAACAAAGTCTGATTCACCGCCTTGAGTCCAATTCCCCTCTTGAACTCAACTCACCTCCCCAATTTCTCTAATACACCGTCCATTATAACACCCCTAGATTCATATCACTTTCTCTTGATCATTAACATCTTCTCTTACAACTAATACAGGTCGACTATATATACTCACTCCACTTTTCCCTTCACTGCTCTGTATACACACATACACACCCTTATATTGACATAGTTTTGCTCATAGCTTCGTACTTACATGCACACTGACTCTTTTACTCACATATACACACACATTTCTTCTTAGCTTCGTACAGACGTATAATAACACACACAGACACAGACACACACACACACACACACACACACACGCACACACGCACACACACACACGCACACACACACACACACACACGCGCGCGCACGTGCACAAGTATAGCTCTTTTTACAAAACGCTTTTTTTCCATTTCAAGTAGACGCGGTCCATCATCAACTTTTCTAAAAAATAAATCATACACAAAACGCCAGCACCAACAGTTTTGTAAAAGATGTCAACATGAATGGACCTGTTATTTTTATCTGAAGACATTTTTTCCAATTCCAACCCGCCCGTCCCCTCAATCTATCTTATTTCTCATTCTTTCTTCTGATGATGGACTAGCGTCCGAAACGTTAAGATCCTCTTCCTGCTATATGAAGCGTTAACCTAAAATATTCTCTGTACCGATTGTGTTGTTATTTCTGTTTACCTTTTACATACATATATAAGTATATATATATATAAATATATGTAAGTATGCATGTATACGTACATACATATATGTATACAGACGTACAGTAGCATGCACACATATATATATATATATATACATATATACATACATATGCAGACAGGTACACATACATATATGCACGTATCAGTTTAGCGGCGCTTATTATAACGTCGCTTTGTTCGTTTGTAAACAAACTGAACAGCCTAAATTTATGCCATACGGTGTTAAGGCAACCACGTCACCTTTTTGTTCAACACTGACACAGGAACGATGTACTAGTTTCAAGCTTGTTAGCTATCATCAGCAGCGTTTACCCATCTGCCAGATAGTTGAACGTTCGAAAGTATATACTTTCCTTATGAAAATTAACGGCTGAGCAGCCTAATTTGCATATTGAGTGAGTTAAATCGGTCAGGCATACCGAACGTTCAACTATCTGGCAGATGGGTAAACGGTGCTGATGATAGCTAACAAGCTTGAAACTAGTACATCGTTCCTGTGTCAGTGTTGAACAAAAAGGTGACGTGGTTGTCTTAACACCGTATGGCATAAATTCAGGCTGTTCAGTTTGTTTACAAACGAACAAAGCGACGTTATAATAAGCGCCGCTAAACTGATACGTGCATATATGTATGTGTACCTGTATGCATATGTATGTATATATGTATATATATATATATATATATATGTGCATGCTACTGTACGTCTGTATACATATATGTATGTACGTATACATGCATACTTACATTTAAGTAAGTGCCATACTAAGAGTGAGAAATGAAATTTCGTTTTCATTTTGTTTCAATTTATCGTTTTCGGTATGCCTGACCGATTTAACTCACTCAATATGCAAATTAGGCTGCTCAGCCGTTAATTTTCATAAGGAAAGTATATACTTTCGAACGTTCAACTATCTGGCAGATGGGTAAACGGTGCTGATGATAGCTAACAAGCTTGAAACTAGTACATCGTTCCTGTGTCAGTGTTGAACAAAAAGGTGACGTGGTTGCCTTAACACCGTATGGCATAAATTCAGGCTGTTCAGTTTGTTTACAAACGAACAAAGCGACGTTATAATAAGCGCCGCTAAACTGATACGTGCATATATGTATGTGTACCTGTATGCATATGTATGTATATATGTATATATATATATATATATGTGCATGCTACTGTACGTCTGTATACATATATGTATGTACGTATACATGCATACTTACATTTAAGTAAGTGCCATACTAAGAGTGAGAAATGAAATTTCGTTTTCATTTTGTTTCAATTTATATAAATATAAATATATATATATATGTGCGTGTGTGTATATATATATATATATATATATATATATATATATATATATATATATATATATATATATATATATATATATGTATATATATATATAAATATAAATATATATATATATATTTATAAATATATATGTATATATGTATATACTAGCTGGCCCGTCCAGCTGGCGTACGGCTAGGTATACCGGCATTTTATCTTTTCAGGAAACCCCTACACTCCTGTGCAAAGATACCGTACGCCCGCTCAAGTCAGCGAATGGGGGTGGGCTAACGTGTTCTGATGTTGAGTTTGAATAGTTTTTATGATTTCCCAGTTCAGCAGCCAGTACGTTAAATGAAATTGATAGTTACAACAATAAAGGCTGAACAGAGAACACATTTTTTAACAAACAATAATTTGTACAACCATAATGGAAATTCCAAGTAACAGAAAATATTTAAATTACATTGTTAGAGCCTCAGAGTATACAATATTTTTTGTTCGGCCCTCCGGAGTAAAGACGAAGAGATTGTTTGGCGAGCTCACCCTAGAGCATCCTACATATAATTGACCATGGGAGAATCACTGATTTCGTAGTTCGTTTCGCGGAGAAGCTCTGTAGACGTTGACCTCTAGACACTCCTGTCAGGAGCAGGTAAGCTGTAGTGACTTAGAGCAGGTAAGCTGTAGTGATTTGGAAAGACTGTGGTCCTCTAACCTCGAACAGTAACAATGACGATAAGCCGTCTGTGTTTCGTGAAATAAATAGGTTTTTGTTTTTGTGTATGCAAAAAATCTGTACACGAATATATATATTAAAATAACAGATTAAAGTTTAAGCAAAGAATCGCTGCTTTCACTAAAAAAATCCGTCTGTGAACGCCGAAGTAAATATATTTCGAAAAACGTTATCTAATGCAGACAGACAGACATACAGAGACATATTATAAGGGCGCTACGTTATAGCTATGTATCTATCTAAAAAGATAGACTAAGAAAAAGAGGGGAATGTTGTGCGACGTCATAAGAAAAAGTGAGGAATGACGTATAACCGGAAGTGTTGACATTTGAAATTGTAAAGAAGTGAATATTTAAATAATGTCTTTAATCTTTTAACAAAATTCAGAAGATAAAAATACCCCCACTTTTTTACTTGGAAAAAGTGAGATCTATGGTGCAAATTTGGTGCTATTTGGTCCAGCCGTTTAGCGGAAAGTTTGTTACCTACATACGGCCGTCATATACACACACACACACACACACACACACACACACACACACACACACACACACACACACACACACACACACACACACACACACACTCACACACACACACACAAATATATATATATATATATAAATTATCAGAGAATACAAAAATAATTCATAACATAAGTACATTTAGAGCCTGATAATTTGTTTCAGAGATTGGATGGTCATTATGCACGTGAAATAATTGGTTACCGATTTGAAAATCGATAACCGTACAGTGAAAATTAATATAATATTCAACATTATTGATGTACGGTTAAGACCCCTAATGACACTAAAACGTACATTGGTGCTACTGCTAACTCTTTTAAGACTCGCTTTAATTCTCACCCATATTCGTTCGGAAATAGTAGTTTAAAATCTTCTATTTCATTAGCTAGACTAGTAAATTCCCTACCTTCATCTATTTTCCCTCCCCACTATTTGTTTATTTGTATCATCTACCTACACTAAACACCCTCACTGTTTAATTAGTTATTATTCCTCCTTTAATTAGACCCTACCTTATTATTCTCAATTTTAAGCTTTTCTCCTCCCTTCTTATATTTATACCGATTCTTGCTAACTTTCCTTTTCATGTATCTATTTTAATGCAGACTCTTTATATTACAATCCCCCTGTAGTTAGTGGCTCTTTCATCTTCTCACCTTTAATTAATACCCACTTTTTTTTTATATATTACTATTTACACATATTTCTGTACCTATGAATACCAGTTTCTTTAATCATTCTCAATTGTCCTTTGTACATTCCAAATATCTCCCATCATTTTGATATTTAGAGTATTTTCGTACTGATTTGACGTTCACACAGCAGTCCAGTAATAATTATTTATATTTCTTATACTGTAACAGTTAGATATTCCATTTATAACATATTGTTCCTTTGTTTTCTATTTCATTATCCCCTATAACCATATTATCAATTTTCATAAGTAAATATTTAATACTATTCTACTTATTCACTTCCCTTGAGTACTGTTTATCTCCATTTGGTAACCTGTTTACATTCTCCTGTTAGTCTCCGCCATGTTTATTTACAAGTTAACTTATTTACTCTATAAACACCTTTCTAAAATGAGGTCCATATCTATCCAAGTGTCGATATTATTGTAGCATCTTCTCCACGGTGATATGAATTTACTTCATTGAATTAATATGTTTATAAATTTCTTTCGGGCTCTGAAGAGGGAGTCGAATATTAATTTTCACTATACGGTTAACGATTTTCAAATCGGTAACCAATTACCCCACGTGTATAATGACCATTCAACCTCTGAAACAACTTGTCAGCTAGTAAATATACTTATTCAATGAATTGTTGTTGTTTTCTCTGATATTTTCTCCATGCTTTTTAAGCCCTGCTTATAATATTTCGGCTTGAGAAATTTTCTACGAATCAATTACCCTGTTCACCTCTCTTGCTAATTATACGCATCGAGCACACTAACCCTCTCTCTACTGGATTGTAATTTTCATAATCCGTTACCTCTCTTCCTTGATTAGTTTGCCTACTTAATATATATATATATAAATACATTATCGGAGAAAGCTTTTAGCGATACTCCGGCCAAATTCCAACTCACTCAACAAACATTAGGAAATAAGTGAGTATATTCCTAATTAAACGTTCGGGGTGCTAACTAAATGTATTGTGTGGAAAATTTGCTGTATTATTACATATGAGACATATCTAATATATCTCTTCCCAGATGGACGTCTCGTTTCATTATAAGATTCCTACAATTTGAGTGAAATTTTACCAATTTATGTAGGAACTTGTATAAGATCAACAGATACATATTCAAGTGGGCTCTTATAATTCTTCAGTGGGTCCCAATAATACTAATATTGATAATCTAATCAATATCAGTATTTAGCAATAATCACCATCAGTACCTGAGGTATCTGTTAGGTTGCTACTCCAGCAGTTCTAAAGAAATACTCAAACTGATTCAAAAATGAGGAAGTATATTCCGGCCAAAAAAAAACAATACATGCGCAGGACAATGAATTCTAAAAGTAATTCAGGCCACGTGCTAGAACTCAATTGGAACTTGAAAAAAAAAAAAAAAAAAAAAAAAAATATATATATATATATATATATATTCTCTAGGGCGGGTAAAATTCCTGAGATCCATAGACGAGTTCTCTCCAGCGGTCTCTGTCCCTCATTATCGCTGCCATATCCTGCGTCTCCAACAGACCAGTGTTTGTCCTTTGGGCATCAACATACGTTAACCTTGGTATCCCTCTTCCAGTGTGTCCATGTAGGGGCTGCCACAGGAGCACTGAGTGCAATGTCAACTCTGGATGTCGGTGAGCATGTCCAGCTACTCTCAATCTCCTCTGTGTCACTTTTGAGCTGACATTTGGGAGGCTCCCATACGGCTGTAAGTTTTTCATCCTCAGTGTATACTGATTAATGTTCAGAGCCATCCTCAGCATTCTCGTGTAGGACCCATCCACCATCTGAGTAAGTTTCTTGGTCAGTGTCCAAGTCTCAGACCCGTACAGAAGCACAGACTCCACTACAGCAATGAAGAGGCGGATTTTCAGGTCTTTACGAAGGTCCGACTTCCCAGGCTTTGCTTTTCCTCTCAACCACATCATCTTCCGTATTCCCAATCTTTGCTCCTAAATACAGAAGTCCTCAACTAATTCAAGCGGCTTCCCACCTACATTAGTGATCCCCTCTGGTTTCTCAGTAACATCGTCCCAGTGCCAAATAAGGGAGATCTCTCTAACACCAACAACTACAGGGGGATCTCACTGACGTCACTTGTGGCAAAGACCCTCAACAGGATGTTTCTTAACAGGATCCAGCCTGAAATGGAGAAGAAGCTCAGTGACAACCAGAACGGCTTCAGAGAGGGAAGATCAACCACCAGTCATATCCTGATGCTGAGGAGGATATTAGAGGGAGCTAGAGCAAAGTGCCTTCCTGCGGTCATGGTTTTCATTGACGTTAGGAAGGCCTTTGATTCTGTGGACCGTCACTGCCTGATGAAGATCTTACAGGCTTATGGAATCCTCAAGAAGATAGTGGACCTGATATCACTGCTCTACACTAACACCAAAGCCCAAGTCATTACACCTGATGGGATGACAGAGTTCTTTGAGATACTGGTTGGAGTGCTCCAGTGAGATACATTGGCTCCCTACCTTTTTATCATCGTAGTGGACTATTGTATGCGCCTTGCACTGGAGAAACACCAGGACTCTGGCTTTACTGTAGCACCGGCTCAGAGCAGGAGAGTTGGGGCGAAAAAGGTATCGGATGCTGAATTTGCCGACGACATAGCTTTGGTGACAAATACAGTGAAGGAGGCAGAGGATTTGATGCAGGAGGTTGAGACTGTGTCGATGAGTGTGGGGCTGAGAATGAATGAGACTAAAACAAAATATCTGGTAGAGAATTTATATATATATATATATATATATATATATATATATATATATATATAAGTATGTACACGTACATACATATATGTATACAGACGTACAGTAGTATGTATATATACATACATGCACACACATATATATATGTACGTATGGATTCACCGAACATTATAATGCTCGGTGTGTTTGTAAACAAACATCCCGTATTAAGCCGTAGTGTCTAGCAACCGTCGTTGCTCGTTTGTTCAACACTGACAAAGGAACGCTGTACTAGTTTCAAGCTTATTAGCTATCGTCAGCAACGTATACCTTCCTGCCAGATTGTTGAACGTATATACTTACCTTATGCATATTAACGGCTGAGTAGCCCAATTTGCATATCGAGTGGGTAAATCGGCCGGGTGCACCGAAAACGATAAACGGAAAAAATGAAACGAAATTTCATTTGCCACTCTTAGTACGGCTGTTACTTAAATATAAGTATGTACGCGTACATACATATATGTATACAGACGTACAGTAGTATGTATATATATATACATACATGCACACATATATATATGTACGTATGGATTCACCGAACATTTATTATTATGCTCGGTGTGTTTGTAAATGAAAGTGTGTGGGAAATAAAATTTCGTTTCGTTTTTTCCGTTTATCGTTTTCGGTGCACCCGGCGGATTTACCCACTCGATATGCAAATTGGGCTACTCACCCGTTAATATGCATAAGGTAAGTATATACGTTCTACAATCTGGCAGGAAGGTATACGTTGCTGACGATAGCTAATAAGCTTGAAACTAGTACAGCGTTCCTTTGTCAGTGTTGACCAAACGAGCAACGATGGTTGCTAGACACTGCGGCTTAATACGGAATGTTTGTTTACAAACACACCGAGCATTATAATAAATGTTCGGTGAATCCATACGTACATATATATATGTGTGCATGTATGTATATATATATACATACTACTGTACGTCTGTATACATATATGTATATACGTGTACATACTTATATTTAAGTAACAGCCGTACTAAGAGTGGGAAATGAAATTTCGTTTCATTTTTTCCGTTTATATATATATATATATTTTCAATACCCAATATAAATTTTCAATACCCGAATTACTTGATCGTTTTTTTGGCTATGCGAATGATTGTTTAACCATCGTCTCAGTGTGTTTGGCCTTTAACGTTTGTTATAGCTCTGGTTCATCTGAATCATTGAGCACTTGCCACACATCTCGGAGGTTGTTTTTCGTTATTTCGTGGGCCGAAATGCGAATCTCGATAATTTATGTTTGTATTTATCTCCAGACTCTAGCTATTGACCAGTTAATTTTCTTGAGTTTTTAGTTGATTCTATTGACTGATGAATAGCTTATGTTAATTTAACCCTTCTGTTGAGAACTCTATTCGATTTGTGATGTTTTTGCATTCTTGTAAAAGTATACACAACTTAATTCATTCGCCTGATATAGGGGTTGCCTCCCTTGCCGATCCCCACGTGGGGTCAGCAATAGTCAGTCCTTGTATTAACATTGAACTAAAACCTGTTGAGAAAGTGGCTTCCTTGTTCAATCATCTTACCAGAAGCCTGACATTATTTATGTAAGCGGACGGTACTTGATTTAGGAGCCGCAGAAACCCATATACTGGATTTTACCAACCTTCCAGGGGTCCGGGTAAATTTTCAATACCCGAATTACTTGATCGTTTTTTTGGCGATGCGAATGATTGTTTAACCATCGTCTCAGTGTGTTTGGTCTTTAACGTTTGTTATGGCTCTGGTTCATCTGAATCATTGAGCACTTGCCACACATCTCGGAGGTTGTTTTTCGTTATTTCGTGGGCCGAAATGCGAATCTCGATAATTTATGTTTGTATATATATATATATATATATGTATATATATATATATATATATATATATATATATATATATATATATATATATATATATATATATATATATATATATACATATATTTATATATGTAAATATATATACATATATATATATGTATATAATATATATATATGTATATGTATATGTGTGTGTGGATATATATATATGTATGTGGGTGTGGATGTATGTTGTTCCATGTATCAATAAATTATATATATATGTATATATATATATATATATATATATGTGTGTGTGTGTATGTGTGTGTGTATGTGTGTGTGTGTGTGTGTGTGTGTGTGTGTGTGTGTGTGTGTGTGTGTGTGTGTGTGTGTGTGTGTTTCTCTCTCTCTCTCTCTGTATATAAATATATATATATCTATTCATTAAAATATTTTACCAAACAGTTATTTACATCATAATTTGATTTACAATTGTTTCATCCTCGTGGGACGTATCGAATCAATCATTTAATAAATAAATATCTCAACAAATTCATCTTTTCGAACGCACAAAAAGTCTGGAGAATTTTGTTTACATTTTGCAAAAGATACTGACAAAAGATATTGACATTAATTCATACTGGCTCTCAAAGAAATGTCATACACCAGAATAGTCTTGTAACCATAGGCAATATCGCACTTTCTATATAATGAATTCTTTATGAATGCCCCAAACGTTTTTCAGCAGATGCACACAGCCACGCACTACACACCCACAAAATTACACACTCACCATATACGGACATCCGCTCACATATAGGCCCATCTGAATGTGCATATATACAAGCCTATGTGCATAAATCAAATTTAATAATAATTGTTTCTACTTTTGGCACAAGGTCAGCAATTATCCCAGTGTATTACTGGTACTTTATTTTATCGACCCCGTAAGGATGAAAGGCAAAGTTAGCCTCGGCGGGATTTGACCTCAGATAAAATTTAATAAAAATATGACAAAATTACATGTGTTAGTGAATTAACCAATACATTTTACCCTCAAAACAAAATATATACTCTAGTAATTAATCATGAGATGTTTGTCTTATGACCTCTTTTGAACAACACGATTTCAGCAAAATACAAAATACACAATTTAAATCCACATACCTTACCGGAGCTCGTCTTGCCCGTCTTCACAGACCAAACAACAACAACAACAATAATAATTGTTTCTACTTTTAGCACAAGGCCAGCAATTACTCAGTTTATTACTGGTACTTTATTTTATCGACCCCGTAAGGATGAAAGGAACAACAACAATAATAATAATTGTTTCTACATTTGGCACAAGGCCAGCAAATTTGGGGGAAGGGAAAGCCGATTAAATCGACCCCAGTGCATGACTGGTACTTTATTATATCGACCCCGTGAGGATGAAAGACAAACTTAACCTCGGTGAGGTTTGAACTCAGATAATAAAGGGCCGTAACTCTATGCTGGAAAGCATGGCGTCCGACCCTCTACCGATACTGCCAATCCACCGCTCTTATAATAATAATAATAATAATAATAATTGTTTCTACTTTTAGCACAAGGCCAGCAATTATTCCAGTGCATTACTGGTACTTTATTTTATCGACCCCGTAAGGATGAAAGGCAAAGTTAGCCTCGGCGGGATTTGAACTCAGATCGTAAAGGGACGTAACTATGCTGGAAAGCATGTCCGACACTCTACCGATACTGCCAACTCAATTAATAATAATAACAATAATAATAATAATTGTTTCTAATTTAAGCACAAGGCCAGCAAATTTGGTGGAGGGGGAAACGTGGATTAAATCGACCCCAGTACATTATTGGTGCTTTGCTTTATCGACCCCGTAAAGATGAAAGGCAAATCTAACCTCGGCGGGATTGGAACATAAAGGGCCGACACTATATGCCGCAAAGTATGTTATCCGACGCTTCATCTCTACTGCCAATAATAATAATTGTTTCTACTTTTGGCACAAGGCCAGCAATTATCCCAGTGCATTACTGGTACTTTATTTTATCGACCCCGTAAGGATGAAAGGCAAAGTTAACCTCGGCGGGATTTGAACTCAGATCGTAAAGGCAGGGAACTCTATGCTTCAAAGCATAGCATCCAAGCCTCTACCTATACTGCCAATGATGATAGTAATAGTTGTTTCTACTTTTGGCACAACGCCAGCAATTATCCCAGTGCATTATTGGTAGGTGGATTGGCAGTATCGGTAGAGGATCGGACGCCATGCTTTGACGCATAGAGTTACGGCCCTTGCCATTCTGAGTTCAAATCCCGCCAAGGTTAACTTTGCCTTTCATCCTTACGGGGTCGATAAAATAAAGTACCAGTACTGTACTGAGTAATTGCTGGCCTTGTGCCAATAGTAGTTTATTTTATCGACCCCGTAACAACCAGATATTATGGTGAAAGACGACCAAAAAATGCCTTCTAATAGATGTATCAATCCCCACAGACGGCAATATATCTTCCGAGAAAATAGAGAAACTCTCCAAATATAAAGATCTAGCGATAGAAGTAACTGGAGTGTGGAACATCAAAACAGAAACAACACTTATAATAATAGGTGCTCTGTGAATGGTAAAAAATCACACAGACAAATACATAACCAAAACCTCAGGACTTGCAAATATATACAGCATACAAAAGATAGCACTACTAGGCACTGCACACATATCACGAAATGTTCTAGAGCTGTGCTCGGTGAAGCAGTAATGATGTGCAATAAAAATAATTATGTAAATGATAATAATAATTTCTATTATAGGCACAAGGCCAGCGATTTAGGGAGAGAGAAAAGTCGAAAAATCGAACCAGTGCATTACTGGTACTTTATTTTATCGACTCGTAAGGATGAAAGGCTAAGCTAACCTCGACGGACTTTGATCTCAGAGCATAACTCCATGCCCCCAAACATGGAGTCCGACGCTCTACCGATACTGCCAATCCACCACAATATCATATCAACCACAATATTATCATAATAATAGTAGTGGTTTCTAATAACAATATCTTCATATTATAACACCAGTAGTAATAATAATGGTGTTTAAAGTCAAATATGAAGCTAATTTATAAGAATGGGAGTGCTAATAATAATGTAATAAAATAAATAGATAGTATATATGAAAATAATGGTAGTGAAGTAATATAATGTTAGTGGTGTAGGTCGAGACAATGATAAAATTAGTAATAAAGAACCCAGAAAATAAAGGATAGTCCGAAAATGTATATATGTGTACATATGCATTTATGTACATATGTATCCCTGCACGGATACATGTGAGCACGTATGTATATATAAACGCTCGCGCATACAAGCACATATTACAGAATTATGTACGAAAAAGATAATAAATAAATATAAAAGTAGAAAATAAATCTAAAAATTATAATTTAGGTGTAAATCATACATAATTATTAATATTAATAAGGATAATGTGGAAGAAATATTAAAGTAATGAAAAATAATGACAAATGATGGAAGGTAATGGAAGATGGATAAAGAAGATGATAATATAAATATGTACATATATGCATGTCTGTGTGTGTGTGTGTGTGAAGGAAACAGGGAGAGAACGAACATTTTATTAGTTTCACGCTCGGAGAAAGTAACATATTGAAAGTATCAGGCATTTGTACGTCATCAATATATATATATATATATATATATATATATATATATATATATATATATATATATATATATATATATATATATATATATATATATATATATATATATATATATATACATACATATATATATATATATATATATATAAATGGAAAAAATGAAACGAAATTTCATTTCCCACTCTTAGTACGGCTGTTACTTAAATATAAGTATGTACACGTACATACATATATGTATACAGACGTACAGTAGTATGTATATATATATATACATACATGCACACATATATATACGTACGTATGGATTCACCGAACATTTAATATAATGCTCGGTGTGTTTGTAAACAAACATTCCGTATTAAGCCGTAGTGTCTAGCAACCATCGTTGCTCGTTTGTTTAACACTGACAAAAGAACGCTGTACTAGTTTCAAGCTTATTAGCTACGTCAGCAACGTATACCTTCCTGCCAGATTTTGTTGAACGTATATAGTTACCTTATGCATATTAACGGCTGAGTAGCCCAATTTGCATATCGAGTGGGTTAATGGGCCGGGTGCACCGAAACGATAAACGGAAAAAATGAAACGAAATTTCATTTCCCACTCTTAGTACGGCTGTTACTTAAATATAAGTATGTACACGTACATACATATATGTATACAGACGTACAGTAGTATGTATATATATATACATACATGCACACATATATATACGTACGTATGGATACACCGAACATTTATTATAATGCTCGGTGTGTTTGTAAACAAACATCCCGTATTAAGCCGCAGTGTCTAGCAACTATCGTTGCTCGTTGGTTTAACACTGACAAAAGAACGCTGTACTAGTTTCAAGCTTATTAGCTATTGTCAGCAACGTATACCTTCCTGCCAGATTGTAGAACGTATATACTTAACTTATGCATATTAACGGCTGAGTAGCCCAATTTGCCTATCGAGTGGGTTAATGGGCCGGGTGCACCGAAAAGGATAAACGGAAAAAATGAAACGAAATTTCATTCCCCACTCTTAGTACGGCTGTTACTTAAATATAAGTATGTACACGTACATACATATATGTATACAGACGTACAGTAGTATGTATATATATATACATACATGCACACACATATATATATGTACGTATGGATTCACCGAACATTTATTATAATGCTCGGTGTGTTTGTAAACAAACATCCCGTATTAAGCAGTAGTGTCTAGCAACCATCGTTGCTCGTTTGTTCAACACTGACAAAGGAACGCTCTACTAGTTTCAAGCTTCTTAGCTATCTTCAGCAACGTATACCTTCCTGCCAGATTGTTGAACATATATACTTACCTTATGCATATTAACGGCTGAGTAGCGCAATTTGCATATCGAGTGGGTTAATCGGCCGAGTGCACCGAAAACGATAAACGGAAAAAATGAAAATATATATATATATATATAAATTATTAAAAAAATAATGAATAAACAAAGAAACAGTTCCTTATATTAAACAAAAAAAGTTCATTATTTTACGATCGTTTCTAGGACATATATGTGCTAGAATTGGTATGCATATTCAAAAGATCTATGTACAAAATTATACAAACTATCAGAGAGAATATACATACCTTCACATATATATGCTGTCTTCAGAAATAATGATGCTTGTTTATTGATAATAACAACAATTCAAAATAACAGGTCTGTTTGGGAACAGATTTTGAATAGACCAATGAAATAAGGATTGAGATACATAAAAATTTATCAAGAAAATACAGTTAGGTGTGTGTATATGTATGTAAATACGCTCACAGATGTGCATAAAAGTCTATGCTCATATGTATACGTATATTGAAAAAATGTATGTAAATATAAAAATTTAGGGCTAATGTATCTGTATGTCTATAATCAACAGACAGAATATATATATATATATATAAAATATTAAACAAATAATGAATAAACAATGAAACAGTTCCTTATATTAAACAAAAAAAGTTCATTATTTAACGATCGTTTCTAGGATATATATGTGTTAGAATTGGCATGCATATTCAACAGATCTATGTACAAAATTATACAAAATTATACAAACTATCAAGATTAAATATACATACCAACACATATATACGCCGTCTTCAGAAATAATGAAATATATTTATTGATAATAACAACAATTCAAAATTTCAGGTCCGTTTGGGAACAAAATTGACCAATGAAAATACAAAAGGTTTAATGCAGTTCGGTGTGTGTATATACATGTAACTACCCTTACACATATTTTACAAAAATGCATGCACAAGTTGTATACGCATACCAAAAGGATGGATGCAAATACAAAATTTCAAGGTTAATGTCTCTGTAAGTTTATAATGCACAGATAAGATGCGTATAGACACATAAATATGAAATAAGTGTATACACATATTCACATACTCACACATATCCGTACAATCACACACACACGCGCGTATATGCATAAACATACACATAACTACGAACATACAAACACACACACACCCCCACTCACATATATATATGTGGATATAAAATCCTAAGCACATGGATATTAATTCACTCACATAAACACTGGCACACACATTTAGATCAAGATACAGAAATTAGGTGGGAGGGGGGGAGAGGTCAGTATTCAACGGTTTGGGCAGACTGCTTAATATAGATGTATCTATAAACTAAGAAAATAAAAAATAATAAATAATAAATAAACATTAAAAAGGAAAGAAAAGAAAAAGAAAAAAGAAAAAAGAAATATATCAAGAAAAAATATATATATATATATATATATACATACACATATATACACATATATATATATATACACATATACAAACACATACATACATATACACACATCCACACTTAGAACATACATACACACACATATATAAACATATACACATACACACATACATACATATACACACATACATATAAATACAAATATATATATATATATATATATATATATATATATATATACACACATACATACACATATAATCACACATACTATATAGACACACATATATATACACACATACACGCACATATACATACACTTACATACTTATATACATACAGATATACACATACATACCTATATATACACACAAATACATACAGACATACATACATACATACAGACAAATACTTACGCATCTATATATCGGTATATACATACAAACACCACTACACTCTCACACAACTCAGACATACAAAGAAAAAGGTATATACCTATACACATATACATATACAAATAGAGAAACATATACATATATATATATATATATATATACACACATATATATATATATATATATATATATATATATATATATACATACACATATACACACATACACATACATTCACATACATACATGTACACACACATAGATATATATACACATACACACATACACACATACATATATAGTCATACACACACATACACCTACACGAACATACACATACACATATATAAAGATATATACACACACACACACACATACACACACACACATATATATAAAATAAAGATATATATATATATATATATATATATATATATATATATATATATATATATATATATACATACATATACATACACACATACATAGACATATATGTACATACATACACATACATAGATACATACACACACATACGTACATATATATATATACACACATAGACATATACATACATACACACACAACATACATACACACATATATACTCATACATAGAATTAGATATATATTCATACATACATACGCACTTACATATACTCATATATACAAATACATACGCATCCATAT